>OX596351.1:13912172-14394172 GCA_951394395.1 Colostygia pectinataria | reverse complement strand
GATCACGCTGGTGAACGGGTCTCCAAGCGAATGTCAAAGGGCTGCATTCAAGGCTCTGCTTGTGGACCGGTACTCTGGAACATCATTTTAGATGAGCTGCTAGACTTACAACTACCAACAGGGTGCCATCTGCAAGCATTTGCCGATGACGTTCTTCTAATTGTTACCGCAAAAAACGCAACAGATCTTAAGGAATCAGCTGAAAGTGCTTTATCTACAATAACGGACTGGGGTAGAGGAGTAAAATTAGAATTTGGGCCCTCAAAAACACAAGTTATTGCCTTCACTCACAAGGCTAAAGAAGCCAAAATTAAAATGCACAGTCAGGAACTAAACTATGCCCGAGAAATAAAATTGCTTGGGATCATTTTGGACGAAAAATTGCTTTTCGGTCCTCATGTGCGATATATTACTGAAAAGGCAATGCGTATTTTTAATAAACTTTGCATATATTCAAGACCTACTTGGGGAGCTCATCCTGAAAATGTCCAAATAATTTATCATCAAGTTATAGAGCCAATAGTGTCATATGCTGCGGGTATCTGGGGACACATAGTTTGTAAAAAGTATGTTCAAAAGCTTCTTTTGAGCATGCAGCGTGGCTTTGCTATCAAAGCTATCAGAGGTTTTCGCACTGTTTCAACCACTGCAGCTATAGCTTTGGCTCGTTTCACACCAATAGATCTGAAAATCAAAGAAATTCATACCATTGAAACGACCAAACTTTCTGGAGTCAGCAGTTATCTGCCACATGACATTCTGCTTGAAACACATTCGCCTATACACCACCTTTTGCATCCTGCTAGCAGAATTTCTCTCACAACAAGTCAAGATTTAGGACCACCTGCAGATACAGTAAATATCTTTACCGATGGAAGCAAGCAAGATGATAACACTGTAGGGGCGGCGTTTGTGGCTTTTGATCCTGGTGGGTCGTCTCCAACAGTTGTTCGGAAGTACAAGCTACATAACTGCTGCACGGTGTTTCAGGCAGAACTTTTCGCTCTTCTCTCTGCCTGTCAGTGGGCAAAAGAGCATGATCTTGCAAACACAAGTATATTCACAGACTCACTGTCATCCATTAAAGCGTTAGAAAACCGTAGCAACACCCATCCTATTGTAAACAAAATTCACCAAATCATTCAGCGAATTGAATCAAAATCCCTAAAAATCAGCATTTCATGGGTCAAAGGACACTCAGGAAATCAAGGTAATGAACTCGCAGATTTAGCAGCAAATGCGGCTACACGACTACACTCTGCAGCTCATTACTCAAGGTTTTCTATTTCTTATATTAAACATATGGCAAAAAAGGAAAGTTACGAAACTTGGGAACAAAGATATGCATCATCTGAAACAGGAAAACATACAAAAAAGGTTCTTCCTACCATAAATGACATAAAGCAGTTCTCCAAGGCATGTAAAACTTCTTTTAATCTCACACAAGTCCTCTCTGGACATGGGTTTCACAAGGAATATTTAAATCGCTTTAAAATAACCGCAGACAGCAACTGTCCATGTGACGATGTTACAGAACAAAGCCTGGAACACCTTCTCGAGGCATGTCCAGCGTTCGAGATTTCTAGGTTCAAACATGAACGAACATGTAACCATTTCGGGATATCACCGTACAAGCTAGGTGAAATAATTAGTAAAGAAAGCTGTACACAGACATTCTTAGACCATGTAGATAAAATAGTTAATAGTTTAAAATTCTTTAATAAAACCTAAAAAAAAAAAATAATAATAAAAAAAAAAAAAGAAAAATAAAAAAATAAAATATAACAAAGTTGGAAAGACTAGAGTCTTAAGACTCTAACTCAGTGTACAACATTGTTTATAAAAAAAAAAAATAAAAAAAAAAATAAAAAAAAAAAAAATATACTATATACATACATATTAGACTGTATACTACATAAAAATGTATATATCAAATAATTGATCTTATATATTCTAATTATTTAAATATTAATATTTCTTTTAATTTTAAATTTATGTTAAATTTTTATGTGTAGTCTTCAACAGAACAAGTATCAAATCGCATGTTCTGCTGAAAAATGTAAGCAAGTCATCACTTGTTTACATAGTATTCAAATTTCCCTAAAGTGATAAACAAATGATTAATAACTGCAACAAAAATTGATAAACTATGCGAAACATACAAAGTAAGGAAAAAAAAAAAAAAAAAAAAAAAAAAAAAAAAAAAAACCTAACCTAACCTAACCTAACCTAACCTAACCTAACCTAACCTAACCTAACCTAACCTAACCTAACCTAACCTAACCTAACCTAACCTAACCCACAAAGCCCACACAAGACCTTAGGGCTGCTACAAGCAAATTATCGACATCGGCTATGGGTAGTCCACCAGCAGAAGAAAAGTCTAAGGTCAAATACATTGACCGTTTATCAGAAGCGAGGGCGTGTGTGACCAAAGCCAAACTACATCTTGGTAACTCCAGAAACATCAAAACTGAAATTAAGACGGAGGTCACAGTGGCCATAGAGAGACTTTACCAGCTGGTAAAAGAAAGCGAATTAGCGAAAGGACAGGGAAAAAGCAAAAATACAGCTCCAGAGAAAGAACAAGAACCTGAAAAGGAGATGAAATCGGTGAAGGAACCAGAAAGAGAGGATTGGAAAGAAGGAATAGAGCTCATGAAAAAGATGGAACAACACGCAAAGCTAATTGAGGAAAACAACAAGAAGATGGAAAATCTGAAAGAGTCACTCGAAAAACAACTAGAGCTACAAAAGCAGACGTATGCGACATACGCGAGTGCGGCAGCGGCGCCCATCAAGACCACGGCCTTGGAGCAGACCGCGCTGCACTCGGTAGTAGTCACCTCTAAGGTAGAATTGGACACAGGAGAGCAGGTATTAGAAAAGATCAGAAGCGTAGTTAATGCAAAAGAAGGAGATATAGCTATAGAAAAAGTAAGAAAAGCAAAAGATAGGAAAGTGATTGTGGGATGTAGAACGGAAGAGGAAAGGCAAAGGTTTAAGGATAGGCTTCAGGGTGCGGCTGACCTCAACGTAGAGGATATGAGGAACAAGGACCCCCTGATCGTCCTTAGGAGCGTGTTGAAGTACAACACTGATGAAGACGTTATCAACGCCCTAAGGAAACAGAACAGGGGGATCTTTGAAGGGATCGAAGACCACCGGCTTGAAATGAGGTACAAGAGGCAGTCTCGTAACCCACTAGCACACGACATCATCATGAGGGTGTCCCCCACAATATGGCACAGGATCGTCGACTCAGGCACCGTTTTAATCGACTTACAGCGAGTAAGAGTGGCAGACCAGTCGCCGCTGGTCCAATGCTCGCAGTGCCTGGGCTACGGCCACGGCAGGCGCTTTTGCAAAGAGGCACTGCCGAAGTGTAGTCATTGTGGGGGATCCCACATGAAAGCAGACTGCCCAGATTTTGCCCTGGGTACAGCCCCATCCTGCTGCAACTGCCTGCACGCAAAATCAGATGAGACTGGACACAACGCGTTTAGCGCAGAGTGCCCGATCCGAAAAAAGTGGGACGCTTTGGCCAGGGCCACGATAGCGTACTGCTAAAGTGGTCCCAGGGTACGAAAACGCCTAAACCTGGTGGGCGAGTGAACTATAGTAATAAAAACATTAAAATCATTTATAAAATCAGTAAATAACCAACTCAACATAAGCAAATAAGCAAACTGGTAACAGTTTCTTGAGGAAACTGGCCCAGTTTGACGGGAAATAACTAACTCTCTTAAATAAAAATATAAAACCTACACCATAAAATAGAAGAAATATAATCAACATCAAATTAAATAATTAGTGAAATAAAAGCAATAAATTAAAGCACATTAAAAAAAGAAAACTTAAATCGAACTTAACCCACCAGAAAACGCCAACCACAGTGCAGCGCAGATCCGGATTTAAGCCCGAAAACTAATAAAAACTATTTTTTTTTAAAATCAAAATTAGAAACAAATCATACAAGCTTAGACAACATACAAGTAATACAAGATAGATATTTAAATAAATAGATACATAAAATATGTGGCTATATATATTTGATAATATATAAGACCAGCATATGTATTAAAAAGGCAGTAATAACAAAAATTTTTTATTTGTCAATATAAAAAAAAATAAATAAATTTAGATAAAACAAATCGAAACAAAATTATTAAAAAAAAAAAAACAGAATCAATAAAATCGTGTTGCGAATGTTAAATAAACTAAAATAAAACTGAATACAAACAAATTACCAGTATTATGAACGAAAGTAGCATAATCATTATATTAAAACAGAAAAGTGATAATAACAGACAAAAGTAAAAGATCTAAAATCGTAACAACTACAAGATATAACAAAAAAGAAAATATTAAAGCAAAACCGCAAGCCTTTCCCTTTCCCATCCCATTCTCGGATGTCATGTTAGTCGTAAAAAGATAAGTAAAAAATGGCTCTGATTAAGTCAGAGGTATGTCGCGGTGCCGTCAAAACGACGGTACATTAAAAAAAAAAAAAAAAAAAAAAAAAAAAACCTAACCTAACCTAACCTAACCTAACCTAACCTAACCTAACCTAACCTAACCTAACCTAACCTAACCTAACCTAACCTAACCTAACCTAACCTAACCTAACCTAACCTAACCTAACCTAACCTAACCTAACCTAACCTAACCTAACCTAACCTAACCTAACCTAACCTAACCTAACCTAACCTAACCTAACCTAACCTAACCTAACCTAACCTAACCTAACCTAACCTAACTACTAACTAACTAACTAACTAACTAACTAAGTCATAGTAGGTTGCCGGACCGAAGAAGAGAGACAGAAGGTCAAAGAAAGACTCAGGAAAGCAGAGACGCACCTGACTGTCGAGGAGATTAAAAACAAAGACCCTCTTCTGATCCTCAGAGACGTCCTACAGTTCCACACTGACGAGGACGTTACAAACGCCTTGAGGAATCAGAACGGAAATGTATTTGAGCACCTCGACAAGCAGGACGACAGAGTGGAAATACGCTACAGAAGGAAGGCCAGAAACCCTCACATGTGCCACATGGTGATCAAGGTGTCCCCTAGAATATGGAACTTAATGGTGGAAGCAGGAGAAGTCCATATCGATCTCCAGAGGGTCAAAGTGGCAGATCAGTCGCCGCTTATTCAATGCTCTCTGTGCCTAGGATATGGCCATGGCCGGAGACAATGTAAAGAGAGCATTGAAAAATGCAGTCATTGCGGTGGCCCGCACATGAAGAACGAGTGTGCAGACTGGCTCAGTGGCGTGGTGCCTTCCTGCTGCAACTGCAGGCACGCAAAACTGGACTCAACGGAACACAATGCGTTCAGCCAGGAATGTGCCGTAAGAAGGAAGTGGGACGCATTGGCGCGGGCCTCTGTAGCGTATTGTTAAAGGCACCTTAAACGGCAACTCAGTAGTCACACACCAGACCAGAGAACAGCCCTACCGCGTCCTCCAAGCCAACCTCCAAAGAATGGAAACCGCCACAAACGAACTCATGATTGAGGCTGAGAAAGGAAAGGTGGCTTTCGCGCTACTCCAGGAACCGTATGTGGGAAGGATAAATAGAATGAAAGGATACAGAGGAGCAAGGATTTACCAGAGCAACGAGCAAGAAGACGGGACCGTCAAAGCAGCAATAGCCGTCTTCGACCAAGACCTGGATGTTATACAGTGCCCGCAACTCACCACGAATAACATCGCAGTGGTGAAAATCCGGACGGGTGCCTGGCAGATCACTGCAATTTCATTCTATTTTGAACCAACCCAACCCATAGAGCCATACCTGGAGCAGATACGGAGAATAGCGGAAGATACCGGACCTAGGAGAATCATCATAGGAGGAGACGCAAACGCAAAGAGCACCTGGTGGGGCAGTACCACAATAGATGATAGGGGCGAGGATATGTCAGGTACTTTGGAGGAACTTGGGCTGCAGGTGCTAAACCAAGGGGATACCCCCACATTTGATACCATCAGAGGGGGTATACACTACGCCAGCCATCCCGACGTAACAGCTTGCTCAATCGACATGCTGGACCTGATAGATGGATGGAGGGTGTTGGATGACCTCACGCACTCGGACCATAACGGCATAACTTTTAACATAGCGCTCAAAAAGGCAAAAGGGGTAAGCGTAAACAGAACTACAAGGCTGTACAATACAAAAAAGGCAAATTGGAGCCAATTTCATGAGAAACTGGCCCAATTATTATCAGAAAACAACATAAATAAAATAGAAATAGAGAAAATAGATAGCAAACTAAAATTAGAACAAGCGATAGATAAATACACAAACATAATAACACAAGCATGCATAAATACGATACCCAAAAAGAAAGCCAAAGAAATACTCACCATGCCGTGGTGGTCCGAAGAACTCGCCGCGCTGAAGAGAAGATCTGTCACCTTGAAGCGTCGAATAAGTTGTGCAGCGCCAGCTCGAAGACCCAGAGTTGTAGAAGAGTACCTGGAAGCAAAAGAAACATTTTTAAATACAGTAAATGCAGCAAAGATTCAAAGTTGGAAGGACTTTTGTGGGAAGCAGGATAGGGAAGGGGTATGGGAAGGGATCTATAGAGTCATAGGAAGAACAGCCAAAAGAGAAGAGGACACACTACTAAAAATGAATGGTAGACAAATTGACCCGAAAGAATCAGTCCAACTACTAGCAGACGTCTTCTACCCGGAAGATAACGAGGCCGATGATAACGCTGACCACCGACAGACAAGGGAAATAGCAAATCAAATAAATGACTCGGGTCATGATGAGCCGCATGACCCGCCATTTACAGCAGAAGAGCTAAAAGCTGCGGTGGATAGCTTTAACCCGAAAAAAGCCCCGGGAGTAGACGGCTTCACTGCAGACATCTGCAGTCATGCAATTAACAACGACCCAGAGATCTTCCTCGCACTGGCAAACAGGTGCCTGGTTCTCTCACACTTCCCTACCATCTGGAAAGAAGCCATAGTCGTGATTTTGAAGAAACCAGGCAAAGATGACTATACAAATCCCAAATCATATAGACCCATTGGACTGTTGCCAGTCATGGGGAAGATCTTTGAGAAGATGACTATAGGGCGAATTAAGTGGCACATCATCCCTAGAATAAGCACACGCCAATATGGCTTCATGCCTAAAAAGAGCACCGAAGACTCCCTCTATGACCTGGTACATTATATAAAAGGCAAGTTGAACCAGAAAAAACTGATAACCATGATATCATTGGACATAGAGGGAGCCTTCGACAGCGCTTGGTGGCCTGCAATTAAAGTAAGACTGGCAGAAGAAAAATGTCCGGTAAATATTAGGCGTTTGGTAGATAGCTACTTGCTAGATAGGAAAGTCAGAGTAAGGTACGCTGGGGAGGAGCATCTCAAGAACACTAGCAAAGGGTGCGTCCAAGGGTCGAATGGAGGTCCGATCATGTGGAATCTCCTTTTGGATTCACTCCTAAAGGGGCTCGAACAGCGTGGGGATTACGGACAAGCTTTCGCGGATGACGTAGTGTTAATTTTCGACGGGGACACAGCTTTGGACGTTCAGCGACGTGCGGACGCCGCCCTCGCCTATGTTGGGGAGTGGGGTGTCAAAAATAAGCTTAAGTTTGCGCCAGGTAAGACTAATGCGATGGTTATAACCCGTAGGCTTAAATTTGATACACCGCTCCTGAATATGGGTGGGGTCGGCGTTGGCCTATCGCAGGAGTTCAAGATCCTGGGGCTCATAGTTGACAATAAGCTGACATTCAATAGCCATGCTGCATACGTCTGCAAAAAGGCATTGAACATTTACAAACAGCTATCTAGAGCCGCCAGGATCAGCTGGGGCCTTAGTCCAGAAATCATCCGGATCATATATATGGCAGCGGTTGAGCCAGTGATAACATATGCGGCCAGCGTCTGGGCACCTGCAACAAAGAAGCTTATGATTCAGAAACAATTGAATGCGGTACAGAGAGGATTTGCCCAGAAACTCACCAGAGCGTACCGTACCGTCTCCCTGAACTCGGGACTGGTTCTAGCCGGGATACTCCCGCTCGACCTCAGAATACAGGAGGCAGCTGCCCTGTATGAGGCAAAAAAGGGAGTGCCCCGGCTGGAGCTAAGGGACAGGGAGGTGGAACAAATGACACCATACACTCAGACAAGGCATCCCGCGGAGCATAGATGTCTGAAATTTAAAAGCCTGATAGACCAAGAACAGGTAGATATTCACAACACCCAGGCAGTCCGCATCTACACCGATGGCAGCAAGATTGAGGGTGAGGTCGGGGCAGCACTATCCCTGTGGAATGGTGAAGCTGAGACCAAAACCCTAAAACTTAAGCTGCCATCTTACTGCACGGTCTATCAGGCGGAACTCTTGGCAATACACAGAGCTACCCGGGAGGTCCTCCGACGATCGGAACTGTCTTTTGGCATTTATAGCGACTCTAGATCAGCGCTAGAAACGGTAGTCAATTACAACTCTCTCCACCCCCTAGCCGTAGAGGCTCGGGAAAACCTAAGAACGAGCAGACTCCAGAATAAAGAAGTGTCTTTATTCTGGATCAAAGCCCACGCGGGGTTGGAAGGAAATGAGCGTGCAGACCAGTTAGCAAAAGAGGCCGCTAAAAATGCCAAAAGACAGCCTGACTATGACCTCTGTCCGGTCTCATTCGTCAAACGACAGATTCGTCTGGGAACGCTTGATGAATGGAACCGGCGGTATAAGGCAGGAACAACAGCAGGAACCACAAAGGTCTTTTTCCCAGACGCTGTGCAAGCTTTTAAGACTGTGCGTAAGTTTGAACCCACCGGTGTAATTACTCAAGTCCTGACGGGGCACGGTGGCTTCTCCGAATACTTGAACCGGTTCAAGTGTAAGGAGAACCCATCGTGCATCTGTGACCCAGAGATTAGCGAATCTGCGGTGCACGTAATTTTTGAATGCCCTGTTTTCTCCCTAAAAAGATACGAAGCTGAGCAGTATCTCAATATAACACTTTGCCCGGAAAATGCAAATGAGATTATTACTAAACGAGAATATAGGGATTATTTCATGAAATATTGTACCGAAATTGTAAAAAAGGTTCTAATAAGAAATAAATAGGTAATAAAATTATGGTGTTTATATATTTTGAGAATATATATTAATAGCATAACAAAAAACAGCAAATAAGAATTAAAGTAATCAGTAAAATAGAAAAAGATGTAAAGTTGGAGAAATATGAATATTTAAAAAATAAGATAAGATAAAAGTAGTAATATTTTGTTTTCTTTCAAATAGAAAATAAGTTGGCAAAATAATGTTTGGATATGTATAGAATGATAGCATAAGATCCCTTAGACCCAAAGAGGGTACAAGAATGTATAACCCACCCGTAAGTAAATATAAATAAAGCAAACAGACTTTGATTCATCACATGTCAAAGGAACGAGAAAAAAAAAAAAAAAAAAAAAAAAAAACCTAACCTAACCTAACCTAACCTAACCTAACCTAACCTAAACCTAACCTAACCTAACCTAACCTAACCTAACCTAACCTAACCTAACCTAACCTAACCTAACCCGAAAATATTTTGTTGACATAAAGTCGCGTGCGACCTATCATTTTAAGCGTCTCAGTGCCCATCGTGCGAATCTACATTAATAGGACCCACGTTATTATACAAAAAACGTGATTTTTTGACTTTTTAAGCAAATTTATTTCGATTTTATACATATTTGGTTAATTTTGGCTATTAAAAATCTATTTTTTCTAAATTTATAGTTTCTGTGTGTACTTAAATTCGCTATTTGTCGCGCCGGTTGCGCCCCCTATCGCAAAGTGTCGTTTTTGTGAGCCAAAAGTTAATATCTAACTATTTTGTTTACGAAATCGCGCTTTGGTCGACGGCAAAAACCGAAAAAGATTTTTCTAGACTCTAACTTTAAGTGACTATAGTCGTGTGCCACCTCACAAAACGCGGCTCGGCGCGCTCTATCATCTGTGCGAGCGCACTCGGTCACCCGTCCTAGAAAAACTTTGACAAATTGCGTTTTTCTCTAAATTTTGGTCATTTTAAGGCGATTTTGCGTGTTTTTAATTTTTTGTCGCGAACACCTGACTGTTTCTGCACATCCCGTGGCTGGTTCACCTTTGCCCGACGTCCCCGCACGTACCTGCAACAGAAAAACAACAAATATTAGACAAAAATACAAAAAACGCCCGACCATCTAAATTTCATAGTATCGAAAATCCACCTTAGGCCTGAAGATTCTTCATATAAGCATACAAAAGTGAAAATATTTTGTTGACATAAAGTCGCGTGCGACCTATCATTTTAAGCGTCTCAGTGCCCATCGTGCGAATCTACATTAATAGGACCCACGTTATTATACAAAAAACGTGATTTTTTGACTTTTTAAGCAAATTTATTTCGATTTTATACATATTTGGTTAATTTTGGCTATTAAAAATCTATTTTTTCTAAATTTATAGTTTCTGTGTGTACTTAAATTCGCTATTTGTCGCGCCGGTTGCGCCCCCTATCGCAAAGTGTCGTTTTTGTGAGCCAAAAGTTAATATCTAACTATTTTGTTTACGAAATCGCGCTTTGGTCGACGGCAAAAACCGAAAAAGATTTTTCTAGACTCTAACTTTAAGTGACTATAGTCGTGTGTCTTTCTTTAAACCTTGGTAACTGCCAAACGAGTGGAGATATCTCTACGGGGTTTTCGCTACCGTATTAGTACCTTGCAGATCTACAGTTTTCGTTTAAAATATATTAATAAAAGTTTTTAGTTTAGTTAATATTGCACAAGATTGTATTTTTGCTAAGTTAAGTTTACCAAGTTCGGCACTTTTCATGTCTATAGATTTTAAATTTAAGTTTTGACTCCTAATATTCATTTAGGACATAAGTTGTTTTATATACATTGTTAAAATTAATTAGATTAAAGTGTTACACTGTTTTATAACTATCAAACTTTATTATTAGGTTAGGTTTTAAATATTTTACGCGACCTCTGAACTTCTCCGACAGATGTTTCATACTCCTGCCAAAACGACAAAAGCCAAGGAAAAAGATCTTGAAGATCTGTCAATTGAAAACATGGCAGAAGAAAGAGATTCGACGTCTGAGAAAAGTAAAATGAGCGAAACCTTTTGTATAAATATAAGCCCGACCCCGAATGTAAGGAGAAGCATTGGAAAGTGGGAGTCTGGAAAACCAGACGCACCCTCCAAGGCTTCAACTTCTTCTAAGAAAGCTGTGCCCACAGAATCCCCAAAGCCGAAACCAAAAGTAAAGCCCACACAAGACCTTAGGGCTGCTACAAGCAAATTATCGACATCGGCTATGGGTAGTCCACCAGCAGAAGAAAAGTCTAAGGTCAAATACATTGACCGTTTATCAGAAGCGAGGGCGTGTGTGACCAAAGCCAAACTACATCTTGGTAACTCCAGAAACATCAAAACTGAAATTAAGACGGAGGTCACAGTGGCCATAGAGAGACTTTACCAGCTGGTAAAAGAAAGCGAATTAGCGAAAGGACAGGGAAAAAGCAAAAATACAGCTCCAGAGAAAGAACAAGAACCTGAAAAGGAGATGAAATCGGTGAAGGAACCAGAAAGAGAGGATTGGAAAGAAGGAATAGAGCTCATGAAAAAGATGGAACAACACGCAAAGCTTATTGAGGAAAACAACAAGAAGATGGAAAATCTGAAAGAGTCACTCGAAAAACAACTAGAGCTACAAAAGCAGACGTATGCGAGGCTTTTGGGCTAGCCTTCGGGCCAGCTGTCGGAGCGGGCTTCTCCGGCTGCGGAGCCTTCTCTGACGAAGCCTTTTTCTTCGTCTTCTTCCCGGTCACTGTCGCCCACGTAGACGTAGGTGCCTTCGGCACGTGCGTCTCCGCAAGTCGCGACTGCACTGGTGGCTGGGAAGACACCGGCGTGACTTTCGCCTTTCCCGTTGACCCCTTCGGCCCTGTCTTGGCAGGAGTTGGGCCTCTGCCTTGGGAGGAAGAAGAAGGCTGGGCTCTAAGAGCCGTAGCCAACTTCTGGTCCATCATCGCAGCCATGCGCTGCATGAACCGGTCCTCCCAGTCATTCCCTCCAGCGGCAGGTGTTGGCGCCGCTGGTTTGGCCGTGTTGTCCGCACTAGCCTGAGGACGGCCTTGCTGGCGGATGGCTTCCGTCAGTTTCTCCACCTTAGCGGAGAGTTCAGCCATCCCAGCGCGCAGTTCAGCGTTCTCCCGCTCGAGCCGCTCCACGTTGGCATCCGTCGATGCTCGCTGTGCCAGCTCCACCGACACAGCCTCCGCCCTACGAGCCGCCGTACGCAGACCCTTGATAAAATCGCCCTTCAAGTTTTTCGACTTGTCGGCGATCTTCTCCACGGTCTGCATTTCGACCCTAATGCAGGCGCCCAGCTCATCCGTCGTTCGCGCCTGCATCTCTTTACCCAAGTCGTCTGCCGTGGGCAGCTTGGCCTTTCCCCTAGTTTTATTGGGAGCAACGAGTGGATTAAAGACATCGTCTTCATCCACTTCGTTGTCCCTTAAAAACATGGTGCGCTTAGACCCTTGAGAGTCCGAGCCACCATCAGCTGCCTCTATTGCAAGCAATATTGACCGTTTTCTTCCCGCGCGGGTCTTAGTCGACGTTGTCGACGCCACAGAAGATACGGACGCCATCGACCCGTCCGATTCCCCGCCATCACTCGCCGCTTCGATCGGCAGAGGTTTCCTGAAGAAACCCCTCTTCCTTCCCTTCTCCTCATCCTCATTTTTGTTTTTTAAATTTTCCATAATTAATCCCACGAAAATGGGCCGATATAAAGACCGCTCCGGGTGACGCCCATTCCGGAAAGCGGGGGTACATACTGCGGAGGTCCCCAGGTATCCGCAGGTTTTTACGTGTTTTCTCACGGGTTTTTGTTTCAAGTTTTTCCTTACTCTGGGACCGGCCAGTTAAGGCAAATCCCCTTCGGTCCATACTGCCACAACGTGCCCCTTAACGCCAGAAAAGGGGTGATTGAAGTGTACAGCATGAAACCGGATGGAGAGACGGCGTGACTCTCTCCGACGGCACTGGGCAATAGTGTTAGTACTACCCAGTCCGTCCCACTACATACCGTAATGTAGCGCCCTAGTGGCCGGGTTCCCCCCGACCATACTCAGCGAGTGAACCCGGACCCACACTGTCATTCAGAACAGACCGAATCCGGGCTCTCAAGCTGAGTACTCCCCTCGGCGAGCGCTAAAACCATATATTGGGATTTGGCCCATCACTGCCGAAATAATCGACAAAAATGACGAGCTTCAGAAAGCTCGCCCCACTCCCGGCAGAGTAGGAAATCCTTTCCTCTGCTGCCTCATCTACTGCGCCCTCTGCTAAACAGAGAGACGCGTGGAGAGGCCTCTCCAACTCGCGTCGCCGCTACTCAACGCGCACTACAGGACGCGGCGAGCACCTGCGAATGCAGTTGCCCACCGCGTCCAGGTACGCCTCGCATTCTACGAGGGTACAGTTGGGAGAGACGTAGCAGCCCACAACGGCTAAGCGACCCCATTCCGTGGCCACGAAACCCTGTCCTTTCTCGATAAGGGCACAGGGGGGGTCACCTTGGCCACCACCCCAGTAAATAACAACGGAGTCCATGTCGTCCCCGAACCAGCGAGGATGGTTCGGGACGTTGTATGGCTCCGCGACTACGGCAAGTGCAATCGACCACTGCGCGAAGGTTTGCAGGACCAGGTCCTGCGCGCTCCGGCAGTGGTTCAGATTGCACTGGAGGACCTTAATGGTGTGATCCATTAAGAGGCCTCCATGGCCTCCTGGGGCGGCGGGCTTTGGCCCGACTGAGCGGCCCCCTTTGTTGGGGCCGCTTGGCCTTCCGGTGCTGGGGCTGATCGAGGAGAAGCTGGCTTCCTCTTACCCTTAGGAGGGGAACATTTCTTGCTCCCCATCCTGTGGTCAGCCCTGCAGCCCTTCTCAGAGCACAGCGGACACTTGTGCGGACGTGTGCACTGGCTAGCCCGATGGCCGGACTCGCCACACCCGTAGCACACGCTGCTAAGGTCCACCTTGCTCTGACATGTACTACGTACGTGCCCGTACTCCAAGCACCGGAAGCACTGGAGTGGTCTCGCGGTCAGGTAATCTACCCGCGCTGACACCCAGCCGACGACGACGTGCTTTGCCGCGGCTAGCTTGCGCACGCAAGCTAATGGACAACGGACCCATACCGTGCCCAGGGCAGTGGGTGAGCGATGTATGTCGCCTACCCGCACATCGTCGGTCGAGCAGCCTCCGGCCTCGGCGACCGCGACCAACACCTCACGAGGTGTGACGCTGTCGTCGAGGTCCTTCAGCCGCAACTCCCCCGTTTTCACCGGGCGTGCAACACGCACACCCAGATCCACGAGGGCCACGCGCATGCGTTCGGCCAGGGCGTCTGCCTTGGAGATGCAGTCAGGCCCTTGCACCTCCAGAATGTGACCACCAGTGATTGCCTTTTTCACTTTCACTGTCTCGATCCCCACATCAGCCAATTTGACCCGCGCCTTTACGGTTGCCATCACCGCGGCGAGCGTGAGCTCCGATCCTTCCGGAATCGTCAACGTGATCGCCGCGGAGTTTGGCAGTCGCTCAGGCGTTGGCTTTGTGCCAGCCTTGGCCTTTGGACCTGCCTTTGAACCAGCCTTCGGACTGGATTTTGAACCAGCCTTTGGATTGGCTTTTGAACCAGCCTTCGGGTCACCAGTCGGAGCGGGCTTCTCCGGCTGCGAGGTCTTCTCTGGCGAAGCCTTCTTTTTTGTCTTCTTCCCGGTCACTGTCGCCCACGTAGACGTAGGTGCCTTTGGCACGTGCGTCTCCGCAGGTTGCGACTGCGACAGTGGCGGGGAAGTCACTGGCGTGGCTTTCGCCTTGCCAGTTGGCCCCTTCGGCCCTTTATTGGAGGAACCTCCACTGCTCTGGGAAGGAGAAGAAGGCTGAGCTTTAAGAGCCGCAGCCAACTTCTGGTCCATCATCGTAGCCATGCGCTGCATAAACCTGTCTTCCCATTCGTTCCCGCTGGCGGCAGATGGTTGTGTCGCCGGTTTGGCCACGTTATCCACGCCGACCTGGGAAGTGGCCTGCTGACGGATAGTCTCTGTCAGCTTTTCCACCTTAGCGGAGAGGTCGGCCATTCCTGCACGCAGTTCCGCATTCTCCCTCTCAAGACGCTTTACGTTAGCGTCCGTAGACGCTCGCTGCGCCAGCTCTACCGTAACAGCCTCAGCCCTACGGGCCGCCAACCGCAAACCCTTGACGAAATCGCCCTTCAAGTTCTTGGACTTGTCGGTGATTTTTTCGACGGTCTGCAGCTCGACCCGGATGCAGGCGCCCAGCTCCTCCGTAGTTCGCGCCCGCATCTCCACCTCCAGATCATCAGACTTTGGCAACTTAGCCTTCGTCTTGGTTTGAGACGGGGCAACGAGTGGATCGAAGACATCGTCTTCACTCCCCTCATTGTCCCTCAAAAACATGGCGCGTTTTGTCTTTTGCAAGACCACGCTGCCATCAGCCACCTCCATAGCAGGCATTATCGCCCGCTTTCTACCCGTGCGGGCCCTTGTCGACATCGTCGAGACCGCAGAAGAGACGGACGCAATCGACCCGTCCGACTCCCCTCCATCGCTCGCCGCCTCCAGCGGCAAAGCCGGCTTCTTAAAGAAGCCCAACATACTACCCTTCTCTCTTTCATCCTCAGTTTTGTTTTTAAGTTTATCCATTTTATTCCCACGATAATGGGACGATATAAGAGCCGCTCCGGGTGACGCCCATTCCGGAAAAGCGGGGGTACATACTGCGGAGGTCCCCAAGTATCCGCAGGGTTTTACGTGTTTTCTCACGGGTTTTTGTATCAAGTTTTTCCTTACTTTGGGACCGGCCAATTAAGGCAAATCCCCTTCGGTCCATACTGCCACAACGTGCCCCTTAACGCCAAAAAAGGGGTGATTGAAGTGTACAGCATGGAACCGGATGGAGAGACGGCGTGACTCTCTCCGACGGCACTGGGCAATAGTGTTAGTACTACCCAGTCCGTCCTACTACATCCCCGTAATGTAGCGCCCTAGCGGCCGGGTTCCCCCCGACCATACTCAGCGAGTGAACCCGGACCCATACTGTCATTCAGAACAGACCAAGTCCGGGCTCCCAAGCTGAGTACTCCCCTCGGCGAGCGCTAAAACCATATATTGGGATTTGGCCCATCCCTGTCGAAACAATCGACGATAATGGCGAGAAAGCTCGCCCCTCTCCCGGCAGAGTAGGAAATCCTTTCCTCTGCTGCCTCATCTGCTGCGCCCTCTGCTAAACAGAGGGACGCGCGGAGAGACTTCTCCAACTCGCGTCGCCGCTACTCAACATAAGGCTGAGACGCCGACCGAGCCCCGCAGCCATTCAAGGCCGCCTACACCCGCAACGCCGCTACCCGGATTCTCCAGGGCGCCGTTCGAGCCTCCTCGGGTTCATTTGGCTTCGTCGTATAAGCTACGACTACTGAGCCCCCCAGCCACGACAAGGCAGAACCCATTTGGGGGGGGGGGGGGGGGAACCTTTTTTTTTTTTTTTTTTTTTTAAGTGAGGAAAATGCATTACGCATCCCCGCCCGGCCGGGGGGCACAGACGGGGTATGTGGGACTCCCCTCTGTAGTAGAGGTATACCCACTAAAAAACTCACTATTCCCGCCACTGTTGAGCAAAGACGAAGCCGGCGGTAACTCAACAGTCCGCCTGGCTTCGCCTGTGGCCCACGTCCGCCCCGATGGAATGGACGGACCTCCTCATATGCGATGAGCGCAGAAGCTCATCGTCTCCTCGGGAGGTCTCGCTACTGGACAACAGGTGCCCCCGCACCTGTTGCCCGAGACCCTCCCGGCGGGTTGTGTTGAGAGCGGGCACCCCGTCTGGCTCGCCCGCCCCGCCCACGATGGAGCCGTTGAGAGAGCGGGTCTCGCTCTCTCTCGCGCTCCGCGGCTTCCTTCTGCGACATCACATCCTCGCAGAAGGCAAGCATCGCCTCCCAGTTTCTTTCACTGCCGACCATCTTCTCCATGACAGTCGGCAGCGAGAGGTCTCCACCTCCTAAGGCCACAGTGAGTTCTGCTCTCAGCCCAGCCCATGCAGGGCATACCTCCATTGTGTGCTGTGCGGTATCCTCCACACAGTCACAATGGTGGCATTCCTGGGTCATCTCCTTTCCAGCTACGACACACAGGTATCTCCCAAAACAGCCATGCCCTGAGAGAACCTGTGTAAGCCGGAAAGAGAGTGACCCCCACTCCCGTCCCACCCATTCCTTTAGAATGGGCAGGATTCCCTCCAATAATCGGCGTCGGGAACCCGCACCCGTAGTGCTCAGCTCCTCGAGCTGCCGCCGCCATTCACCCAGAGCCACTTCCTGGGCGTCCCTTTGCCACCGCACCACTTCATCAGGCGCTGGGCGGTCGCCCTGATTACGAGCGTCTGCCCGTTGCCAGTAGACCGAGGATTGAACCTCGGCCTCGAGCTCCCACGGCAGGGATCCTGCTAGCGCACAGGCCACCCCATGGGAAATGGTCCGATACCGGGGGTGGGGGGGGGGGGGGGCGGGGGGAACCTAACCTAACCTAACCTAACCTAACCATACAAAAGTGAAAATATTTTGTTGACATAAAGTCGCGTGCGACCTATCATTTTAAGCGTCTCAGTGCCCATCGTGCGAATCTACATTAATAGGACCCACGTTATTATACAAAAAATGAGATTTTTTGACTTTTTAAGCAAATTTATTTCGATTTTATACATATTTTGTTAATTTTGGCTATTAAAAATCTATTTTTTCCAAATTTATAAATTCTGTGTATACTTAAATTGACCATCTTGTCCATGACGATCGGCAGCGAGAGGTTTCCACCTCCTAAGGCCGCAGTTAAATCTGCCCTTGGCCCAGCCCATGCAAGGCATACCTCCATTGTTTGCTGTGCGGTATCCTCCACACAACCACAATGGTGGCATTCCTGGGTCATCTCCTTTCCAGCTACGACACACAGGTATTTCCCAAAACAGCCATGCCCTGAGAGAACCTGTGTAAGCCGGAAAGAGAGTGACCTCCACTCCCGTCCCACCCATTCCTTTAGAATGGGCAGGATTCCCTCCAATAATCGGCGTCGGGAACCCGCACCCGTAGTGCTCAGCTCCTCGAGCTGCCGCCGCCATTCACCCAAAGCCACTTCTTGGGCGTCCATTCGCCACCGCACCACTTCATCAGGTGCTGGGCGGTCGCCCTGATTACGAGCGTCTGCCCGTTGCCAGTAGACCGAGGATTGAACCTCGGCCTCGAGCTCCCATGGCAGGGATCCTGCTAGCGCACAGGCCACCCCATGGGAAATGGTCCGATACCCCCTTACGACTCTAACCGCCATGACCCTCTGCGCCTGATGCAGAAGGGCTTTATGGCGGATTTTCAGCGATCCCGCCCAGATCGGGGCCCCATAAAGGGCCATCGATCGGACCACTCCCATATACAGGCGGCGGCAGCCCACGATTCCACCTCCTATGTTTAGAAGCTGGCGGCTAAGAGCGCCTGCCGTTCCCACCAACTTTGGGACCAAACGTTCCAGATGAACCCCAAAATCCCACTTGCTATCGAGGACGACGCCAAGATATTTCAACGTCGTCCCGACTGCAATTGGGGTTCCCCCCACCACTATGCTGGTACTAGCAGGTGGTCTCCGTCGAGGCCCGTGAAAACAAATAGCCTCGGACTTGTGGAGAGTCACCTCTAGCCCCAGCCGTCGAATCCTCGACACCACCGCCGCAACTCCAGCGGTGGCCAACACCAAGGCAGCCCGGAGATCAGAACCCCGGGCTGTCACAAGGGTGTCATCGGCGTAACAGATCACGCCCACGCCTCGCAGGTTAGCGCAGCGTAGGACGTGATCGTAGCCGATGTTCCACAGCAGGGGCCCTAGAACAGACCCCTGGGGAACACCGCGCGACATGCGCCGGCGACCACCCGTTCCATCTCTGGTGGGGAACACTACCGCCCTATCCGATAGGTAGCTCCCCACCAATCTCTTCAAGTACGGGGGCACTCCATGATAGCGGAGTGCCTCCAAAATAGTCGACCAGGGCAGGCTGTTGAAGGCATTTTTTTTGTCTAATGAGACAGCCAACAACTGCCCGCTCCTTAAAACTTCCTCCTCAGCCATGTCCCGCAGGCGACCGATCGCGTCTATAGTCGACCGGCCAAAGCGGAACCCGAATTGGGCGTCCGACAAATTCGGACCTACAACGCCCATGTGTTCGATGAGGCGGTTGGCTATCACCCTCTCCAGCCGCTTCCCCGCCTCATCTAGCAATACTATAGGCCGATAACCAGACAAATTACTAGAATCAAATAATTAAATATTGTATAACATAGATGTCTTTGGGTTGATTGACCTTGTTCAATTGACCACGGGGACAACGTGTTACATATTTTATTAATATTATAATATTGTTATGAATTTTGTATTAGCACATAGTATTCCTATGTTAATAGAATTGTTAATATTAAAGAAATAAAGAATTAATAAGGAAATAATATAAGGTCATTCAATATCAACCTGACAAATTCAAGGAACAGATTCTACATTTAAAAAAATATGTATTATTTTTTAAATATATTTTGTGTATAAAATCCCGATTAAATCGATAAAGTTAATCCGTTCAATTATTGGACACATCCTGTTGCATTCTTTTATTACATTAGCAAGCGGTGTCGCACGAGTATGTGAGACTAGCCGCCAGCGCATCCCGGTGCGCTGTCATTGGCGAATCGCGTACGCACGGGGGAAGGGGTGAGACGCAAAAAGGCGCGCAGCGGCGCGGGCGGGAGCCGTCCGTGTAGCGATTTAGTAGCGGGTTTACTATTCCTAAAGACGCACGCGCCGCACGCGCGCTACGACCGCTGCGATGCCTTACCGTATTCCAACGAGGAATTCGTAAATCAGCACGACGGAGCGCCCGCGCACTACGCTCGACAAGTGCGAGAGTACCTAAGTGGCGTGTATGGTGAGCGGTGGATCGGGCGTGGAGGTCCAGTTGCGTGGCCTGCACGCTCACCGGACTTAACACCGCTAGACTTTTATGTGTGGGGTCGAGCTAAAGAGTTAGTGTATGGACGTGACGGCCACACAATTTCTATATTGACGAACTAAAACGGCGTAAACGCGTTTCAAGTGATGAGTTGTGAAAGAGACACGATGAAACGAGTGCGTGAGAACTGTTTTCGCCGAGCTTCACTTTGCATTCAACAGCAAGGTGGGTTTGTGCAACAACTTTTGTAAATAATGTGTAAATACCTTTGTAAATATCAATGAACTGACTTTTAAACACGCCAAAATGTAAGTCGTTGTTAGTCACCTACCTACCTACTTGCCTGTTTTATGATTTGAAGGTGAAATGATAAAAAATTTGAAAACATTGCGTAGTGCGTAGTACCTACCTAGGTTATAACGTAAGTTCTAGAGATTTAAAGTCTAAAATGTTCATTCAGTTTACTCCAGTGCGCATAGCGAGCTAGAAAGAGACAGAAAGCAAACTTATGGATCACTACATAGGTAAGTCAATGACCTACCTTTTAATGTAGTCAGTGAAGTATTTGGCAATCGTTATGCAATAAGTCTTTAAAATTCAATATATATGAAATTGTGACATGAAAATTGGAATGACTTTTAGAATAAAATTGATTCGTTCAAATTAATATTTACAACTGATTAATTATGCCCCATCATTTTGTCAGGTTGATAATGAATGACCCTGTATAGGCAGGGATAAAGTTTTATAGGTTTTGGATGGATTGTCAATGCTCAATTTTGTTTTATTACATCATATTATGAAAATGAGTGAGTGTGTATGACAAAATGTAAAAAGGGGGGTTATTAAAAACTAATTTGTATTTTGTATATTATACTTATACTATTATAAAAAAAAAAAAAAAAATTAAGAATGAATGTAAGAGTGAAATGTTGTTGCATAATAAAAGCAACAGTAGAATTAAGTTAGAGCCATTTCGAGATGGCAAAAAAAAAAACTAACCTAACCTAACCTAACTAACCGCAAAATAATAAAATAATAATAATAATATAAAAAAAATAACCAATAGATAAATATATAATGTTGGTTTATGTATACTGAGCATTATATATGAACAGCATAGTTCAAATAATCCCAATGTTAAACAATTAGCTTTAAGTAAAAAATATATAAAAATACAAAAAATTCAAAAACAAAAAGTGTTACATTACATTATTAAGGTTTATAGAAATTAAGGAAAAACAAAAATAGAAATAGGAAAAAAGATATCATAAAATTTAAGATATTAAATAAAAAACAGATAAATAAATTAAGTTAAAATATACATATATTGTTGACATATACAGGGTGTTTGGCACATGGACCGACATGGTTTTTTGGGGGGTTGGGGGGGTCATGCGCTAGTTTTCCCCGGTAGACCTTATGTCCTAAGTGTCACGGTAGTCTAGATATGTTATTTTTTAGTTTTTTTGAAAACCACCCGAAATCTTACCCCTAAATCGTCATAACTTTTTCGTTTGTGGTTGTAATACCACAAAATAAATTATGCTTGTATTCTGCAATGTATTCTCATTCTAAATAAATTATTACTTGTTACAATTCATATCAACAAAAAAACTTCTGAGCTTTCAAAGTGATAAATCTGAGTAAATGTTATGAAAAGTGACAACTTCTAAATTCATTGTAAAAAAAAAGGAAAAGTCATTTAGAATTTAGCTTTCTTTTAAAAAGTAATTTTGTCACTATCAAGTCTATTGTTATTTTCTAAATTGTTTGCTTTGTTTGTAATGTTGACCTCTACTTCCTACTTTTAGTTTATGTACATCTTTTTATTAATTTAAAACCTATACGTGAGAACCTGTACAATTACAATATGTAGCTATGGAGAGGCAATGCTCTCCATAGCTACCCAAGTGTATATTGAAATATAAAAGCTGTTGGTTTTCCTAGAATAAAATAAATATTTAGAAGTAATTATTTTTCTTATTGTGACACTTTGAAGTAAAAAAATCAGCGACTTTTCGGGATATAAAATAGCCTTTAATATGTTCTTCCAGGGTATAATCTACCTTTTTAGTTTCATTTCATTTCAAGTTTCATTTAAATCCATTAAGTCGTTTGGGCGTCATGGGATGACAAACATACAGACTTTCAGCTTTATAATACTATATTGAGAGTAAGATAAGATTACTTACTTTTTTATAATGGAAAATTTTCTTAAAATATAGAATATCAATAAGGTCTAAACAGCAGACATCTCAAAGATGAAGTAATAAATGAACCACACTACACAAGGTAGTAAAGGAACGTCGCGTTTCGCGATCTAAATTGAAATTTCCCTGACACCGGTATCCACGGTCGATCGCGCTCTCGGGGAGTGACTTTTTCTACTCGAAAGTTTTCGTTAGGTAGAATCGAAAAACACACTTCAGAAATCGAGAATTTAGGACCGCTAATACCGAGGTCTTCGCAGTAAAACTATTTATTGTCGAATCCTTGTCTCTGTGCGGCTCGGCGCAGCTCGAAGCAGCTCGGCACAGCTCGGCGCAGCTCGGCGCAGCTCGGCACAGCTCGGCGCAGCTCGGCGCAGCTAGGGCTGGCGCGTGCGGTAGCGCTGCGGACGGGCGGCGGCCGCCTGCGCCAGCTCGTCCCCGCGCTCCAGCGACCACTGACGCCGCAGCGCCTCCCTCGCGCCCCGACGCCGCCCAGCCCAGCGCGCCTGCTGCGGGGGGCTGCTGCTCGCGGGTGACGCCGGCGTCGGGGGAGAGCTCTCGTCCCCGCCGACGACCTCGCCACCGGGGCCATCGACCTCGACCTCGCCGTCGGTCTCGAGTAGAACTTCTTCACTCCTGCGGCATACGAAGAAGAGGACGAGCGGGGAAACGTTAATGTATCATCCGGCTGTCGATTACATATAAATAATATTATTTTATACCGATACGTACTTACTTCCTAAGATTACTTCAAAAATAACATTTTATAAAAAGGAGCATCCCAAACTTCATTATCGATCGGTCACCTCGGCCGAACAGAAGGTGATAATAGTATCCGCGTTCGACTCACTCGAGGGGCGGCGGCGTCGGCAGCGGCTTGTCGAAGCCCTCCTTGCCGAGCAGCCAGTGCGTGTGCATCGCGCCCTTGCCCTTCACCTGCACCAGCCCGCGCGAGCGCAGCCTGTAGCCGCCCGCCGCCTGCAGGCGTGCCGCCGTGGGCGCCGACACCTGCACGCGCCACGCCGCACCTGCGCAGGCGTCGCGTGAGTGTGCGCCGCGCTGCAGGAGGGTGGGGGGGGGGGAGCGGAGGCAGGTGGCTCACCCGTGGACTCCATGCGGCTCGCGGTGTTCACCGTGTCGCCGAACAGGCAGTAGCGCGGCATCGTGAGGCCCACCACGCCGGCGCACACGGGCCCCGAGTGCAGGCCGATGCGCAGGTGCAGCGGCAGCTCGGGGCGGTGGCGCGGGTGGAAGCGGCCCGCGAGGTGCAGCAGGTGCAGCGCCATGGTCGCCACCTGCTCGGCGTGGTCGGGCGCCCGCGCCGGCAGCCCGCTCACCACCATGTAGGCGTCGCCGATCGTCTCCACCTTGTAGACGCGGTACTGCTCGATGGTGGCGTCGAACGAGCTATACAGGTCGTTCAGCAGATCCACCACCTGCACGGGCGAGCAGCGTGCCGCCAGCGCGGTGAAACCGACGATGTCGCTGAAGTAGATGGAAACGCAGGCGAACTCCTCGGGCTCTACGCGCTCCCCGAGCAGCAGCCGCTCCGCCACCGACCTGCGGACGGACGAGCGTCACCGCGCCGCTTCCGCGCAGAGGCGAGCTGGGGGGTTGCAGAGGGAGGGGGGGGGTTGACCTACCTCGGTAGCATCCTGTTCAACAGCTGCTCGGTCTTTTTCTTCTCCATGTCGAGCTGCTCGGTTCGCTCCCGGACGAGCTCCTCCAGATTGTCGCTGTACTTCTCTAGCATCTCGAACATAGAATCGACTATGTTTATCTTCCTGGAAAGGGAAGCGAACGTCACCGGAGATCCGCGGTCGGAGGCGCGTCGAGCGGAGCGTACGTACCGGCCGCGGTGCAGGCGACGGAACGCCTCGTGCAGGCGGGGGAAGTCCGGGCGCAGCTCGGGCGCCTCGCTCCAACACTGCCGCATCACGCTCACCGCCTCGGGCGGAGCCGCGCCGATCGACACCGACGGCCGGATCAGCGGAGGCGGTCGCGTGAGTTTCTCCACCAGCTCTGCAAGGAGACGGGCGAGACTCAGGCTGCGAGCGCGACCGGACCGCAGCGAGCGGGAGGGCGCTCACCTTCCGGCGACAGCGACACCATGCAGTAGGGCTCCCCGCGCACGATCACCTCCTGCATCACGATCGCGAACGAGAACACGTCGCCGGCCTGCGAGCCGCGCGCGCGCGCCTCCTCGTCACGCAGCAGCTCAGGCGCCGTCCACAGCAGCTCTGCAAGCGGAGGTGACGTCAGGCGCGGGGCGGGCGCACAGCAGCGCTCGCGCAGCAGGAGGTACCTCGGGCGGAACGGGGCGCAGGCTGCAGGCCCGGCTGCGCTCGCCGCAGCGCTGGGAGCCCGTAGTCCGACACGCGCAGCGCCCAGCGCGAGTCCACGACGCAGGCGCGCGACGTGAGGCGCCCGTGCAGGCGCAGCGGCGACGCGTGCAGGTAGCGCATGCCGCGCACTAGGTCGCTCAGCAGCGACAGGCGGAACGTCCAGTCGAGCCGGATGTCGTCCTCGCGCAGGACGTCCTCCAGCGAGCCGCGCCACCCGAGCGCCCACACCAGCGCGCCCGGCGACGGCAGCCAGCCTGCAACGCGCGCCGGTTGATCGGGCGAGGTCGCGACGAGGGGGAGAGGGGGGGGGGAGGGACTCACTGACCTACGAACGGGTTGAGGTTGTCGTGACGCAGGCCCTGCATCAGCAGCAGCGCGTCGAGCGCGCGCCGCCTCGGCTCGGGCGCGCCCGCGCATAGGTACTCCACGCGCACGGGATCACCCTGCGGTAGCCATGCGCAAAATGTGTCAGAAAAAAGAAACTGTTTAGGTTAATCCTGTTCTATATTTTAAGCATTATCATTCTCACATTATATAAACTGATAGTTTTCCAAACATGTAAAAATAAAATAAAATAAAATAATTTAGTTCAGTAGTTCATTTACTTTAGTAGGTAAGTAAGTAAGTAAGTTCGTATGAGTCAGTGGCCCACTTTAGTAATAAGTTGTACAATCATGCATGAAATAATCAACTTTCTAGCATTAGTGCAAGTTACAAAACTTTAGAAAAAAAGTGACAAATTGTGTTTGAGAAAGTTAAGCTTGAGTATGTGTCTCAAGCCTGGAACCCTCAGTACGCGGTCTACATTGACAGTATCGAGCGTATTCAACGTAAATTCTTAAGACATCTTAACTATAAACATAGGATATGCATACCAGACTACTTACAAAGTTGCAAACATCACCATTTGCTACCCCTTGAAGCTCGGAGAGAAGCGGCGGATCTTACCTTTCTTCACAACCTCGTTTTGGGCAAAATTGACTGCCCTGACTTACTTTCCGAAATAAAATTAAGAATACCAATGCGTACTACAACTAGACGTAATTACCTCAGGCTGTATACCCAACCGTGTTCTACGAATTATAGGCAGAACTCATTCTTTGTTCGAACCGGCAATCTCTTCAACACTAACTATTCAATGTATGTAGACTTATTTGAAGCAAGGCAAAACTTTTTCAAAAAGTTAATAGCACAAAATTTCTTTACATGAGTATATATGGCTTATTAGCATCATGATGATCTTCATGACCTTTTTCAATTGGAATAGTGAGTGACTCCCATATATTCTTAGGTTTCCATTTTTCTGTTAGGTAGGTACCTATTAATTATGTGATCATTGTTTTCTTATTCATTTTTTCTAAAAATTATTAAGTGTTAAAACCCACTAAGTGTTATAATTTGTGGACAACTAAAACTTTGTTAAGTATAAGTGAACTATTAGTGAAAACTGTTTAGGTTAATCCTGTTCTATATTTTAAGCATTACCATTCTCACATTATATAAACTGTTAGTTTTCCAAACATGTAAAAATAAAATAAAATAAAATAAAATAAAGTTGAATTTTCAACATTATTTTTTTTTTCTTGATGAAGCGCTGGGAGCTCGTAGTCCGACACGCGCAGCGCCCAGCGCGAGTCCACGACGCAGGCTTTTTTCAAAGTTGAATATTCAATTATTTTTTTTTATGAACAAGGAAAAAGAGGCTACATCAGGTGGGTCAATCTGTATCTCTTTTCTGAATATTTTTTTTTACATGAGGCACGGAACCCTAAATATAATGAACGTCGAAGGCGCACCTTGTATGTCGTGCGCCGATCCACAGCGGCGCGGTTCACGCTGCACGTCGAGGACGGCAGCGAGGGCACGCGCAGCGTCAGCGCCGGCGCCGGCGCAGCGAGCGGCGTCAGCGCCTGCGCCGGCGTCGGCTCCGGCGCGCCGAACTCGTGCAGACGCCGCAGCCAGCACGACAGCACCGTTTCCAGCCCGGAGCCCACGCGCCGCTCCTCCGCCGGGAACGAGAAGTCCGCGACCGACAGCAGCACCGCGCCCCCGCGCCGCCCGCGCCGCCGCCGGCGAGCCACCAGCAGCGCACCGCCCAGCGCCAGCGCCAGCGCCGTCAGCAGCGCCGCCAGCAGCGCCACCGGGGTCAGCGACCCCGCGCCGGCCTCCGCGCTCGCGTCCGCGCCCGCGTCGCGCCAGCGCGCGCGCAGCGAGTCCGAGAGCATCGGGACGCGCACGCGGTAGGAGCCCGCCGCGCCCTCCGCCAGCAGGTCGGCGGCGCGGCGCCAGGCGGCGGGCGCGGGCGCGGCGCGCTCCAGCACGCGCAGCGCCAGCCGCGCCCCGCGCCCGCCCGCCGCCTCCTCCAGTGCCGCCGCCACGGCCGCCTGCCCCTGCCCCTGCCCCTGCCCCTGCCCCTGCCCCTGCCCCTGCCCCTCCTCCTCCGCGTCGGTGAGCAGCAGCGCCATGCCGGCGGGCAGCAGCAGGTCCGCGAGGTGCGCTGGACGGGCCGGCGGTAGCGCGGCGGTGTCCCCCTCCTCGTCCGCGGACAGCAGCAACGCGCGCCTCGCCCCCGCCGCGGAGCCGTCCACGCCGCGCGACCGGGACGAGCACAGAATTACGACTGTAATCATTTTTACGATGATGAAATTATATTTTATTTATATTTCATAAGAAAACCAACAGCGGATACTACTTTAGATACTATCTTAGGAGAAAACCGGAAGCCAATATTATATTGGTTGGTTCATTTACAGTTGTTAAATACTAATTATTTAACAACTGTAAATGAAGTAGTATCACAGACCTGTAAAAGGGTATGACAACATGGCGATAGGCCGAAGTTTAAATAAGTAGGAAGTAAGGAAACAAACTAAGAAGGTTGTTGGCATTAATTCTCAGTAGGTTTTTTTTTATCGTTTTTTTTTATTATTATTATATTTTTATATAGTATAATATACATTTTAACCAGGGGTTTAAGACATTCATTAACAATGACGTCATCGTTAGACCAAACTAAATCTTAAAGTCTACCGTACATTTTGAGGAGCTATTCTGCTCATCGCGCAAATCTACACCATATTTTTATGAGACTAACTTGAAGTTCCAGTTTTTGAAATAAAATAAAAAATAAAAAAAAATATCCCCCTTTCTCACCTTCCGAGCCGGCGCGCTCCTCGGGCGCGAGCAGGCGCACCGCGACGCCGTCCGCGCGCAGCGCCGTCGCCGCCTCCGCCAGCGCGGCCGCGCAGCCAGCGCCTCGCGCCGCCGCCAGCGCCGTGCGGCGCCAGTCCAGCGCCCGCGCCAGCGCCGCCAGCGCGCGCGCCACCAGCGCCCCGCGCCAGCACCGCGCCGGCGCCGCGCCGCCCAGCGCGCCGCACGCCATCGGGCCGGGGGAGCCCGCCACGCCGAGCGGGCCCCGCGCGCTCAGCGCCGCGCCCAGCCAGCCGGGCGCGCACGCCTCCGCGCGGGGCAGCAGGCGCGCGCCCGCCGCCCGCGCCGCCGCGCCCGCGCGCTCCCACTCGCCCGGCTCGGCGCCGCACAGCGCGCGCAGCACCAGCAGCGGTGGCGGCGCGCCCAGCAGCGCGCCCGCCAGCGCGGCGAGCGCGAGCGGCACGCGCATGGGCCGCCTAGCCGCGCCCGCGCCGCCGCGACCGGAGGACCCGCATGCGGAAGGCTAGAGTTTCGGCTCCGGATCGAAGATCGAGCGCTCCCTCGTCCCGGCCGAGATCGAGAACCTCCCGCCGCAGCGGACCTATCGGTGCGGATCCATCCGAGGATCGACGAATTTTTTTCTTAGCGAAAGGGCAGCACGGTGCCCTTCGATGCTGCGAGCGGTTTCATCCCGAGGTGTTCGTGATCGTCGTTCCGCCTCGACGCCCCCGCGCGGTGGAGCCGAAGCCGGTGCTCGGATGCTCTCGCACAAAACAAAGAAAGAACGAGGGCGTACGTCGCTGAAGCCCGCGAAACGCTCTGCAGCTGGAGCGTGGAGCGACGCGCCCGGGCGGCGCGGACTGACTGCCTCCCGCGACTGCTTCGAGCCTGTGCCGCGCATGCGCCTCGCTTCGGGGCCGGCTTCCATGTGATTGCACCCGTTCACCGGTTAAATAGGTAGATAAGTAAGTACCTTATTGCCTAATTGCTTCTTTTATAAACTTGGAACCAATAATCCAAACCTAGTTAAGGGTACAAAAATATGATTGATTTTTGAGCCACAGAACTTGGGACCTCCATAGCGCGTGGTGCGATTTACTCGTAACTTGGTTTGAAGAGTACCTACGTATTTATTTATTTGGCTTTATTTTATTAATTAAATAAAACCTACCACACCTACCACAATAAACCGGCACAAATTTGGAACCCCCGGTATAGCAAATACATAGATAGAATTGAACGCATTCAAATAAAATTCATAAAATATCTCTGCTATCGCCTTAAGATTCCATACAAGTCAATTTATTATCTTCCTCTTTGCAAAAAGTTCCTCTTTCTTACTCTCTCCAAACGGCGAGAAATTGCTGATCTATCCTTTTTATTAAAAATAACCTCAAACCAAATTAATTGTCCTGATCTACTCAATAAGATTTCTTTAAATGTGCCATTTAAGATTACAAGATTTAATGCCCCAATCTTTAATCCCGTTGTTGGAACTAATTATAGGCAAAGTTCGTTTCTGTGGCGTGCCAGTGATAATTTTAATAAGCTGTGCAAGCGCATGGATTTACATCCTATCTGCACGAGTGTAAACTCCGCCAGACAGCGGTTAGGCAGAGAGTTTTTTGTTGGTGATGATGATTAGGTAATTTACTTTTTATGTTTTTCATTTTCATATTTCAATTGTTAAATTTATAAGCTGTCTTCCACAAAATATTACGATTGTTTAAGCGAGTAACTCTTACTTTGTTCTTTCGCTATAAGTATTCTAAACGTGAAAACCTATTATTGGCTTCCTGTTTTGTCATAAGATAGTATATAAAGTTTTATCCGCTGTTGGTTTTCCTAAGAAATAAAAATAAAAAAATAAATAAAAATAAAACCGGTCCTGAGGGTAATTGAATTTACTCGTATTACCTACATACATATTTCAGTCAGATACAAGGATTTTTATTTTGTGCAGATATTCGGTCAGCACCGCCGGGACCTCGTCAGGCTGGAGGGAGGTCGGCGGAGAGGTCGGCGGCAGCGGCGGCGGCGATGGCGGGCGCGTCCAGGCGCAGCGCCGCGCGTCCCTCCGTCAGGCGCAGGTCCCTCGCGCCCAGCCGCGCGTACAGCGCGCGCGCCACCGCGTTCTGCTCCAGCACGTGCCAGTCCACGCGCCCAGCGCCAAGCGCCAAGCCCATCTGCAGCGAAACGACCGTGAGGGAGGGAGAGCGCGCACAGCACCTCCCGGCGCCGGCGGGAGAGCGAGGAGGACGGGAGCGCTCACCCGGCACAGGCGCGCCAGCAGCGCAGTGGCGACGCCCCGGCGGCGCGCTGCGGGCCGCACGTACAGGTCCTCGAGGTAGAGCGCGCGGCGCGTCCAGCTCGAGTAGGCGCGGTTGCAGAGCGCGTAGCCGACCACCGCGCCCTCCAGCTCCGCCACCAGCGCGAAGAACCACGTCGGCGAACTGTCGAACCCGTCCGCGATCAGATCTGTACATTTACAACAAAAGTTTAACTTGCTACAGAGCCTGTTTATCAGGTGAAACTACCTGCTGGGTAACCTATGTCTCGGTTGTGGTAAGCGCATTACGCTCAGTTCTAGTACGGTTAACCGTAAGCAGGTCATACCTACTCGTAAAATACTTAACCAGGTTCTTGCTAGAACGGAACATAATATTATCAAAGACTAGGACTAGGATTATTACAATGGATCCACAGCTTCTGTTTGGTAGGCATGTTGAAAGCATGTTGAAAGCATGTTGAAAGCATGTTGAAAGCATAACGGCTAAAACAAAAATCTAAAGCTTTTTGTTTTGTGTTTCTAAACATTTTAGATGTGTTCTATTTTTTTTTAATGTCAGCAAGTGACAAGACAATCATGGCGCCCACCTGTTGTTAAGCACCACGCCTGACTATTACAGATGCAATGCCACACAAACATTAAAGTTTTGTAAGTGTTTGCCTGGCACTGCACTGCGCTTATCGTCTCTTTCGCCTAGCAATTTCACTTGCTACAGTGCCCTTCAAACCTAAACACAGTAATGCTTGCACACTACTGCTTGGAGGTAGAATATCTGACACTGCGGTGGTACCCAACAAGACGGACTCTTGCTGAAGAGTCCTACCACCAGGTCCAGTATCCCGTTATCTGATAAATGAGGTTCTTGGTTCTGATTTTTTTTATTTACAATTCCGTCGTGCCACTGCAGGACAAATGCATCTAATGCCGTGAAATTACATGTCAGGTCAACATCTCAGTGTCCGTCCGCCGTGAGTTCGTCTACCACCGTCAGAGTGGACACTGTGGACAGTGGAAACTCACCGGCGACGCTGAGCTGAGGCCCGGCCGGCATGCCCTCAAACGCTGCCAGCTCCTGTGTGTTAGAACAACTTTTTAAAAAATACCTTTCATCATTTGTACTCAATACTGACAATAATTAATAGTGGTACTACTCTGTGAACATTTATAAACAGATGTGGTAAAAATACCTTGGTGAGACGTAACTTCAGTACCTACGTATACACCGCTGTTTTCTCAGTGGGGTCCTAGGTGGATCTACATCGGAAAACGAAACAGTCGAGTGAGAGCAAGACTGACGCCCTCATGCGTCCGTCCGTACTATTTATACTCCTAAGGGTGGCGTGACGTGACTGACTCAGCGCGTGATCGTAATTTCTCAGTGGACTTGTTTTTTATAAAGGCGAATATCGGACCAAATAATATACGTGAGTACATACACAGAACAGAATTCTGTGCGTGTGTAATGTAACACATTGTAGTAACCTATACCCTGCTCGTCCTGTGATGATTATTTTGAACTAAACATTTTAAGTTCAAGTTACAGTTTCTAGCAGCAGTTCAATGCATCGTTATTGCCTTCAATAAAAGTTTTGAGAACTGATGATCCTGAAAAGAACCAATTTTCGCCAAGCAAACTCCAGCTGTCATAAAAAAAAACGGCATTAAAATCAGAGCATAATAATTTTATTTCCAAGACTAAGACGTCAGACAACCCAGAATAAATAAAGAGTTTTTATCTTTCGCATTGAACTGGTACCTACACCGAATACGAATAACCTAAGTACCGATACCGATCGCCAAAAATGTGAAAAGTAAGTCGTTTTCGCGGCTTTATTTTGGCAAGTTATTTGTAACTTGTTGGATTTTATTATTTAAGTGCTGTGTGTACCTAATACAAATTCGCCAAACGCTTGCATTTTTCTAACCTAAAAATAAGAAGGTCACACACACGGTTCGAAATAGGAATGCATTCATAAAACATGTTCACAAGAATAAGAGCATGCTACCATGCGAGGCAGGTAATACCGCAAAAAATAAAAAATGGCAAGCACGACAGACAACGAATCTGCGCGTGCCTGCTTTGATTCGCGCAGGCAGCCCCACCAGCAATAGGTTTGAGTCGATCGACCTTGACATTGTTTGTGCTTATTACTACACAAATAGGTTTAGCTTTCTACTGCAGCAAATCTGTGTAAACAGCACTTGAATGGGAGCCTGGAAGCATACCGCGGGATGGGATAAACATGTCGTCATTCTGTGGTTCACTGGGACTGGACTGGCTGGTTGTTGTGTTGGACTCACGTGTATCATGGCGTGAAGGAGCGGCATGTCGCAGCGGGTGGCGTCGCGCACGCTGACGGCGGCGGGCGCAGTCTCCATGGCGCTGTGTCGCGTGCTCGGTGGCGGCCGCTGGACTGACTGGATGGAATACAGAAGCCGCCTACGCCTGCCCTGTTTCTGCTCCTCGCTAAAATGTGCACGTGCATCAACATGACAACATCTTGTCTACCGGTACGATAGCTAAGGGAGACCGGAACGACTGAAACATCTCATTTGAATGGAAAAAAGGAACTTTGCGCATCTCACTCGCAAGTCGCAACACCGTCGATCATAGTCTGAGAGACACGCATTGGAAGTGTTTCGCTCAATTGCATGGTTTTTTTTAATTTGTTTAATTGGTAGCTTAGACAAAAACTCTAACTGAAATCTCACATTGGATAGACATATTTGCAGGAAGCATAATATTTATCATATTACCTGCATACCTTAGAATAACAACTATTTCAACATTCGTTCAATTCAATTCAATTCAATCAAACATTTCGTTTTTGCAACAAACGTCGGTCCAAGAAATGGCTCTGACTGCGTATCATGATGGCTATTGTTGCTTCGGTTTTGATATAAATTATGAATGAATGAATGAAGAATAATCTGCTACCTTGGGAGGTAGGCAAGGTACCGAGGTACTCTACTGATGAAAAAAAGGTTCTTAAACAAAAAAAAAACAGCTATTATTTTAAAGATTTGAAGAGACTCGGCTTGATTTGTTGACCTTTCAATCCGTCGTTTTCCATTAAAATGCATGACACAACGTTGTAACAAATATAACATGGTTAGTCCTATCCTATGATCCAACTATTAGGTATCAGAATTTGAAGTTGGCGTTAAACTAAACAAAAAAGTTTCAAGTTTTGAGAGCTGATGATCCCGGAAAAGCTCCATTTTTGTCACCAAGCAAACACTTAGCTTTCATAGATTACCTATATAATGTATAATAAAACCACATCAAATTACACAGACTAGACAACCCGAAGAAGAATAAACCAGCTTTAATCTGCCTGAACTAAGTAAACCAGGTACGAAGTCTCAAAAAGGCAAGAGACTAGAAAAAAACTGACTAGGATTAGTCTGGGCTAAAATAAAATCTCAACCTCAAAAGATCCTCAATTGGGTGTCTAAATGCTCATAATGAAGAGGTTAATAAGTAACCTAGTCTGGAACACGTACCCTAGACGTTTATGAGTGTGAGTGAATTAGTTGCACATAGCGCCCACTGTGGATCGGGTCAGGCACCAGGTAGTAGACCCGGTACAAGCAAGTGGCGCCGAGAGAGGGCGCTGGTACTGCTGAGAGCGCGGTTGTGTCGCCAGCCCGGTTCGTTAGATGGCGTTAACAACACACCTCGTCAGCTGTGACTTGCTGTCACTTTGTAACTGGCGCTTAAATCATAAAACGGTACCACATCTATCTATCACAGAGTAATACCTATATCGTCGGTTGAGTGAGATTATTCCCATCTGTCACCCAGCTGTCCGCATTATGTTTATGTTGCAGGGTGACAGAGTTTATTGCAGGGCTCGATTGGGGTAACCGACAAAACACGTTAAAAAAGTTGATCATCATAAAGTTTTTCTCAGTTCTGCTCTTTCGAATGACATTTAAAAAAATTCTAGCTTCAACAAAATTAGTCAGGAATCAGGAAACATGAATATCATGAAAGGTTTGTTTTATACAACTGAAGTGGCAACCAAGCGTACGGCCTACAAGATGGTAAGCGGTTACCGCAGCATATGGACGCTTGCAATACCAGAGGTATCACTCGCGGGAGCCACCTTGAGGCGTAGATCGAAAGCCTCATGTGCCAGTAATATCACCGGAAAAAATACCCTTCACACCGGAACACAGCAATGCGAGCATTATTCGATCGCTGAACTCAGTGGAAACAGAGAGTGAGTTGCAATATGTTGGCTCGCAGATTCGCACGTTTTACAGCGTAGCTAAAAATAACTCTCTTTAAAGCGTATTGTACATATTTCTACACGTGCAGTTTGTGGACTACATATACACAGAAATCCTACAATGCCCTGCGAATCCAATACAACAATGGTTTCGAATGCTGTTGAGGCTGCCGCGGTATTGTAGCGCGTCAGGGATGTTCGCAGACGCGCGCACTGATGACTTCTTTGCAATAATGCGACAAAGAACTGCGTCCCTGATGAGCCGCTTGCGTGGGAGCACCAACAGCCTTCTAACTGTTGTTGTGGAGGACCTCTACTCAAGTTACATGAGGCACGAGCATACTTGCGCCGATCTCTCGCCTAGTCTCCAAGTAATTTTATTTTATGTTAAATGTTATGATTTGAATTTATTAAATTGTGTGCTTACTAATATAGTTATAAGTGTTTTGTACTACTAACCTTAATATGGATTCGAAATGGTCTAAAATAAAAAAAAAAATTATTTATTATTGCTTTGCGGCAGAAATAGGTATAGTGGTAGTTTTTCCCCAGACGAGTTCTATCACAAAGTACTCTACTACTACATACATCAAACAAAGGTTAACCATCTTGGAAAACCATATCAAAAATCAAATTTTTATTTTTTCATCTAGGTAATCGGTTATTTTATAGTAAGTTTTTTGAGACAATTTTTGTTTTAACTAAGTTTTTTGCCAGTTGATAAATTTTGTATGTCGCTTAGGACTTTGTTAAAGAAGCGTACACATTGACCTTTAAAAGATTTACTGACCTTAGTGAGCCTAACTGTGGGAACAGCGAGTTTATTTCTATTTCTAGTATTAACATTATGATTATCACAATTTTTTATAAACAGTTTAATATTTTTGCGAACATTCATAAGATTTTCATAAATATGTATATTGACAGGGTACTGTCATAATATTGATTTCTTTGAACTTATCTCTAAGTGATTCTCTGGGACCCGTGTTATAAATTGCGCGAACAGCCCTCTTCTGCAACACGAATAAAGTGTTAATATATAGTATAGTTAGTTAGTTATCAACATAAATATAGTTAGTTATCTTACCTATTTCAAGATATTTTCAATGCAAATATTCTTTCACCATTAGAATTCTACATTATCCCTGAGTAACATAGGCTATATTTATTACCAACGACCTGCCCCGGCTTTGCACGGGTTAGGTAAGATTTTTTAAATTAGATTTTTATCCAAAAAGCAAATTATAGAAAAGGTTTACAGACAATGTCCAAAGCACCCTAACTTTAATAGTATAAATAAATAAAAAAATTCATATCATCATAAATAAAAAATAAAATTAAGATGAAGCATGTCGTCTATTATTGTAAAAATTTAAATAAAAATAAAATTCGATCGGCTAGTTCTAAATAAAGCGCTAGTTAAAAATAAAAATTAAGTTGATATCATCAATACCTGAAATACGGCCTGAAATACAGGTTTTCCTAGTTCAGGCATATCAAAATTTTTATTAGCTCTTTATATGAATATTAAATTAGCTATAAGTTGTATTAGCACTAAGAAAAAATGAATAAATAAATAAAAAAAAAATATATATCAATCAATCAATCAAGCAATCAATAGGTACCTACCTACCACTGACGACAACGTACAGCCAATCGCTGGTCGTTGAGGAAATTTTGAGGATTCTTGGTGCGCAGGGGTGTAGGTAGTAAGAAGGGTTTTTTTGATATTCAACCCTTATAAGGATGAAATAGGGTGAAAATGTTTGTATGAAATCGTATCGTATTCTACAAACTTGAAATTTGGCACTAACTTATGTCGGTATAAAAATATTGTCAAAACTAAAACCTTCCTTTTATACAGCCGGTGTAGAGAGTATTAAAGTTTGTAAGGGATCTTTGTAACGCATGCTACTATTTGTTTGAAAGTTACTATTCATATTCTGTATGTAACGTAGGTAGGTACTATTTTTTTTGTTTCCAAACTTCCCCTACCTAAGTACCTACCTACCTTATTGAGACAGATGACAAAATAGACAACATTTACTTGGATCAAGTTGCTAACTTTGGAAATGTTCACTTTCACCTTTGAATGCTGCTACATACATGGGGTAGGTACATTTTTTTATATTTATTTATCTAAGTACTCATTTCTTATTTTTAGATACCTACCCCTGGATCTGAGGAATTTAATTTATTCTTATTGATGTCAATGTTTGGACCACCCTACATAATATAGCCAATTCTGCCACCAGATTTGGCCTTTGAGCTCTGACTCATACGAACTTACTTACTTGCTTAAGTACTTTATACAAAGGCACAGAACAGTTATTATTATTATAGATATATATAGACAGACGGACAACGAAATGATAAATGAAATAAACTGATTGATTGATTAATTGATTAAAACTTTTTCAATTAACTTTTTCAATTAATCTTTAGGGTGCTGCGGGGCTGTCCGCAGTAAGAGATGATTCTCAAGCCATCAGCAGAACACGGAGCAGCTACAACAGCACCCTGCCTGGACAATATTATAGCGCACAGACACAGTTTTTTTTTTTGTGGCTCAATCAATCATCCCTCATTTTGTTATACCTAGGGATGGAACTTGTTTAACTTAATTAATTTAATAGTGATGCTCCGAGTTCCTATTTATTCTAATAGAAATATTAAATTCAGACCACTCAGGTGAAGCGTGTTGTGTTTTATAAACGGTTTTATTTTTTTGCATTTTATGACACAAAAAAAGTATAAGAAACACTTCGACTTAGAACCTTGTACGATTTTCGGGCAGTTAAAAAAAGTACCTATCAGTGTGTAATTTCACCGGAAAACCATGTCCTTTCGACCGGAACACATCAGCAATGCGAGCATTTAGCGGCAGATGTAATACTATACAGCATACAGTATACAGTGCTGGATATTACTTTATGAGTGCGCAATGTTCAAGGAATATGTTCCACACACAAAAAAAAAATTGCGTTTTTTTTTACATTTTGTCTGAAAAATCTTGAGTAAGCCGATTACGTTTTTCTGGTGAATTATAATGATCCTTGTTGAAAATGTCATATTTCAATATTTGTCCAATACCGATACACAGAAGTACAGAAGCTATTATATTAAAGAAGTCAAGCCAAGAGCTTACTCTTAGCTCCAGGTAGAGAAAAAACTATATTAGTAATTGACTTGAGAACCTCCTCCGGTTAGGAGTTAGGACCGGTCCGGTCCTTTATTTTATTGCCTGGTTGCCCGTGATGTCACCCACCAGTGTTGCATCGTTCCTTAAACAAGTGCGATGCAGCCTATGCTGAGCCAGGAGCATTGACCCACTCACATTTTTGTTTAATAAAAAAATAGATATATAGTTAAGTAGTTTTAGGTAGGTATTAGGTATAGGTCTCACGGCGGATCTAGGCTTCCGTGAAGTTAGCCGTCTATGATGCGCGAAGACAATTTCGTTTGAAAAGGTCTATTGCGCATCGAAACAGCTAACTTCACGACGGCCGAGATCCTCCGTGAGACCTACATACTGTATCTTTTACATTTCATTTTTATTTTTACTTTGTTTTTGTACCTACTTGCCTATTTTTATATATCTCTGTTTTTCTTTTATGTGTCAATATATAATTTTTCTTTCTTTCTCCGTATTTCGCCGGAATTTAGTAAATTTTCATATTCAACTAAATTTAAAGTAGGTACTATTATTGCTTAGGGTTGTTCATTGAGGGATCTTTGTGTTTATTTTTGTGAGTTGAAGAACCACTCAATATTTTAGAAAAACTACTTAGAATAATAACACGGGTACCTGGCGGTTATTTGTAATCCTCTACTATATCTTTACACTTTCTATTCCACGGGAACCCTTGATAAAAAGTAACCTATATGCTATTCCAGACCAACTATGCCTGTGCTAAATTTCATAAAGATCCGTTCAGCCGCTCTGGCGTGATACTTCCCACAAACATACAAACATACAAACATTCGCCTAGATTTATAACAAAATCAAATGCTGCGGTATTGTCGATGTAACAAGCAGTTCCAGCTAAGACCAGTGAGGCGAGCTATTACTGACTGAGACTTAATCACTCCTCTACCTTACCTTTAGCCCAAAGCGACACAAGCAAGAGTGATCCGAGGCAACAGCAGCAGCAGCCGCCGCGCGCCGCCTTCCGGGAGGAGGAGGGAGGCGGCTCCAAGGGGGTCCGAGGGACCCACTGCGCGGGGTCAGCGCAGTCGAAGACGTCTTCTGTTGCGTAAGCAGCGCCGGCGGGCGGCGCGGGGGCCGCGGTGTGCGGGCGCGCGAGGGGGGGGGGGGGAGAGGGAGGGGGCAGCTCGGCGCGAGAGGAGGCCGCGGCGCGGACTCGCACACACGCGTGTCGCGACCTCACGTGCATCCTCGCCTCGCACCGACGACATGCGCGCTGCCAGCGCAGCCCAGCCGCGACTACGCGTCGCCAGCCAGCGCCCCTAGCCAGCCAGACAGCCAGCCAGCCAGCCAGCCAGTCAGCCAACAATCCAGCCAGCACCGCCATGGAGAGCCCCGTGCTCGCCGCCAAGAGCGAGTACCGCTTCGGTGAGTGTTGCCGACTGACGATAGTGTGGCACCGCTGATGCTCACTCCTGAATTCGTTGCGAGCCCGGTCTAGCGGTCAATGCGCCACTCCGAGAGTATCTGACTGTAGGCTGTTTGGAGTCTCTCTCGAGAGCCGGTCGTCGCAGAATCAATGTAATACCTACCCTCATCGTGGGATGGCTGTGACGAGCGGGCCCCGGTATTAAATCGGCGACAGGTAGGTACAGCTAAGCTGTGTTAGTGTAGGCGGCTCGGCGTGTCGCAGCTCGCAGGACTCGCAGGCTGGTGACAGCTGGGTATCGCGCCGGGGTCGCGGCCCAAGCCAAGAGCTCGGCGACAATGTCACGCTAGCTACTGATAAGCGAGCTTCACTTCTCAACTCAAACATAAACGTTAACCAAAATAATAAGTAAATAATAATATAAAATAAAATAAATAATAAAGTCCTTATTTAAAAAAAAGATGCTGCCTTCCGAAGATAGTCATTCAAACGAATCCATGTTTTCTCATCAAAGATTCTGCATATTATATATTATTATATATTTCTAGCATACGTCGGTAGTTCTACTTAGAAGAAAAATAATAAAACAAGTTTTATAGTGCTAAGTAAGTGTGCATTAGAGGCCTTTGCCCTCCAGTTGCAGTGGGACACTACAGGTTCATAATAATATATCCCCGGTTGTGATAAGCCATGTCTAACAAAAAAGGTACAAACGTAATAATAATAGGTACGTTTGTTATAAAAGTTTTTTTAAATCATCATATAACAATTTTTTATCAATCAATCAATCAGTACATTTATTGCTGTCATATGGTACCTACATTATGTAGTTGTTAATTCTAAAATTTTTTTAAACAAGTATAGAGTCAAGGCTCTATATCAGATAATAAGTCAGACAATGACTATTAACTAATTATTGACTGACTTAGACTTATTATCTGATGGTGGGGTTCGTTCCTTCTCTAGAGAAAGCAGTTCTGTTTTGTTATCTACACTTTATCCCTCGAATCGTATATCCAACGCGACCGAAACGTGTCGTCGGTGTCGTCGGTCGTCTTCTTTTCCACGTGTCTCAACCTGGGTCTGAACTAGCGACTGAGAAACCGCCCTCGGTCTCTGAAATACTTTCATTTTTGTTAAACATCACTCACATCTCTTTTAGAGAGCTGTTTGTTATATATAATAGGTTACATTCCTATCTATACACTAAGCCCACACCTACCCGGTCCTATGGGAGCCGTGTAGCCAGGTTGGCCCCGCCACCTGCTTTAGGTCATCCTTCCAACGCCTTCTTTGTCTACCTCACAGTGTGTCACATACATAATGTAAGGCAAGAAAAGGAAAGTAGACAAAAGATGTAACAGAATAGTATCTACGGGATGTAAACGACTGAGAGGTATCATAGGAGAGAGGCTAGCTGGGATCAAATCAATCGAACTAACCATTATAACAAGAAAGAAGATCGAATCCATTATTCTCATGGCTCTTTCAACTTCCAACATCGGATGGATCGGGCGCAACAAAACAAACAGGCTGTCTGTGTGAGTCAGTGAGCAGTGCCGATGTCGGCACAGGCACGGGCACGGGCACGGGCTCCGGCCCGGCAGCGGCGCGGCTGCGGCGCGGCTGCGGCGCGGCGCGGCTGCGGCGACGCCTGCGAGCGGCCGGCGCGCGGCGCGCGTGCGACGCTATCATCCCGCGATTAGATAGCGAAATCGCTTAAACTCGTCGAGCGGCAGTAGGCTCTCGCGCGCCTCGCCAGCCTAGCGCGCCGCGTCCCGAGCCGGCCCCGGCGCGCCCCCGGCCCGGAGCCGGCGCCTCCCTCGACGCCAAGTGCGCACCAGCTCCAGCAGGGCCTGCGCCGAGCCGCACTAGGACCCGGAATTGCCAGAAGATGCTTCGCCCGAGGCGATCGGGCTCGATTTGTGTCAAGTGAATGCGAGTGTCCATTGGACTGGGAACGATCGAGCTGAATCAAACGTGAAGCTTGGTATGGTTTACCGACCCGCAATCATGGGAAAAAGTACCTACTCTTATTATAAGACGTGGTCTCGGACAAAGACCATTGAGAGGTCTCAGATAAGTACCCTACTTAATATAGTCAGGCGCGTACGACCGCGAACCTCGATTCAACATAAGGCGAGTTGCAACCGTTTTCTTGAACATTTAGAACAGTGACAAAAACTGATAGCTACCTACATGGAAAGCTAACATAAAATTATAATCGTTTACAAACGTGAAACGTTCGAATGCTGGAAACGAGGTTTATGACGAACGCGCAGCGGGGCGATGGAGCGGGGTGCGGGGGCGGCGACCGGCGATAAGAGCTGACCCCGCGCCACCCCCCTCCCACCCGCGCCCGCGCAGCGCAGCTCTGCCATGCGTGCTAGCTGCTGCAACGAATTCATGTTTCAGCTAAATATTATTTCCACAGTTTTCCAATGCAATGCAATATGCATGCAGCGGCGGCGCTACGCCCGCGTAGCGCTGCATTGCAAAGCTTCTAGATAAGCTGCTATTGTGATGGTGTGGAGTAACATTGATCTCAATGGTAAAACCAAAGATACCTGCTTACTATTTGATAATAATTGGTGAAATTACACCCCAAAAGTTCTAAGCGGATTTTTTTTTCGAAGTCTCCCGGAGAAGTTACGCGAACTTTGAAGTTCAAAAAGGGAATCTAAGTACCTACCTAGGTAGGTAGGTAGGTACATCAGGATTCTTATGGGCATGCGCTCAATAATAGCAGGCCGTGCTTGAGCACACAGCGCCAAGTCACTACAGTCTACACGGCACCGACTCTACCGGATCGTAGCTGCTTATTTTATTATCATCCAACATCATGCCCGACTGGGCCAACTTGTTATATTCAATGTCAAAACATACGCTGACGGTGCATAGAAGGTGTAGGTAGGTAAGGTAGGTAGGTAGGTACCTGCAGGAAGAAGGAGCGAGGAAGAAGTTCGTCGGCGCAAGCTCCCTCAGCCTCAGCGGCCTCAGCCGCCTCAGCCCGCCAACCGCTCTCACATGCAGTCTCAATGTTTACATTCGTTATCAAGCGAGCGAGTCGACACGACATCGACACCCAGTCACCCACCCACCGCTTTATCGAACTCATTCTAACACAGGTTGTTCTCATTGAGTTACGTTACGAGATATCTGCGTGTTGTTATTCTAAGTCTGCGGTTACGATCTAGTATAGATTGGTAATGAATGCAATTTTATAAATTAATTATATTCGATGATACAATGATCTCTCGCACTTTGTTCAATTTGAGGCAGAAACGATCTGCCTCTAAATTCGCCACTGCAGGATGTGTTACGAAGATCATGAAAAATTACAATGAAATGTTCAACTCTCGATTGACTGACGCTGACAAAAAACTGGTGCGATCTGCCTCTGCACAATCATCACGAAGAAGCTGATTTAATAATCCGCCTCCAACGTAACATAGGTACCTACCCACTAGGTACAATAAATATCATGAAGAGTAACTTACAATGAGAGAGCGGTCACGTAAAAGAGCATTGAATTCATTATTATTATTTTTGTAAGGGCTGTGTACGTGTACGTGTGATGTGTGTCGGCGGGAGCGGGAGCGGGGGCGCGGGGCGCGGGGCGCGGGTGCTGCTGATAACGAGTGAACCGGCGACCTCCGCTCCGAGCTCGCCTGTCCGCACCCGCCTGCGGGCGCCGCTCTCGCTGCTGCTGCTGCTCCCCGGGGAGATGTCCTTCTGCCTCACCTCTAGCACCCTCTAGCCTGCAGCCGAGCGCGAACACACGAACCCTGCCAGCTGCACCAGATGCTCTAGATGAACTCTGCTCGTGAATTACAAATGACGACTCTCCCTGCACCGATGACATTATAGCGATCGCAGGATGTCGGTGGATGGTGAAGGCCGTTAAGGCAGTTATGGCGCTCGTTGGGGGAGGCCTATGGCTGTCCAGCGGTGGACGTCTATCGGCTGATAATGATGATGATGATGATGACCCTCCCTGCATAGTCATACCAAAAGAAAAACATATCCCGACAGTTACAGATCTACCACAGCTCACAGTATTGTTCAGTTTATTGTCTGAGCGCAAAGAATAAACCGTACAATGGAATTGTAGGTCTACCTATAGTCTGTTCGGAGCCTAGAAACGATTTCAAAAAGGGTGCAACGGAGGGTTTAACGGTTACGCAACGCAAAGGAAGCCGCGGAAAATTCCACTTGCTTGGCATTCATTCAGTCACGTTGTGATTGAGTTTTGGTAGGAATACAAGTGACGAAATAGAGTTGCCCAATGCGTGCGTGACACGTACTTATTTAGATTTAGACAAACGTGGTTTGGTGTTGTAGGTGCAAAGGTTAGGATCTCGAAGCCATCAATATCACTTATCTTGAAAATAACTTGAAAACTCCTCTAAATACAGTTCCACTTCGCAGTGATGTTTGATTATGATCGTAGATTTGGCCTCTGAATCCTTTGTTCATTACAAAGTCTTCGACATTTGTTTCAAATTTTCAACATGAAATAGCAGGAAGAGGTGAGTGAGTAAAGCGTAGGTAAGTTCGCTCGCGTGCCAGAGCCGTTAGTCACGCAGCACGGCGCTCGGGGCGCTACCGTACTAGACCAGCTCTATTGTTGTAGGTTGTAGGTAGCGCAGGACAAGGCCTGGGAACTAGGGACTCGGCGCGGCGGTACGTTTCCGGTTTAAATTATTACCCACCAGGTAGAAGTGGCTCAACTTACATAAATACCTACTGCACACTCATTACCTTTGCTCTGCGGTATTACCACAGATTATTTTATTTATTGATAATCTTATAGACGTCGTTATTATTATATACTATGCATATGCATGCATGGATTTGCATGAGCTAACTGCAGTTGGGTGGAATCCATAAGAGATAGATAAGAATGGGAATATGTAGAATGGCGTTTGTGTAATCGATCCCTAATCCATTATATTTATTTTTAACTTGCGTAATTTTTTATGGTTTGAACACCGGAGATTATTAAAATAAATAGAATAAATATTAAAAAAAGCAAAAAATAAGAAGGGCCTAACTCTAACAAGCTCTAGCTTCACAAGCTCTACATCTTAGTCAAAATAAGCGGCTTGGCCGTTTCGTTACTTATGTAGACTAAAATGTAGAGTTAGTGGAGTTGGGGCGTGTAGTCTCACATGTATGTGATCAAAGCTCATAACTAAAGGCTGGCATATCATTTTCAAAGTTGATTTTAATTACGCAAGGTATAATGTCTTTGCATTCAATATCATCCTAATGTACGACTGGCCTTGAAGACTCCTAAATTGTATTGGTCCGGAAAAACAGGCCCCTGCAACGAGTTCCATTCTTTACTCGTGCTAATGAGAAAAGAAGATGAAAAGCGTTTGGTTCGGCATGGTGGGATGTCGGCCAGATACGGGTGGTACGCTGCCGTACGCCTAATAGTCTGGTGGTAGAAAGGGGATGGATGGATAAGGTCGTGAAGATCCTGCGCACAATCACCAAAATGGATCTTGTAGAATACCGGTAGTCTGGCAACTCGACGCCTGTGGCTTTGTAAGTTGGTTTCAGCCAGTGAATTACCGCCAATAAGCCTTACAGCACGTCGTTCAATCGAATCTAGGGCTTCGAGCTGGTACTTGGCTGAAACATCCCAGTGATGGCAGCCGTACTCCATGCACGAACGGACTTGTGCTGATGCTTTTTTTTGCCTGCACTCTTTCTTTCAAATGTAATCTTTTATTCCCATAATGTTTGTTATTCCACGCGACGCGTTTTTATAACAATTCGTAGAGTCGTTTTGTTTCTATTTGTTTATTTTAGTTGTGACAAGTTTGAAAACAAATGATTTAAACATTTATCCGCGCAGACGTCCCGCGGTGCGCCTGCGCGTGTAAATAAATAAACAGCCCCTAACGAGCCCTCATCGATAACTGATTTACAGCCCCCGCGCCTGGTTGCCTGTCGCCTGCGGCCGGCTTGTCGCCTTGTCGCCTGTCGCTGGGCGCGGCCGGCTGCCATGTCACGGTCACAACTGTTTTTTCCCACAAACCGCTCTGACAGAGTGAGCGACTAGAGTGCGGATACTTGGAACGCAGAGGAACCGCTCGGTCCTTGATTTACAACACTTTTATCACTAATACGGTACAATTTATAGGTTCTCAGGAGCCGATGTGGAAATAGAATCCCACATGCTACTCGACTCGATACTACACATGTTTATGAGTTGCCTAGAGTTGATGGATATATATCAAAGCTTTCAGACCTCTTGGAAACATCAGACATCGTAAAAAACTTAAATTTAATTCCCTCACAGTTCTAGATAAAAAAAAATCTATTGATATGGAATGGGGGTTCATACAATATTGCAAATTTGCAATTCCTACCTTTTTTCTATTGTAATTTTTGTTGGTTGTTGGTGTAGCCGGATCGTGAGATCCGCCTCTCAAGCTGGGTAAGTAGGTCGGCCTGGGTGATGTGGTGCCACTAGGTACAAGAGTCTGAGCAGAGCACCGGTGGAGGTGCCGGTGCCGGTGCGGATAGGAGGCGGCGTGGAGTAGGTCGGGAGGCGCGCTGAGATGCCGCGATAAGCGCGCACGTGCGTGCTGCGATACCTTATCTCCGCGGTGAGTACGGCGGCGGCGGCCCTATCGTCTGCTGTCGCGGCTCCGCGCTACGTCTGCAGTCTGCACTCGCGCTCAGCTGACGCGCTCGCAGACGCGTCGTCTGCTGTGGCCACTGGCCGCATCATGCAGCGCGCGCGACGCTCCTCGACGCACAGCGCGCCGTCCGGTCCGTTAGAATCCCTGAAGAATGCACTTCAGTCGGTATGTCACCTTGCGCCAACTTTAATAGATTTCATAGATTTATTGATTGCCATTATACATGTAGGTACCTACCTACATTATTACAGCTTAGGTCTAGGGTAGCTTTAAGTTAGTAGTACATATACCTACCTACCTACCTACCCTGTAGGGCGAGGTAATTATTGTAAATTGTAATTAGATTTACATTCATTACCTATATTAAGACAGATTAACCAGATTCTTAAACAATATAATAAAAATGAAAAATATATAAAATGTCAAAATAAGAATAATCACAAACAAACAACCCTAAAATCAGAGAACTTGTTTCATTAGAAATCTTGTTATCGAGCATTAAATAGGCTATCAGATCCTGGAGTCCAACCAAACTCCAGTCGGATGTCGCTAAAAGCTTATACCTAAGTGATTATTTGAAACTCAAAATGAAGTTTTTTAAGAACTTAACTAAGCTGACAGCAGTAGATTTTCAAAGGGGATTTTGATTTATGACACTAACCCGAAACCCTTCAACAATGTCGAGAGCTGATCATTCTGGAAACGGTTGCAATTATTTCCATCATACTGTTACTGCTTACTTGAAGAATAAATTTGACACTAACCCATTTAAAGGTTTAATTTACCTAGGTACCATCATCAAGCTTCAGTGCTTCTCTAGCTCCGATTCATTGACATTAAACGGAAGTAGGTACCTTCCTACCTAGGTAGATGTAGGGTAGGTTAGCCCGTTAGGCGACCAGAGCCCTTTCTCGACCATTTGCCGCACTACCGCCAAAAATCTTGAATATTAGCATAATTTACACATTCTCATTTATGGAAAGCATTTTGACGCATTCTAGAATGATTAAGCAACACCCACACATAAATTTCACGACCAGGTGGTCGAAAATTGTATTATGTCATGTCAAGAAGATATTATCTGGTATTCTGTAATGTATGAAAACAAACTGTTGCCTTTAAATGAATTCGAAACATAAGCCTGCCCACATTTTAATAGCCAGTTTTCGTCCAGGCTGAAAGCTTGTAATTAAAAAGTACAGGTGCTGATAATCTAAGGAGAATGTGGTCGAAAACTGTACTTTTCGGTTGAAAACAGGTAAAATTATCTATTTCAGCTTTAAATATCTGTTTAAAAAATTTACTGATTAATATTATCTAATATATTTATATATAGAGCTCTAGTGATCTAGAAGTAGTGACCAGCCTTTTGATTTTAAAGTCGTGCATTCGAACCCAGTCGTGCACTTACAGATTTTTTTATTTGAAAAATGCTTGTATGCAAAGTCAGTGCTCTCAAACGGTGAGGGAAAACATCGTGAGAAAAGCGGCATGTCAAAGAAGCGAAATTCGAATTCGAAAAACATGTACTATCCACCAATTCACAATGGATTTGTGTGGTGGATTAAGACCCAATCACTATCACTAGAGTGACGGTGGTGGTAAGCCGGGTTGGGTCGCTTAGTATATTAAATGCTCGATTACATTTCACGATTCATCGTGACGATTTGAAGCAGGGAGCCAAAATCGCAAGGTGTAATCGCTGTTAGGCAGTTCGTCGTCGTTTCACGTTTCATCGTCACGATGAATCGTGAAATGTAATCGAGCCTTTAGAAAGGCGATTTAGGGAGGCTATCGTGAAGTGTAAACAGAACGTCTGTCGAACATCTGTCGTCACGGCTCATCGTGCCGACGAATCGTGTAATGTAATAGGACTTTTATAACTAGCTGTTGCCCGCGTGGAACTCAGAACCGTGTTTTTTTTTTCAAGATAAAAAGTAGCCTATGTCCTATTCCCGGCTATAATCTATGTTTTCAATGTCAGCCAAATCACTTCAGTGGTTGTCTAGTTATAGACGAACAAACATCCAAACTTTCGCATTTATAATATTAATGTGATGTGATGTGATTTGTATTTAATTAATATCTAATATTTAATATAATTAGTAATAAAAATCAAGTAAAATTAGCTATTTTAGCACCAAATATTCTTTTAATAACATCAATTCTATGAGTGGTCGAAACTAGGTAGCAGGTGGTCGAAAACTGGATTTTGTGGTCGAAAACTGGGAAAACTAACTATTTCAGCTTTAAATATTTTTTTAAAATTAAAAGTTTATAATTAAACTTTTTACATTATATCAAAATAGAATATGCTAGGTTTATGGTGAAAAAATATTTAGTTGAAAATAGTTACGAAAACATAGATTTTACGGTACTTGAACCTGAAAAGTCAGCTAAGTGGTCGAAAACAGGCTTCATTACCCTAGACTCCGAGGTTGATTTTGACTAGGTTAAATAATATGCTGACTTACACTCCTGGCATTGCTGGGATGTTCTTATCAGATTCATGAAAAAAAGCAAGCACGGTTCCGCAGGGTAGGTAGGTAGGTATTCCAATTTCAATGCAACGTAAAATAATCAAGAGTTTTAATTTTTATAAGTTAGGTAAGTAGGAGGTACCTAGGTAGTAAAATAGTTTTATAGTTTGTTTACCTGCACATGCCGAAACGGAATGTAGGTACCTACCTACTACCTACTAGGTAGTTACCTAATCCGCTATCGGTAGTGAAAATAGTCATGTCCGTAACGATCAAGAACGTGTTTATTTTTAATCTAATCGCAGCAAGTTAAGGCTCCTCCTCTTCGCATATATTAAAGGCTCTTACAATGCGTTGTTGTCCTCACGAAATAAAAGATCGCGCACAGGATCAAGCGACAGGAAGGACTCTAGGGGCGGGAGCGAGTGGAGGGGATGCACTCCGGGCCGGGGCTTGCGCTCTCCCCGCTCCCCAGTCTGCGCGCCGCCGCCGGACCGATAGCACGCGCCACCAGTCGCGCCTCATCTTGTAATTACACAATACGGTACAGTGTCAGTGAACCAGCATGCTGCACGACGGCTGGCCTACCTACGCCTACGTCACCTACAAGACGGAGCCTTTCGAGCTGGAGGCGCTCATCGACGAGGTTAACAACAACGACTGCCTCAAAGGTAAGTCTTCGACAATAAGTTGTTTTGAGTTGAGCTATTGAACAGCGTTATTAAAAGTTGCTTCAAGCAACGAACGGTTCCGTAGGGTTTGTTATCAGCTACAGCTACAGCGGTTTCCGCCGCGCTGCCGGCGCGGTCGCGGGCGCGGCCACACTGCCGGAGGCTGGAGTCACATGGCATGTTAGTGCATCTAAAATGTTTACGTTGTTAACCACTGGCACCTATATTCTAAGCCTATACTCATACCACTCAAATATATAAGTAGGTACCTAGGTTATTTCCTCTTCGCTTTTGAATTGTCGAGTATCTAGGCACATTACTAGATACTCGTTACCTTTCGGTATCGGGTTGATTGAGATTGTGTGCTCTGCATGGACTATGTTTAATGTAATGTTGGTTTTTATTATTGACAAAGGTAGGTAGGTACCTATAGTCTGCTTTTTAATTCAAGTCCAAAAAGGTAAACAAACAAATGTCATTGTTCAATGTAAATTTTGTGTATCACAGAAAAGCAAAACCTTTGGATCGATAATACTTGTACCTGCGTAGGTAGGTACTAATCAGGATCAGACCTACTAGGTATGTCTACCAAACAGACACAACACAGGGGCCCAACCATGAACTCTTATAGCGATTCAAATGAAGACCTTAACTAAATTGTCAAAAAAAATTGTAGGTACCTTACCTACCATGACATCAATTAGACATCATGACAATGTTATGGTATACATTTTTTTGACCATTTAGTTTAGGTCTTCATTTGAATCGCTATAAGAGTTCATGGTTGGGCCCCAGGGCTCTTTTATCTATTGACTTCCTCGGTGGCGACTCATTTCATCAACCTAAAGAAGGAAACTTCTTTATCGCATAATCATCGCCATGGTTACCGAAAGAAAGAAATATGACAAGAACTGTCACTTGGCTCGGAACTAAAAACTTGATGATATAAAAATATATTTTATTTTATGATTTTTCTCTATAAATATTTTCATCTGCAAAACGTGAACAGGACAAGAAAACACAACGAGAAACCTTCCGACAAGCTCTTTCGTTAGAAGAATGAAAATGAACCAAATGTGTAATCATCATCATCATGACAGCCTTCTAATTTTCCCACTACTGGGACACTGGCCTACTCTCAGGCTAGAATGATTGGGTCTTAATCCACCACACGGACCCAATGCGGATTAGTGGATGGCACATGTCTTTCGAATTTTTAGTTCTTGGACATGCTGTTTTCCTCACGATGTTTTCCTTCACCTGTGCTGAGAGCACTGGCATTGCGCACATAAATTTTTCAAACAGAAAAATCCATTGGTGCACGACCGGGTTTGAACCCACGACGTTAGGATCGGAAGGCGGGGTCACTACCACTAGACCACCGGTGCTCTTATGTGTAATAGCACTGCAAAACCTTACCGTACCCCAGAATGTGACAAAGTACCTACCATAAAATATTTACCTACCCAAAAAAAATATTGTTTTTGTAAGTATTTGCTTATCAAATATAACGGAACAAAACTATGGCTAACTCATCTATTTGAATTAGTTTTACAAGTCTTGGCGAGAACAGAATAATAATATTACTTTACTCATTCATTTAGTGTAACACCTATAAGAAAGTTAAGTTTATTCTATCGTATCACCATTTTTTTTTATTTTCATTTTTTTTCAGTTTTGTTTACCTTTTGTTAAAAACCAGACTATACTAAATAAAACCTTGTTTTGTATCTAAAACATATATATATAAAAAATATTAAATTACATACCTATTACTTTTTAATTAATTAATTATTATATTATATGCATAATTTATTTATATGTTATTATAGGTATAGGGTATATTATAGGGTATTATTATAGGGTAGCTATATTATTAAATAACTACTAAAGTATCATATGTAAGTACTATAATCTATTAGATATAAGGCTATTAGGTATAAATATACAGGGTGGTCCAAACATTGACGTCAGTAAAAATCCTAAGATCTCAATAATATCACGATCATTTTGAAACGTCTTGAATTAACGCCAGTTCCACGCGCCCCAGCCAATAAGAATCTGGCAACAAACTCGGCTGGGTTCCTAGCTTTTTTTTGATGATCCCTCTTCATCATAAAGCTTCAGTGTGGTGCCAATCGAACTAGGTGAGGCTCATGCCAAGAATATAAGTAGGTAGTATGTGAAAAAATAAATAAATAATAAGAGCCAAGTTCTCAGCAATACACGCTACGCTTGATGAGTACACATTAATAAGTTATTCTAAATAATCGAATATGTACTAAACAAAGACAAGGATACAATAGCATAGACATTGCAGTTATACCTACTCATTTTGCTAGTTGTCGGGGAGCAGAAAGGCCACATCGGGCCAAGCGTTCCTTACAGTTATATAATATAATTATTTATAGATACTACCTACCTATTACGCTTTTTTTAGGAGAGGTTTTAAATTTTCGTATCGAAGGTATCCGAAAATAGCCCATGTGTTCCCCGATTGTTTGTATTTTTCAAATTATTATTTTATTGTGTTTTTTTGAGAATGTTTGGTCGGATCGTTTGAAACTGATATAAAGAATCGTTCGTTCGTTCGTTCGTATGAGTCAGTGGCCAACTCTGGTGACAGAAATTCTAGGCCGCCCGAAGGCCTCTGTCATGGCCTAACAGCTTTGAAAAAGCCGGGACCGACTGCTTAACTTAAATATAAAGAATGTTTGAGGGTTTTTTCCAAGATTTTTTTTGTAAAATAATCTCAATGAGTTGTACAATCATGCATAAATTATTAACCTCAAACCTGATTTAACCATCTCGTACAAAAAAAAAAAACCATCCAAATCAAAATTCAAAATTCTGATTCCCGGGAACGAAAATATCTAGAACAGGAACGCGAATTTACCTATCGTATCATAATAATTGTATCTTAGCCGAAGTGAAGTACCTACCTAGTTGTAGAAGGCTAGCCAAGTACCTAGCGTACCTACCTACCTAGTACCTAGTACCACGTACCACCTACCCACTGGATGACCCCGTCTCCTGATAATGAATGTCAACTTTTCTTGTTATTTTTGTTTTAACGACGCTGTTTATATTTGACTAATTAACGAGTAAACGTCATTAGTTATTCAAATAAAAATAACTCTAATGATCTCTCATTTAATTTAACGAGGAAAACCTTAAAAACAATAAATAGGCACCTAGGTACCTAACCTACTTGATCTGCTTGCTTATAGCATCGGGTCCCCTTCACATGTCAGGGAATATACATTCAATAATAAGTTTAATGATATATTTATGTAAACATTACGTTAGTTATACTTTACAAGGTAGGTAGGTATTTTTGCTCTAGACGACAAAAGGAACACTAACAACAATATCTTATTTAATATTGTAATTATAATTTATTATTATAAAACCATGATTGTGGCGATGTGGCGCAGCGGGCGCAAGTTCGCCTGTTCGATTCCCGCCTCGGGACAAATGTTTGTACGATCTACAAATATTTGTTCCGGGTGTTCTGGGTATTTTATAATTTAAAAAAATATCTATCTATGTATTGTATTGTATTAAATATATATCAGTCATCTAGTACCCATAATACAGCTCTGTTTAACAGCAGCTTACCTTGGGGCTAGATGAAGCTGTGTGGATTGTCCAGCATTATTTATTTATTTATGATCACGCTGTGTATATAAGTGGTGGCGATGATCTCCACAATCCCAAAAAACAAGCAATGCTTTTTAGTTTCTGGTCTGTATCTGTATCATGAATTCATGAACTAGAAGCGATGCCAAAAAACAAAATTAATAAAAGTAAGTATTTAATATTTAATAAGCTCTAAAATAAACAACAGGGGATATAGAAGGGAAATATTTGAGTAAGTACCTGATAAAAAACATTTATAAAGGCAGTACCTACCTACAGCTAATATTCAACTTGAAAGGAAAGGCGACAGTTTTAGGTAATATACAAAAAGGGATAAAACAAGGTGACCCAATGTCTCCGAAGCTTTTCACGGCGGCAGTACTTGACAAGATAGTAAATGGAGCCCTGATTCAAACTTACGGTTTGCAGATGATTAAATGCACCTGAATAATGCTAACTGGCTATAGGAAGCAAAAAAAATGGGATTCGAGATTAATTTTGAAAAAGCCAAGGTTTTTAAACAATATAGAAGAGATTACACAATACAATTGATAGATTCAGGCGTTACTTGCGGAAATCCACAACACAAGATAAAAAACAGACGAAAAATCTCTAGTATTACTCCGAAAGATTACACAGTAAATACAGAAATCATTGAATATGTGGAAGTGGAAGAATATGTCCAACTAGCTCAGATGGTCTTGAGACCTTTCATTCTTTGTTAGTTTGATCTGAAATTGATATCAGATCAAAAAATACAAAGAAGGATAACAAACGCTTGGAAAAAATACTAGAGTCTCAAAGAAATAATGAAAGATAAACACCTACCTGCATATAAAAGTAAAAATATAAATATTTGAGTGTTGTGGTGGCCAGACCTGGGCATTAACTAAATTGCAACTGGAAAATCTCATGTCTTGCCAACACTCCATGGAACCCAGTGTGCTAAGCATTAGAAGAAGTCACAGGATACCAAACTCTCTTATAGGGCAAATCACAAATGTGACTGATACTACCGAAAGAGTTAAGAAGGGCCAGAAAAGTGGAGCAAAGCACTGACAACATGGGTTCCAAGGGAAAAGGAAACGTGACAGACAGTACATCCGGTGGGCAGACGAGATCGCGAAGGTAGCCGGGAGAACCTGGACGAGACAAACCAGAGATAGAGAGGAGTGGAAAAGGTTGGGAGAGGCCTTTGCCACGAGGCAAACAGACAGGATATCAAAAATATCAAGTACTTTAAAATCCTTCTTCAATTTATCAAAAACAATACAAATATAATTTTATTAAGTTAAGACCTGACATAGGACGTGTCGCCACGAGGCTTGATTAGACACGTGCTGAAAGATGACAACTCGTTTATTATTTTATAATAAAAAGCTATTTATTTTAATCTAAACAGATTTCTTTAAAATCTATAGCATTATGAGATATCAATTCTCATTACTGAAATAATATTGTATGTAGAATATCGTAAAGAATAAAAATGTAGTATATATTTGGAAAACAAAAAGAGAGAAATCTGTGTCCTGTGGTTTAGAATTTTTTTAATAGTTATTCTGCTATTCGGGCGGAGACAAATGCATTTAACAAATCAAATATCATGAAAATCGGTCCAGCCGTTCTCGAACACGACTATGTTTTATACTAGTACAACATTAGGCATTTAAGTTTCCTAAACTAACCTAAGTACTACCTATTTAAATTCATAACCTATTGGTATTCGGACAAACAAGCAACGCTGTCAGATGATCGCGGAGTGCGGCCGTGCTTGTCATTGGCGTGTGGCGTGAAGCGTGACTTGCGATGAGTGCGAGGTAACCTAACGGGTATATGTATCTGTGCGCAGAAGGAGAGGCGGAGTGCGGCCTGTCGGGCGGCTCGGCGACGGACAGCCCGCCCCCCCTGCACGGGTTCGGCTACGCCCACCCCGCGCCGCCGTCTCCGTCCCACTCGCGCAGCTACCAGGAGCTGCGGCCCGCGCACGCGCACTCGCACGCGCACGCGCCACACCCGCGCGACATGCAGGCCTACGTGGACCTCGAGGTGGCGCTCTTCAAGCAGCACCAGCAACACCAGCAGCACCAGCAGCACGGCACGGACGGCTCGTACTTGCGCGGGCGCAGCCCCCCCGCGCTCAGCCCGGAGGGGGAGCGCCGCGAGGAGTACCGCCAGCTGCACTACGAGCCGTACCGGCAGCTGCACCCGCCGCCGTACGAGCACGAGCACCACCACCACGCGGACGGAGGCACCCCCGCCCCCGCGCCCGCGCCCGCCCCAGCCGACCAGCCGCAGCCGTAAGTACCGCACCCTCTCCTCCTACTCCAACAAAGCGCACCGTCTGTCTGTCTGTCGTCTCGACCAGTTCCATCTTTCCGCTTCAAACAGTTTTAAGAATATTCAAACCAAATATAGTATTTCAAAACTAGATTTTCTAAAGTTCAAAATGACAATTTTATTATCAAATCGATTAACTTGTAGCGAGCTGATAATCTGAACTTAAACAATCATACCCAACTTTATTATAACAACCTAAACTCCATCTCCATTATTGAACTTCATATTTTCGGCAACATCTTCTCATCAACATCTTTCGGGAATCATCTCAACAAGTGATATTTGTAAAGTGATGATCAGTGACCTATTTCTTGCAAAGAGTAATAATATAATCAAAAAAACAAAATAGAGTTACCGCAAACAGACAGAGAATTGTTTGATTCGAATCTATATTAGGTACTTACTTGTGTGAATAAACACCAGCAAAGACATGCGTATTTTGTTCGTAAAACCCGTCAAACCAAGTGCACCTTATTACACTGGTGGTGAATGGTGATTTTGTTTTGCTGCGAACAAAGTGTGTGTCGATGTACTCGTACTCGTAGGTAGATGTGCACAGTCAGTATGTCCCAGTCGCACACAGCACAGCTAGCGATGACGTCAAGAGCACAGCCAGCTAACGACAGAACACATTAGCTGGCACGGACAGGACTCCATTCAACGTAATCTTATCAGATGAACAAAATGCTTTACGAAACTGCAGGACTTTTGAAATTAAAATAAGTGTGGACGAAAATCTTCAAGTTAAATGATTATCAGAAAGAAACCATTAGATTTTACGCATCTTAAATTTTTTTTTTCATTATTATGGCAAATAATGGCAATAATCATGCAGAAATTAACCAACCAGATACCTATGGAAAACCAAGTGTTATCGATAGTAATAAAAATTATGTGCCGTGAGACTAAAATCAAGCATATACTCTGCCATTACTTATTACGTAATAATATCCAATAATATTATATAAAAAGCCTGATGACATAGGTACTGCTGAGCTACAAGCACAGCTACAAGGCTACGCAGAGCCTAATATAAACCGCTGGGCCTGGAAACTTGAAACTTGAAACTTGGAGGGTATACTCTTATAGTGTAGGGATGTCTTAAAAAAGATAGGTATCCTATATTTATTTTGAAGATGCAACGAGAAGATGAAGTTAGTCGAAAAAAACTCGATGCGGACAAAGTCGCGAGGCATTCCACTGGTTTCTAATAAACGTGTACGTGACACAATAAATAACTAGCTAGTGAAGGCCTGATTGAGAGAGCCTGCATTACTTAAATGTTGTAATTGCAACCGGACTCAAATATAACTATCGGAAAGCCGAACAAAATATGACTTTTAGCATGTCTGATGGACGGTAGTCGGTCACGCGCGCGCGCCAGGTACGTGCCGCGCGCGGTGACCATCCGAGGACATGCCAGCCACCACTCACCACGACATTCCATCATTGAACGCAATCCTATTATTTTATACGGTTAGATACCTACCTCATTCAAATATAACTGATATTTATATTGATATAGGGTAGGTACTTAACTGATTCTACTGATATGTACTAAAATCTATGCAATTGAATTACGTAATAGCATGCGTGAAATACTGAATGTCATTTTGACATTTTGAACCAAAACAAACAAAACAAAACTGTCAAAGTCAAGATGCGTCACGTGATCACGTATTGCTAATAAGTCATCATGGCAGGGCAGACCTCTAGTGTTCCCGTTTTAGAAAACTTAACACAATATACATTTTTCCTTTAGAACATTGTTTGTCTACTTTTAAATAAAACTGTATGTTACTGTTAGTCATAAATTCTTTCAAATTTTCTTATGGTGTTACAAAGACTACACTATTGGTTCTTTACCGTCGAAAAAACAAAGCATTAGAAGTTCTTTACGCACCTCAGCGTACAATAATCTGGCAGCAAACTCAAAGTTGAGTTTGCTAAATCTAAAAAAATTTAGCCGCGTTTATGACGCTCGAAGACAATAATTTTATTTAGTTCGAAATATCTTCATTGCGCATCGAATCGAATAACGTCACGAATGCCTAGTTAACCGTACCAAAATATGACTACATGGATGATAATTTATGTCATTAAAAATAAAAAAATAAAAATCCGTTGCTGTGGCTGGATCTTGCAAATACTTGATTTATAGATTATCAATCAATATAAGGAAACTAATGCGCCTTCATTCATTTCTGGGCAGTATTTGGACTAAATACCATACTCAAATATACTTTGACTTTGACTTTGACTTCAAACCTTGGCAATGTCCTTTGATGTCAAATTAATGAATTACAAATTAGAAGAATATCAAATGATTCATCCATTAACCACATAAACAATTTTGTTTTGAAAGTATTATTATGTTGCTCTGGTATTTTATAAATTATTATAGTCAACATTTTACAGTATAGGTATAATATCTTTTGTGTCAGGATCAGGAGGCTGGTTTTTTTTTTTTTTTTTTTTATACAACTGAAGTGGCAACCAAGCGTACGGCCCACAAGATGGTAAGCGGTTACCGCAGCCTATGGACGCTTGCAATACCAGAGGTATCACTCGCGGGTTGCCACCCTGAGACGTAGATCGGAAGTCTCATGTGCCTGTAATTTCACCGGAAACCATACCCTTCACACCGGAACACAGCAATGCGAGCATTACTGCTTGGCGGGAGAAATAGGTATTGTGGTAGTCCTTCCCCGGACGAGCTCTATCACAAAGAACTCTACTACTCTTAAAACTCTTAAACTTGGATTCGATCAAACTTGAAAATTGAAATCGAATTTAGTTAATTGAGAGTAAACTGACAGTTTACTTGTATTTGACATTTCTTTTCTTATTTCGCGGAATTGTTAATTCCAGAAGTTGGTTGGTGTAAGTGTCAGAAATTATAGGTATCTAATCTTTTTGAATTCAGTTTGTCCTCATAGGTAATAAAACAGTTTGTTAAACAATTGTTATATTTGATGTATAATGAGACTCTGGTTATCAAATTTTGATAAATTCAAATTTAGATTATTTAAATTAAGTACTTACTCCAAAGTTTCACTATCAAGTTTACATTATTAAAGTACTAGGTACGTTAAAAATAAAAAATAAAATTTGAACAGTGGTTCACACGAATCAAATGCAATGCAACACGATTCTTGTGTTAACGATATACCTACCTACTAGCTAGCCTACGAGTATGTTACTCACTTTACTCAGGGATAAGCTAGCAAACTAATGGTGAAAGAATTTTTGAATATGGAAGTAGTTTTTGAGTTTATTTGTAACAAACAAAAATACAAAACTTGTCTCGTTATAATATTATTAAGGAGTTATAGATTAACTAAAAATGTATTGTGAAAACTTATTATTGACTTCTTGTTTGTGAATATTTCTGCTGAGATACTAAGTTTATTTATAAATTGTATCGCTGCTGGTTTTCCCAAGAAAAAATAATAATATAGTTTGAAAACACGCGAGAGAGCTGCGGACTTCATTGATATTTTAATTTTTGGCGCAAGTAGTTGTTATTGGTATGAGAAACATGAATTAAATAATTTGTCGTATGAAACAGGACATCACCAAACTAGTTTAGGAATACAAAAATAATGCAAAAACTGCAATCAAATTAAAATACAAGTGTAGGTGTACTGCGTTAGTATTTTTAAAGTAAAATGTTATTAGTTATTAGGTCGCGCCGCGCGCGATATGTGGTTGCGATCCTCATTGCCAGTTCTATTACGGATTATGAGAAATGAATCAAAAATGCACGATATTATTCAAATCAATAACACAAAATGTAGTATTCGAGAGGCATGCGGCACACACAAGCATGCGGTCAGAGTAGCGGGCTGCGGTCTACGAGATTGCTATTTACATTTATAAATGTGTGCGGTGAGCGATACAACTAACGGTGCACTATTTATATTTACAACTGCGTAGGTTAGGTACCGAGGTACCGACGCTCGGGGCGTCGGCGTCGTCGGGGCCAGCGCGGCGACGCGACGGCGACGACACCCCGACGCGCTATAACAGAACAGCTAGTACAAGCAAGAACCTACTTGCTTTACTTACCTATAATTACCTACAGGCTGTTCCTTATCTTATATATAGGCTATAGGTATTTATTACTAGCGAGCGACCCGCCCCGGCTTCGCACGGGTGTGGTTTCATTGCACCCGCGCGAAGCTGGGACGGACTGCTGGTTAGGTAAGTACCTATATACTTACGTACGACATTACAGGATGGAAAAATTGGGGGCAGAAAGTATGTTAATTACGAAAATGGTCGTACAGACTATCCATTTTCAATTTTTCAATTCATGGCTTGTTTTTTTTTAATTATTCAGGATGTTCCGAGGCATGTATAACTACATACATGCTTCGAAACGAAACACCCTAAAAAACGAGCGAGCCTGTTAGTTAAATAATCGATTCAAATATAAACGATTAAGTACACTTTAGTTGTTTGTGCGAGTCGAGGACTGTTTTCGGTAGTTAGTTATGTGGAGCGAGCGTCGCTGTCCTCGGCGCCTTATCAGCAGCAGCGCCGTGCCGTACGTGTCTGCGCGTGTGTGCGTGTGTGCGTGCAGGGGCGCGCGCATGTGTGCGTGGCCGCACTGTGTGCACTGCGCCCGACTCCCCCTACGTTCCAATCAAACATTATTGTATTTACGAAAAACTTCTAAACCTTTAATATTCCTAGCTAGCTAGATCTTTACTTACTTACCCACCAGTACCTACTAGTATTTTCTAATTAACAATAAACGTCACTTCAAAATGTCCTCTAGGAATATAGTACTTTTATACTACATAGTACCTGTACCAAATACATTGAAAATAATGTTTATATGCTCGAAGCACATATTTTAATAGTAATAAATAAATAAATAAATAATGCTGGACAATCCACACAGCATCATCTAGCCCCAAGGTAAGCTGCTGTTAAACAGAGCTGTGTTATGGGTACTAGATGACTGATATACAACAATACGATACTTATACACCATGGGAATTGGGAACCATAACTATCTAGCTATCAAAGTGATCCTTATGATTTTATTGAATTAAAATATACTGAATTTGAAATTCAAATTTATTATTATTTTGCAGAATACTACTTTGAATTGTTTAACCAACGAAAAACGGAGGAGGTTCTCAAGTCTACGCGCATATTATTTTATTGTATTTCCTCACCTAACCACGCATTACTTTTTACTGTTTTGTTTTTTACTTCTTAGTACAAACACGCTAATCCAAGGTGGTCTTTTACACAGATTTCCAAAAAGACGTTATCAATTATTCGTCTGTATTTTTTTTGTATGTTTGTTATTTCTCCACCAATTATGAATTAATTTTGATGCTGATTGTTTTTTTTTACTTCAGAGGTGGTCCAATATAAATTTTATTGAAATCGGTTCAGTAGTTTTTGAATAAATCATATTAAATTGAACGTGTCAAAAGTTACATCGGTTCGTAAAACCACAATCTGCCGAAACATTTTTTTAGTTTGGAGTTGGATTTTGATTTTTTTTTCTAAAAATTAATAATTATTAATTTAAAACCAATAAACCACACCTAAGGGTAAGAAAAGTAAGGGATTTTATTGTTGACTCAGATAACCTGTTAAGTCTACGACTCATGCATAACCTTTGTTTTGAGTAAACAGATTTCGATGATTATTTTTTTATTAGATTAAAAAAAAATATATTCTTCCAAAATATATTCTTATCCTTAGGGATAAAAAAAATGGGTTGAATAAGCCCCAAAAAAAAAAAAAATTTACGAAATATTTAACCGACAAAAAAGAAACTGAAAAGTACCTAAAGAATTAGCTTTACATTTGAATTGCTTATTTTTGTATAATCAATAATTGTTTATTTATCTTGAAATTGGAGCCTGAATCTATCAGTTATTTGTATCTTGTAATATTGGGAGCTGTAATATTGGCGACACGCAGTTAGATATATCGTTTCTCTTTTGTTGTTGTATTTTATGTTTTTGTTCCAAAATATTTAAATACATTTTGATTTGATATGAGTTGCTCTCGTACTCGATAATAAATTTTAATTTAGTACAAAGTTCTATTTGTTTTTTTTTTTTACTCTTCATACAAAAAAAATAAGACATTTTTTGTATATTTTTTGCACAACGTTCAGGTAAACGAGCATAATTAATAGGATTATTTACAATCACAGCTTTAACCCCGGATTGTATTTGTAGGAAAGCGAGATTTAGTGAGACACCTACTACTGCTCTCAGGAGTTTAAAAGATATCTGAAAGGTATAATAATTAAGAAGATACTAGTACCTGTAGATTACTAAGGTACAAGTAATTGCGTTAGATGTGGATCAAGGAGTTCAAGGGCTCAACTTTCTCATGTTGTAATGTTGATGTAACGCGAGCGGCGCTGGCGGTGTGTTGCGGATGTCGTGTGACGTCACACACCACCGGCACGTATGGCTACTATTGTATAAACAAACATCTCCCATGAATGAGCCGAGCGAGACGCTGACGCTGCACTTCGCCGACAATGCGCTCTATGTGTTACCTACCTACCTACCTACCTACCTACCTACCTACACTACTGTAGCAGACGTACCTACATACCGACCGACAGATACCCACGGCTCACAGCTGGAACTAGGTTATATTTTGTGTTGGTTGGTACTTCATCGATCACATTTCTTTCAATGCTGTTTCTAACTACTCAGTATCTTTTTAAACTAAATATTTTAATTGACACAATGGAACCAATATGATGATGATGCCTCCCATTGTTGACGTACCTACGACTCAACGGCGAACCTAGCTTGTTGCCGGACATGAGAGCGTAGATGACTAGCAAAGCCAAGTTTAGGTTTGAAGATCCTGTTACAGGGAACAGTACAGGGCGCACGATACAACCGACCTGGCTGTGTACGATAAGAAGGCTTTTTTTTAAGAAGGAACTCGTTGGAAACTGTGATTGCTTCTCCCCTAAAAGGCAAACAAACATAAAGTAATAGTTCTGCGAATGTATACTTCGCACAAACTTTAAAAATGAGAAACTTACTGCATTTTGAGCAGCTATTCTTCTCAGCACGCCGAAGATCCTCGTCAGATCTTCACCAAAACTCTGTGAGACCAACTTAAATTTAATATCTTTCAAATAAAAAAATAATAATTGAAATCGGGGTCTCATATGGCGGAGATATCCAGCCGCCCTCTTTTTGCCCTTTTTTAGTCCCCTCTCCCCTCTCCACTGCCTTTTTTTTTTTTGCAATAAAGAATGTACCTAGTTTAGATAAAGAGTAGAATGAAGTCCATAGTGTGTATCTCAAACTTGATTGAAATCCGTCGGTGGATAGCGCTTCAGCAAACTTTACTCTTTTTCCTCCCAATCAAAAATTGCGACCGACTTTTTGTCAAAATCCGTTTATGATGCGACCTGTAGGTAGGTCTGGTGGTAGGACTCTTGAGCAAGAGTCCGCGTTGAGGCAAGGAACCACCGCAGTGCCAAATATTCTACCTCCAAGCAGTAGTGTGCAAGCTGCACTGTGTGAAGCTTGCTGACATAAAAAGGCGAAGAGAACAGACAAACGGACAAAAGCATTTTGGCCTATCTCAAAACTGTGACGCTTCGCTCGCTCGGTCAATCAGGCAGGATGTTTACTTAGAACATATATAACGCGTTTTATAGGTAGGGTTAGATACAGCCAATTTCCGAATAAAACTGATCGTACCTAAACCAATTCGGGTGAGAACGGACCGGGATACGGGCCTGGGGATAACGAAACTAACCCAATCAAACAAGCAGTAGGTATAAAGTAGAACGTGTTTTAATAAATATAGCTTATATTATTGTAATATACTTAGTTATGTAGGTAGGTTTCGGGGCAGAGTGCGGTTCTACGAACGAGCCAGTACTCGCGAGCAGGCGACTTCCTGTCGCTGTGCGAGTGTGCGACCGATGTTCAAACATTACACCACCATATTATTATTATTATTTTATTCACAAATATTATTTTTCAAATGTGCTTAAGTTTCGTGCTGCTGTCCTTACCAGGAGGACGAAACTGTAAGTAAAGGGCAACGACTCCCTCCTTAAACTTTCTCAGAAGCCTTTGATACTAAAGTGTAAAACAATAATGCTTTAATGACTAACGTAGACTAGGTACTTATTGTTTAATACTTACATCACAAACAACAAGTGGCTGAGGTACGTTCACTGTAAAGGCATCATGTTCTGTTCAGTATAGATAGATAGAGCAAGGAGATAGAGTATGCAAGCTGCTTACTTGTTGATTAAAAAAAAAGGTCTCCAAACCAAACGAAATTTTTTTACGTGTTTGAGATCCGTCCTATTAATTGATGGCGAACACACTAACACTAAAAACAAACACCATCCAAACTCCAAACTAGTCGAATGGTTGTGCAAATAGCGGGTCCCGGAGCCCGGAGCCCGGAGCCCGGAGCCCGGGCTGGCGCAGGGTCTAGCTTGTTTATGCACGAGGTAAAATTTTATATATCTAGGTACCTTACCTTACCTAGGCAAAAAAAATTTAATGTATGATCGCTGTTGATAGATGCATCACCATTATCTGCTTTTATTACAAACTAGCAGTCGCCCGCGACTTCGTTCGCGTAAGATTCGGGAACGTTACTTTTTTCCGGGATAAAAAGGAGCCTATGTTCTAATTCCGGCCATTATCTATTTATGTTTTAAATTTTAGCCAAATCAGTTCAGTTGTTGTCAAGTTATAGAGGAACAAACATACAAACATACAAACATCCAAACTTTCGCATACCTATTTATATTATTAGTGTGATACGGTGTGATATTACAAATACTCGTACAACTCTGAGTTTTATCTTAATAATATCTATTCTGTGGATAAGAGTTTGATCTCCTAGTTGTGTCATACTATCAGTTCTGTGCTTGTGTGCTGTTTGGTGCTTTTTTGTCTCTTGTCTTACTAACTAAGTATGCAGGTAGGTGTAGTATTTTTGAAAAAAATCATAAAACTATATTATTGTAGACGAGACGACGGACGCATGCTCGCGTCGTGAACCGTGAACTGTGCGTGACTAATGTACCTAGGTATACTTTGGTAGTATCTACTAACTAGCCTAGGCACTCTGACAGTACCTATGCCTACACACTGGTGCAGTATTACAGTAATATTGTGTTTTGTGGTGCGGATCGGTTAAATAAGGAAAGAACTCTGTATTTTTACAAGTAGGTACTTTACAGGGTAATTTTAATATATAAAAAATAAGCAGACGTTGATTTTTTTCTTCGTTTCCCGCTCAAATAAAATATTTTCTCAGACAGACGCCTCTTACCGTGATGAACTAAACTCCAAATGACTCCACAACCAGTGCACGAGAAGCTTTGTTTACTACAAGTTAAATAATTGAAGGTAGTCCTTGTAATAATACCACTTTACAATTAATTAGGCACCTAATAATAGCTTAATTAAATGCACTCAATAATGTTTACGTCTACTTTTTGTTCACTGCTATACCAAAATAATACAACGAGGAAAACATCGTTGTCTGATACTGACCGACTAGGGAGCAGGGACCATTGAGACCATTTTACAAAACCGGGATTTCTGTTAAGTAGGTTTTCATCAATAGAGTAAATCAAGTCAAGATTAAATTCCGGTATAACCTTGCTTTTATGCTTGCTGGGTTACGAATACGATACAATAATTAATTATAATATTAGAGATTTGTTAACCTATAAATTATGCCACTGCTTGTGAATTTTCAGCTGCAATTGAAAAATTAATCTAAAAGTTTCAAAATCCCCCTAGAGGGAATTTCTCGAGGTGGATTATTGGACTATCCCCGGTAGTTAGGATTCTGTCAGTTCTCTTTCTTAATCACTTGTAGTTATAGTGCGCTCTATAGCTGTTAGGCAGACCTTGAGTTTGGACTGTTGAGACTCGGTTGTGCAAAGACCATGTTGTGTTCACAGATAGTTTTTTTTTTTTTATACAACTGAAGTGGCAACCAAGCGTACGGCCCACAAGATAATAAGCGGTTACCGCAGCCTATGGACGCTTGCAATACCAGAGGTATCACTCGCGGGTTGCCACCTTGAGGCTAAGATCGAAAGCGTCATGTGCCAGTAATTTCACCGGAAACCATACCCTTCGCACCGGAACACAGCAATGCGAGCATTACTGCTTGGCGGCAGAAATAGGTATGGTGGTAGTCCTTCCCCGGACGAGCTCTATCACAGAGAACTCTACTACTCTTAGTGTTGGTTGTTGCACCAACAACACTATCCGTGACTTTTAGTTTCATAGAAAGTGGAAGGTTTCCCTCAATGACTAGAACCAGAATTTTCTTCAGGCTTTTTCGACACGGCTGTGACTTCTCGGTCTCTCCTGTTCTCTAAGGCTTGCTGTGTTCATGTTTTGAAGCAACTAAGCATTAGTCCTCAGTATTCGTGAAACCTGCCAGTGAGTGCGAGTGATCATGAGCGGCTAAAAGATAGCCCGCAGCTATTTTATTTTGCTTAGCACTTGGTTGTCAGTTTTGCTAAATCACAAAGTTTTCGAACAAACACTCAAACGGTATGTTTAAAAAAGAAATGAAAAAAGAGTAGTAGAGTTGTCTGTGATAGTGCTCGTCCGGGGAAGGACTACCACCATACCTATTTCTGCCGCCAAGCAGTAATGCTCGCATTGCTGTGTTCCGGTGCGAAGGGTATGGTTTCCGGTGAAATTACTGGCACATGAGGCTTTCGATCTTAGCCTCAAGGTGGCAACCCGCGAGTGACACCTCTGGTATTGCAAGCGTGCATAGTCTGCGGTAACCGCTTACCATCTTGTGGGCCGTACACTTGGTTGCCACTTCAGTTGTGTGTCAAAACAAAACAAACATAAGAAAGGAGCTACAGTTAGCTAATAGCACAGCTATATTATATGCGGTAATATATTTATAATAGGCTGGATCATTAGACAATGTAGGTATTGTAATTGTTAAGGATAAGGTTATGAGTGTATGACATAATTATAAATTGTAATTGTTTATTTTTGTAAGTTAGTTTAGCATGCGCAGACGCAGTTAGTCTGTTGTTAAGCTGCAGAACAAGTAGCAAACTCAATTTTGAACAATAGACTTGCGCTTGTCGCGATATCTATAGCTACTGAGTTTCTGTGTCTCCAAAGGTATTCATCAAATATTTACTTAAGTAAAATGGGTACTTATCTTTTAGTAAATACGGTTTATTTTGATATAAGTTTATAAAAGAAAGATACAAACCACTCCTAGTACTAACGTTGGCTTGCTCCGGAAATTTTACTGTTGATTCACCTAATCTCTCACCTAATGAATGTGTGGTTAGACATTATAGTACCTACTTACCTACAACCAACCAAGCATCTTGTAGGTGTTTATCTGATTTGGCTAATAAGTTTAAGAGTTTGATTTGTGTTTCATTCTCATGAACCGTAAGTCGTTACCATTGAATATGTCGCAAGCAATAGTTACGTCTTACTATTATTGTCTCTGATATAGGTATACATTTAGAAAAGGAAATGTGTGGTTGTTATAGGTGAGGCGCTAGGCGTGTTTGCGCGAGCGTGTCTGCTGTCCTCTATCTAACGCGTCATTTTACACGTTTAAAGAGCTTTCGGCTCGTTTCCAAATTTGTACACAATTTTTTGTGGCCGTTGAGTCGAGTGACGTTTTATTATAAGTGTCTCGAAATGAGTTATTTGTATAGGCTCTTAGCGTTCCGGTGCCGGATTAGAGGGCTCACGTGCAAATAACGATCGTTTCACTTTAGTGCTGAGGACCAGAGAGTTTTTATGCGATTTCTTTAGGTGTTTGACTAACAAACTAGTGGATCAACTGCGACTTCGTTCGCATGAATATTTTATCGCGGAACCGTTTTAGGGTTCAGAGCCTAGAATAACAACACGTAGAATGATAGTTTCATTCAAAATTATTTCCAAAAGTGTGTTCACAAAACAATTGGTGTTTGCGTGACCGGCCTATGTATTATACGTGATTAATGATTATATACGTGGTGTTACAGCAGCCTTTTACCACACAATACACCATTTTGAAATTATAATTGTGAGAGACGTGCGCACGATGACTTTACATTGATAAATGGCGAGCCGCTTGACTAAGTGAGACTAATAAGTTTCACTAAAAATGATCACAATTTGCGTGCGCGTACTTCGTTTCTCCGTGTTGTTATTCTAAGGTTCAGAGCTTGAATATTCCATTCAAAGTTTACCTATAAGCCCATTAGAAGTTCCGGTTCCAGCCGTGCAGACAGAGGACTATTGCTAATTATTTACGTAGGATCTCATTTCTCGCTAACAGGAAAGGATTGTCATTTCCGATCGGGGTTTTTAGGCTTCGCCCCCCGGAGGTGCGTCTCAGGGGAGCTCTGTGGCCGGCCCGGGGCCACAGAGCTGTCAGTGGCTCCTCTAGTCCGGGAGGCACACGTGTGTGTCCGAGCGCCGAGCGCACGTGCGCTGCACCGGCACCGGGGCGCGACGGACGCGTGCGCACTAGTAGTCCATCATGTCATGTTCCCTGCCCGCGCCCGCCTCTTCATTATGGAGATGCGGGCTCCCAACACTCGACACGCTCGGTGACATCGATCGATTTCATACCTCATGCATGACCTATGAGGGATTATTTGGTTCCACGTATTCCATTTTTATCTACAAGTCGTTTAGCAACCTTTCGGTGCGTCATCAGCGCATCGCAGCATTCCCGTTTATATTGCGGTAGCGAGTACGATGGGCGCAAGAGTGATCTCGTTATCCGACCCGCGGCCTGGCTCCTCTATGATTAGTCCCCGGCAGCTGTAGCGCCTGTAGCTGGCGCTGACGGAGGCGAGCTCAATGCAAGCGGGTCGAGGGCGGAGGAGCACGCTAGTGTAGGAGGGGGAGGGGGGGGGGGGGCACAGAGCTGATAACGCGCACACAGTTCCGAGACGTTCCGAGCCATTAGCCCCAGCACCGCGCTCTACTTAGCAACAAAAACCTAGTAGCGACGGAGTGGTTTCGTAACGCGCGTAATGAGCAGAGCAGGAGCAGGCTGAGCAGCCCGCGCGGCCGGACGTGCCGCGCGGGCGATGCCTGCGCTTTGCGACACAACTCACTGTTATCGGTGGGTTGCCACACCGCACGTGACATCAATGTTGATGAGATTTGGACAGTTTTATTAGCCGTTTCATTGAAATTGGTTTAATTTTCAGAAATTCTCAAATTGAACTGAAAAAAGTCCATTTTGCAGGAGCGCGTTGATGTCTTTTTATTAGAAAAATGTCACCCCATTACAACGTACCCATATTACTAACTTTCTCCTTAATTTACAAAACCGTTACGTCTTTTAATTTTGTTAACCGCTTTTAAATGAAGATATTTATGAAACCGGTCTTGACTGCCGTTAGTTGTTATCTATTCTGAAACCGACGACGAACAAAACAGAGGTTTTACACTCAACCGGTGAACAAACAATAGCGCAAAATTATAAGGTTAGCCTTCTTATGTTCCCATTCCACTGTTGCTGCTCGGGTCTGGCCTACTGTCACAGAGAAATACTACTGTTGAGCTCTAAAGTTATCAGCTAAGTCTAAGTGATGCAAGCAACATAATCTACAAATAACTGTTGAGAACTAAAAAGTAAGTACGTATGAGTCAGTGGCCAACTCTGGTGAATTTTTAAAACGCCCGAAAGCCTCTGTCATGGATGGCCTAATAACTTTGAAAAAGCCGGGACCGACTGCTTAACGTGCCCGTCGAGGCACGGGAGCGTTCAGTAAAAAATGCCACTGGCGCATGGCGGCCACCCATCCAAATGGTGACTACGCGGAACAATCCAACACAACTTAGCCAGCTACGGGACGAGCGCTCTGTTAGGAGTATGCAGCAATCATCATTAGCGTGGCGAACGAGGCGTCGGCGTCGCGTCGCCGGCGCTGCCCGTTGTCGCCGGCGCATGTCCCGTTTCGATGAACATCATCAGCCTCATCAAAAAGCCTTTGCATCACAATACCCTCTCTCTAATATTCACTTTCTCTTATACGTTTATTAAAAAAGTCGTTACATAAGAGGTTGTTTTTTGGCATGAAGTATTTTGATGAGTTTGATTCCTTGTAATTTGTTGTGTATGTTTCAGAAACCGAATGAAACCTATAATGTACCGTGTTATTTGGTTGTATTCAGAGGCGGAGGCGGGGGCGGAGGCGGGGGCGGAGGCGCGGTGTACTCGCGCTGCGCGTACGTGACAGGCGGGGGCGGCTCCTCGCCCTACTTCTCCTCCGAGCTGGGCGCGCAGCCCCAGATGTGGAGCCCCAGTGCAGGTACAATATCCTACCTGCTTCTCTTCTCGTCGGCGAGTGTAAACGTATCCGCCCCGTTCGCTGCATTTTAACTACCCAGAAGCTGACTGCTGATTTTTGACTAACAGCTTCTCGCAAACCGTTCCAGGTGGCTCCCCGAACTACGTCGGATCGAGCGGAGGCGGCAGCGCGCTCGGTGAGGAGTACGCGGACGCGGGCGCGGAGGCGGGCGCGGGCTCCTCGCTGCCCTCCTTCAGCACGCGCTTCGGGGGCGCCTTCGCGTGCGCCCCCGCCCCCGCCCCCGCAGCCTACCCCGCGCCCGCACCACCCTCCTACTCGCACCAGGTGAGCGCACGAGCTTCCGTTCCATCATCAGGAGACGGTCGAGTGTTCCTTGTTCCGTCGGTCGATGGAGACAGTGTTTCTTGCGACGAGAGTACCGAGTGACACCCTGTGTTATGCGTTTCCAGAACGTGTGGAGCTTGGACGGCAACAGGCCGCGGCACATGACAGCCGCCGAAAGTCTATCTGCGTGTGAGTACCCCGAGGCTATGAGTCCGTTTTGACATATCAATATAATTTAATTCTTACTGTATTTTATATGTGGCGACCATCGTCCCGAGTCCGACGCGGCGGCGCGGGTTGAAAGCAGTTCGATGAGTAGGTGTGTGCGCGAAGTCTGCCGGGTGATTCACGCGCTACGTGTGTACGAGCGGCACAGTACATAGTAGAGTAGGCTCGGAGCCTCGCCCGGTTCGTCAGCGCCCCGATTAGGCTACGTTTAGTTAAGGTTTACATAAGTTCGTGAATGCTACAACCTTAGTTGTCACCGACATAAGTTGAACTAAAATATTCGCCACGAATATAGTTTGTCGCTTTCAAGAGACCCCCAGAGCAGACGGCGCCACAGGCCCCGCACGCGTAACCGCTCGACAGTCAGCATCGCCCACAAAAAAGCGTCAACAGTTACAAAAATATAAATCGAGCTTAGGACAAAATGATAAAGCGTAAACGAGTGTGATGATCCCGATAGCGGATAGCGACAGAGTATGTTTTTGTGGCATCGCGGGTCAGGCGCGATAGCCCCCGTCCCGCCCCCTCCCCCGCCCCCGCCCCTGCCCCTACCCCTCACCGACTGCGAGTAAACGATTCTATAACCGCGCCATGTTTTTTATTGCGATAAAGCAATTTCCAAAAGACAAAGCAGATAAGGAGAGTTCCGGCATTATTTACGAGCGCTAGGAGCTTGTTTTTATAAAGACTCATCCACTTGAAACCTTCGTCTCTCTTCGCAGCCGAAATTAAATAAATTTTGTGTCGCTTTTGTGACTCATAAAATTAATTAATAACCTTTCCTTGAAAAACTAAAGGCGGTTTTAAAATTTTGTCACTAAAATTTTATATTAAGTACCTATCTGTTATATTAATGGGCACCACCACTTTGAACTTTACAATACAAATAGTCATTTCCTGATAATAAAATCGATTTGTCAAAACAAAAGCATAAACGTAGGTATTATTGTATGTCGTAAACAGAGCCCTCGAGCCGAGCGCTGGTTGTCGTATCGTGTCGCAAGGCAATGCGCCGCGCCGCGTGTTTGCGTAGGCACGTCAACACAAAAACCATGTCTCCTTTTAAAATGAAGTCGTTCCTTTTAAGCGCATTAAAATCGCATTCCATAAATGGAGTCGGATAAGGCACGTGCCGCGCAAACAGGCGCGTCCGGCGCGAGCGCGACCAGACCTCGGTCGGGCCGGACGGGACGCCAGCCACTTGCAGGCTTCTTATCAGTTATCACCGAAGAGACCATTACCGCAGATTACTAATAGTTACCTCCCCATTACAATGGGCATTATCGTCGCCATTAGGGCATGGTTGCGGAGTGACGTCACCCGCAGCGCTTTGTTCGGACAATGGGGGCGGAAGCGGACTCAGCGGCGCAGCTCGCAGCTAATAGCGACGCGCGCCAGGTTGTGAGTCCGAGCTGAGCACGCGGGCCTCCAGGCAGAGCCTAGCCGCGTGACCCCACGCGGGCGGAAGCGAGTTCACGCGCTCGTACACACTCCAGCCAGCCAGGCTCAGACATCGCTTTAACAGTTTGCAAACATGATTTTACTTATTATCGACACGTTTTTAATGTTGTCATAATAAATGAGGAGCCGTGTCATGGCATGCGGCCGAGCGCGCACATGGCCGCACTAACGACGTCCATGTTTAACCCATTACGGGTAATCGGAACCGCCCGAGTCTCTGTTCAATGTTTCGCCACAGATTTATAGAGCGGCCGCTGTGGCTCCACTACTTGTAATTGTACACGCTCCAGTCCCGAGCTTCATATTACTCTAAATACGTCGGTGTACGCAACGACTAAGCTTCAGATATTACAACTTCTCCGTAAATAATAGAATGATTTCCTCCGCATAATCTATTCTATGGCTTCATAGCGTCTTGGGACCAAATTTACCCGACACCAGGAGAGGTAACATGTACATCCATAGCGCTCAATTGGAGCCATTGATTGGTTGCTTTCACTATCGATCAAAACACGACGCAAAATGCAAATGTTGCATCTTTGTAAAATTCTAAAACGCAGCGTAATTATTGTTGGTGTGTGTTAAAATACGTCCTGTAGCTAGTACAATAAGTACTTCCTGCTCCCGGCGCGGGCGCAACGCTCCGGGTAGGTAGGTCGGTACCTACTTGCTCGGAATGGCGAGGTCCTATGAACTGGAGTGTTATTGTTCCTAGAGGTTCCGAGTAGTAAATAACGGTCGCGGTGCCGTTGCGCAAGCGCAGTGTGCGACGCATTATTGTTACAATGGCACAGAGTTCACCCATAGTTCACTCAGCTATATTGCATAAGCTACTTCTGCAGTAGGCTATATTATAGTCAAAGCCAGCCTCGTTCACGTCTTCATTCTCATTACCTGCTGCATTTACCTATTTAATGACAAAATGAGAACTTCATACTAAATACATTAAAATATTTTCAGATAATACAATACAATACAATACAAATGTTTGTACGATCTACAAATATTTGTTCCGGGTGTTCTGGGTATTTTCTATATATAATAAAAAAATATCTATCTATGTATTGTATTGTATTAAGTATATATCAGTCATCTAGTGCCATAACACAGATCTGTTTAACAGTAGCTTATCTTGGGGCTAGATGGTGCTGTGTGGATTGTCCAGCATTATTTTAATACAATCAACACAATATGTAGGAACTAAAACTCTTAGGACGCGACGAGGGCCACACATCACACTACAACACTAATATTAAAAATGCGGTTTGGATGTTAGTTTATTGTGAAGGTTGTTTGTTCCCTCATAGTAATAACACGGAGAATGATAATTTAATTCCTATTTAACCCAACAACAACTGAACTGACTACCACCATACCTATTTCTTAAGAGTAGTAGAGTTCTCTGTGATAGAGCTCGTCCGGGGAAGGACTACCACCATACCTATTTCTGCCGCAAAGTAGTAATGCTCACATTGCTGTGTTCCGGTGTGAAGGGTATGGTTTCCGGTGAAATTACTGGCACATGAGGCTTTCGATCTTAGCCTCAAGGTGGCAACCCGCGAGTGATACCTGTGGTATTGCTTGCAATACCAGAGGTATCACTCGCGGGCGTCCATAGGCTGCGGTAACCGCTTACCATCTTGTGGGCCGTAGGCTTTGTTGCCACTTCAGTTGTATAAAAAAAAAAAAACTGATAAGGTTCAAATTTAAAGCATAGATTGATAATGACCGAGAATAGGACATATGCTATTTTTTATCTTGGAAAAAAAACCGGCTCCTTAGTTTCACTCGAACGAAGTCGCGGGCAACACTTATAAAATTATAATCAAAGGGCAAAAAAACTCAAAACTATGTATACTCAAATTATGATACTTATGTGAAAAAATTTTTAGAAAAGGATGCTGTACGGCCGTGCCGCTATTTTGCTTGACTTGGCGGGGCAGATGTCCTCAACTTTAGTAGGTTAGCTGATGGTTAGTGCTCCGAGGATATAGCTTGATCCTACGACTCTATGTGGCAGGCATCGGATATATTCTTTATTGTCCATGTGGTGCACAGACAAGCAAGCAAACAAATCCGTTTGGCATACGAGTACATACCATGCAAAGCATTGCGTTGTCAACTCTTATTTCTGTACAAATAAATTCCCTTATGGACAGGCAGGATCTACTTACTCTTAGAATAACTAACGAATGTCGTCATCATGACGCTCTGGTGCTCCAGTGACCCGCCTTCGATCAACCTTTCTAAGGTCGTGGGCTCGAAACCGGTCGACACCAATGAGTTTTTCAATTTGAGAAATGTACCTATGTGCAATCACTGGCATTGCGCATACATTTTTCAAATTCCACAATGAGAAAAAAAAATATCGTGAGGAATCCGGCATCGGCATGTCCAAAAACTAAAAAATCTAAAGACATTATGTGCCAACCGCATTGGGTCTGTGTTCCACTGATTAATGTACTGTACCTATGTGCTGGGACTATTTACGCTTGAGCGGAGCAGTGAGGGTTAGTCCCCGAGGGCCCCATTCCCGAAAGTACCCGATTTCTAATAAAGTATCTTGACTCTATCGATTAAAAGTCAATTTTACAAAAAAGTACTATCAACAGAAAAAGTGTTGAACCATTTTTGAAAATACTTATTATACTTGACTATTGAGGATCAGGAATAAATGATACTGGAATTGTAGCTGCTCTGGAAGCCCAATATACAAGGAATCTGTTTGTTTGAGTGCGTAAGTTGATTGTTCGTACTAGTTTGTAGCTTATTTTAATTGCCTTTTGGCAACATTTATATAAGAAAAAAGTGCTCTATAATATGTCTTTAATTACAAGTCCTACTGCATAAGCTACAATGGTACCGCCTGCCTACCTTGGCACCTTGGCACCTTGGCACCTTGGCACCTTGGCACCTTGGCAGACAAAGAATCTATGATTGCATATAAATAAACAAATGTTATAAAAAATACGTTTGAATAAATGGTAAACTAAAAACATATAAACAATTTATTCAGCTTTTTTTAGCGGTAATGAGAACAATTTTGCTGATCTTTTTTAAAAAAACATTTATTGTAGTGTGTCTTTTTCATACTCTTATGTCAGTTTAATCATACTGCTTTACTTTGACATTTGTAAAGTAAAGCAGTATGACAGATATAGAAATATACGATATAATGTGCACTTCGGTCTGGTTACCTTTTTTACCTCTTTGTTATTCATTAGGTAGCTATATTGCATAAGCGTGTGTGTTTTCGTTTAGTTGTAACAGAACACAGGCTTTGTGTTGAGTTAGCGCTGGGAGAACTTACCCTATCTTCCTAATTTTATTAATATCAATGACGTGTAAGCACTTTTTATCATAAAAAGTTGAAAACAACGGAAAAAATAACAAAAGAACGTCTCATAAAATTGATCGAAATTGGTCTCTAAAGACCGGGTCCCTGCGGGATCGGGGCCCTCAGGGCTAACCCATATTAGAAGGCTGTAATGACGCATGCCACAATGAGCAAAAAAAAAGCAAGCGATGGCTATCTTATGGTCACAGGTCGCGACGCTCGTGCTAGGATGGCCTTAGTAGAGCCTGTGGTAGAGCGCTAGCCGGGCTCGAGACTTTTTTTATTTTTCCCGCAATTTTTCATTTTTAAAGCGCGCGATGTCGGGTGTACTTACTTAACAGGAACACACCTGTATAACAACCGTAATGCTCCCTGCACACCGGGGCGGGGCAACTTAAACTCAGTAGTAAGCAGCTCAGTCTATTAGATCTTTCAGTAGGTTCAGTTAAATCCTAAATTCCTAAACATTTACAAAAGTATGAATCAAACTTCTTAAAAGACTATTTCATACGGCACAATAATTGGTAAGAACGAGCGGAGCTACTTCCCTAAATAGGTTGCTGATACATGATACCAGTGCTCTAATAAGATGCGTACTTAGCCTTAGGTACAAAACAGTAAAAGCGAGGTTTCTTCGTACGTGCCGTTCTCGAGACACGTGGCGGCGCGTCTCCTTGCGCGTGAGTCACCAAGGCCAAGGTCACCTCGAGCAGATCGAACCGCTTCACCCCCCTCCGCCGCTCCCCCCCCCCATGCTATGTGAGTCGATGGTCGCGCTGGAGGCGGACGCTGAGCGCGCTGGTATCGCTAACGGATGTGTGTTGCGCAGTCGAGATGGCGGAGTTTTTCACGGAGGGACGCGAGTGCGTGAACTGCGGAGCCATCCACACGCCGCTGTGGCGCCGCGACGGCACCGGCCACTACCTGTGCAACGCGTGCGGGCTCTACAACAAGATGAACGGCATGAACCGGCCGCTCAAGCAGCCGCGGCGGCTGGTACGTCAGCGCAGCGCATCGCACGCGTCGCTCGCGCCGCACGACGTACGCACACTCGCCTCCCCCCGCTCCCCTCCCGCGCTCCGCCCGCGCTCCGCCCGCGCCCGCGGCGTCCGCCCCGCGCTCTAGCTGTAGCGAGCGCTAGTGACGATAAGTGTTGGTTGCAGTGGCCGCGGAGGGGGCGCCGCCGGGCGCGGAGTACTACAAGGGCTACCTGTATAGCGGACTCGCGCTGCCCGCGCCAGCGCCGCTGCACCAGGGCGGCCCCGCCACCCCCGACTACAAACAGAAGAAAGGGGTACGCCCTCCCCCGCCCTCGCACGCTCCCTAACCCATCGCTTGTCCCGCTAACCGCACGCCGCGCCCGCGCGCCGACCCCGCCCGACTGACTCTCGCTCTGTGTGCAGATGGGCACCAAGCGGCCCGGCGTGGTGTGCACCAACTGCCACACCACCACCACCTCGCTGTGGCGCCGCAACGTGAAGGGCGAGACCGTCTGCAACGCGTGCGGCCTCTACTTCAAGCTGCACAACATCAACCGCCCGCTCGCCATGAAGAAGGACTCCATCCAGGTGAGCACCTGGGCCCCGTGCTCGACCGAGCCCGCTGTCCAGCTCCGTCAGCCTATCCGACGCAGGAGCGTTTAGTGGCCATCATTATAAGTAAAATACGGTATCCGATAGCACTTTTGTTCGATGTTTCAGACCCGGAAGCGGAAACCTAAAAATAGCAGCATAAAAGCGGATCGAAGTCTTAAAAACACAATTTCACGCGCCGTGTCTTCGGGCAACGTCAAAATGGAGAACTTACGTAAGTGTTATTCGGACCGGTCGCCGGGAACGAAGGGTTTACGGTTAAATCTATTGTGGAACTAATGAATCGAGAAATCTTGGAACCTAGAAATCATCTTTTAATTTTTATAAGACCACTATCGTGCCTTGCCCAACGTAAACTCATCAGTCGCATTAATCCTTTTCCCTGGCATTCGAGAAGCTAACGTAACGTGTTCCCCGCAGTGGAGAGCGGTGCCGGGGGAGGGGCTGGCGTAGGGGGAGTGGGAGTGGGAGGGGGTGCGCGCGCGGGGGTGCCGCTCGGCTACTACATGCAGCACGCGCTGAAGCTGGAGCAGCCGCCGCCCGCGCATGCGCACGCGCCGGCGCCGGGCCCGGCTGCGCTCTACGAGGAGCTGGAGTACCGCCGCGAGCCCGCCGCAGTCTCGTGAGCAGCTGCCTGCCTGCCTGCCTGCCTGTCTGCCTGCCTGCCTGCCTGCCTGTCTGCCTGCCGTCTGCGACCCGAGGCTGCTCCCGCGATCGCCGACCGTTTTAAATATTTCGCGAGTGCGATTATTGCCTCGACAGCGATTCTTGTAATATCTTTCGTAATGAGGTGCGTTATTTTGTTAGATAGATCCTTAGATATTTTAGAATAGTTACGAACTCCATGACTTCAAGGTGCATTCCACGAATTTACGAAAGTAGGGAGAGGTTAGAGTAGAGGTATTGCCGCTCCGGAGCTCCGCGATAGCCTCCTATAGAAGTGGCAGAGTCCAGCCGCACCTGCGCCTCGGCACGCCCGACGGACGACTCGTAGAGCTCCTTCCTTGTTATGAAACTCGTGCATCACCTATATGTATATGAATGTTGACTGGACTCGTATTACCTACTATTCAACAGAATCTCAAAAGATATTTAAAAATTAATAAAAAGCATGCTAAATATGAACTATCGATGAAATTTTTATTGCATTAGCATATGTTATGAAAATAGGAAAAGTGTGTTCAGTTTTCCCTTTAGTTGTCGGCTGCCGGCTGGCTCCAGCGCGGCGCCACCGAGGCGGCGGCACAGAGTCCAAGCTACAGCTGGGTGTTGCGGCTCTGCTTAGCTCAAATCGTTGATATTTTTTATTCAGAACAATTTTGTTCATTATTATTATAATAAAATGAATACGAATTTATCGATTTATAGTTAGATATTTGTTGTTGTGTATGTGTAGCCGATCTCTAGTAAATAAACGATTAGATCTGAAAGACCTCTTTTTAATCATATTTAATTTTGTTAAAATAATTTAATAAATCAGAATAATACGAATAATAATAGTTGTAAAATTAATTTGTTTCATTAAGTATATAAGTAATTAGTAATAATATAATAGTGTAATGTGCGCCTCCGGCTCCGGCGGCGCGCGAAGCCGAGCCGGGCCCGGGCCGGCGCCGGCGGCGCTGTCCATCGCCAAATATACAACATAGTGTCCTATGTGATGTTATACTATTTATAAATAATAGATTATTTTACTGTCGACGGAAGATGATAGACATAGCTATATTATTTTTGTGTAAATATTGTTTAAGCGACCGAAAGTACACGTTAATAAATAAACAAATATGAATAAATGCTTGGTTTTACTTGTACTCCTGAATTGATAAGGTAACGGAACCTACGCTCTTCACACCCTTCGCAGGGGATTATATAAGGGGATTCGTGAACCAAGGCCATATCGTCAAAACTGACAAAAATGTATTTTTTCCCCTTTAATAATCCCTTGCGAAGGGGGTTTCTATACTTTTTGTTCAGAAATCCCCTTGACATTTCGTACTTTTCAGTGCAAACCTAGATTCAACTTTTGATAAGAGAAGGTACCTACTTACAAATAATTTACAGCAATAAATTGAAATTGGAATCGGAATTGTCATTTTATTAAAGAGTATTTGAGAGGATTTGAACCCACAACCTTAGGATTGGAAGGCGGGGTCACTAAGTACCACTAGATTACCAGTGCTTGTTTAACTATTTTAGCGATATCCAATTATTAGCTAAAAGTAAAAATGGAAAAAAGAACTTTCTCCTGTTTTCCCCTCTTTTCTTTCCATTTTTGAATTTTAATGAAGTATTTCAGACACTCAATGCCACACAATAATATTTCAGACACTCAATGCCACACATAATAATATTTTTTTAAGGCATCGCATAATTAAAACTTTCACTTGGTAAGTAAGTAGGTCGTAGAAATAAATCAAATCTAGGTTAGCAAATTAATAAAGTGTGCCTAGCCTAATATTAAGATGATCCTATGATGATTGAATAAATAATATTGAATAGGGATGTTCGACAGTGGCAGCGACCATGTCTTCTGATTTGATCGGGCACAAAACGTACCACGTAGTTACCTAGTTTGCAATATAATCTGCAGTCATATAATGACTTCGCCTTCCAATCCTTATGTCGTGTTTGGTTTGAAAACAGTCGTGTACCTACCAAAGATTATTATAATAAAAAAAAAATGCTTGATTCCAGTGCTCTCAATCAGTGAAAGAAAACACAGTGAGAGAAACTGACATGTCTAAGAATTACAAATTAGTTTCCGTTAATATTTATGACTCTTATAAAACCTTAGTGGGAGGCAAGTATTAGCGTGCGCCAAATGTTTCGTTACAAACTTTTTATTTAGAAGTACCTACGAGTAGGTATTTGAGTATCTAATAGTATAGGTAGGTACTCGCAATATGCCAGCATGCAAGTCCGTCCAAGCATGATCACGCTTTGTTCGTCCGCAATTGAAGCCCACTAAAGTATGTACCCAGTCACGACGCACGTAGGCACCGACCTAGTGATTCAACACTCATATTTGCCTACAAATAACACTTCAGGGAAATCGTACGTAGAGGGTGTCGGGGGTGAGACGGCAGCGCGGGGGGAGGGAGTGCTGAAACAATATGGCGGCTTATCACACGTCACGTGTCCGCCCCGCCGCCCGCGCCCGCGCCCGCGCCTGTTTTATTAGCTTTTCACAAAAAATATTCGTCGGAAAAAACTGATAAGATCGCGATGAGGTGAGCGATGCCATCGATAATCCGTCATGTCGATGTGTCGATGAGCTGGCGCAGAACAACGTCACAGAGTCACGCGGAGAGCCCTTAGCTCCAGCCGAGCACTGCATGCATGCACTGCACTGCACTGCACTGCACCACTCGCACGGCACACCCCGCGGAGAGCATCTGGCACGCGGCCGCGGCCCCGGCGGCGTATCGACTGTAATGAGTCGCCGGCGCAGATATGAACTCTTCTAATCAAATCTCCGAGCCTCTATCTGATAATTACTCCGTATCGGGGATGGTATCGTGGTATCTCGGAGATACGGCGAGAGGCACAGCCCTGCGCCCCGCGGCGCCGCCTGCGCCCGGGGTGCAGCGAGGCGCGCCAGGGCCTCCGGAGCGGAAGGAACGAGGGAGGGAGACGAGTCGCGGCGTCGGAGACAAATATTTGCTGTGCGCTCATCGGATGTGTTTGCTCGGCTTATCGCGTCACAGCGAACGCACCTAGCGAGTGGAGTTGCACAAGGCGCTGCACACGCGAGCGCGGCCGCGGGTCGCAGCCACTGCTCGGGGAACCCGCCGCGTTACTCATCCGCTGTTAACTAGATACAGTATCTGCTAGATACGATTAGGTATCACAACTCTAAGATAACCGGTCTCACATTAGCGACTAGTTAAGATAAACGAGATAACAATTTGCATATCTTAGGAAGGCGATATGCCGCGAGGGTATCTATGGGGTCGATGCACTCAGATATGGTAATCGCACCCATGCGGCATGCCCATAGAGCCGCCGGTGTCACTACTGGCTACTGCGATGCCATTCGATTACGCACTCCATCATTATCTGCTGTGATTAGGAGTCAGCTGGCGAACTTGATAAATGATAGGCACAAGAGAAATGACACAAAATATTAGAACCTCAATGATTAAATAGAAGCAGCTCAATACGTACTTAGTCTAAGAACTGTTCCTGTCAATATCTGAGAAAGTTTACGTGCAACGTAAGAGTGCGAGAGTAGCAGGGGTTTGAGAGTAGCAATGAGAGTAGCAATGAGAGCAAGCAAGCAAGATATTTTTCCGGAGCTCAGATGTTTCAGCTTTGAAAAGAGAGAAACAATAAGAAAGTACTCGTCAGTTAACATCACGCAGTTAGAACATAACATGTCGCAATTAGCTCATTACTCTCGTGGCGTCGTGTGTCCCTGCGCACACGCGCACACGCGCACACGCGCAACGCACGGCATTGTGCAACATTACGGCATTAGCTCTGTCTAAATCTACCTGACACACTCGTTACAATTACTTATCTTAAAGTAATGCGCATTCATAGTTAAGTATTTGTAGCGGTTTCGTAGCTGTTTCGTAGTACCATCGTAGTACCTTCGTAGCACCCAAAGTTACAGGAACGCAATAACAAATCAACGTCATTATCCGATGACTGTTCAGCGCTGCAACTTAAATCCGTGGAATTGGAAGGCAGAAGATGAGTTGGCCTCATTCAGTTGGAGAGTGTATGATGTTATCTGGTGCAGATATCGATCGCTCACCGAGGGCGAGGTAGTGGCTCCGCAATCGGCGCTGGGAACGCGGTTATCGCACGCTATCGCGGCCTGACAAGTGTCACCGCCGACCGATCGATGGATCAAAACATGGAACTAATAAGTACTTATAAATTCCTTGGATCGACACAACTGGGCGACGGCTTCGTAAGCTGATAGAGCGCGCCTCTTCAACTGTCTCCAAATGACAATTCTGCGGCAGATGAGCGATAACAAACTCTCAATACTTTGGTTTGCTTTGGATCCGAGTTTGACTTGTGCTAAAACACTCTTCAAAATGTATACCTACGTGCTATCTGTTTGTCCTCATGATATCCACACTTATAAAGTTCAACTTTTACTACAAGCTGACGGCAGAGAATATAAGAAAATAACCTGTTATAATATTATCATCATTCTGATAATCTTGGCAGATACTTGTCATAGGTAGCTTACTATCTTGAATTGGGCAACAAAAAATATGACTAAATTGTACTTAGATGAAGTAGTGTGTGTAAGTGTATAGCTTTACAGGTAAACAGGTATAGTGTAACTAAAGAGAAGCATAAAACAAATTTATTATTGTAATGTTGTAATAAAAGATTATTTCTTACTATTCTTCCATATATTAAAAAGAAAGCGTAGTAATCATCCTAGTGCCTGGACTCTCTCAGAGTCAGAGAGAGAGCTCTAATCGGATGTCGTCAAACTTAAATATTTTAAGCCTTAGTTAAATTAAATAACGAAAAGTTCCTAGCTAGAAACTCAACAAAACGGCTGCACCAATGTGTATACACAACACCAGTACCTAAAGTTTAATACAAAGAAACCTCATGGAAATGGGAGCACGTGTTCCGGAATTTCGAGACCACAGACAAACAGACAAGCAATCTAATAAACTGTGACCTCCACAACTTATCTTTTCAAAATTGTTCAAAATTGAAATGCAACATTATGTAGCTAATGTACCTACTGCGGCAGATTTTCCATAAGGATTTGGTAGAGTTCGTTGTATTTAGAGGGGCGCCTAGCCGAGGGCCTGAGAGAGAGACAACTAATTTTCAAAGGGAATTTTGAAACTAAAATTCCCAAAATCCCCTTTAAATGGATCTTCAAAGGGGATTTTGACCTCATGTATCAGTCAATAAAATGCCTTTCTCCAAAATCGTCCTTGCCATTGCATTAACATTCTCATAGTCTTGTACTACACTGCTACTAGATAGTAGTAAACAAACAGGGTACGTCATCATCATCATGACATGAACAGGCTTCCCAGTGCTGGGATACTGACCTACTCTCGAGCAAGTGATTAGTTAATCAACCACGCGGATTTAATGTGAATGGATGGCACATGTCCTTTAAATATTTAGTTCTGGACCTTACGATGTTTTATTTCCGCCGTTTTAAAACTTTGCGCATACATTTTTTGTGTGATAAATAAATAATATAGGACTCTTCAGCAAGAGTCCGTCTTGGTGGGTACCACCGCAGTGTCAGATATTCTACCTCCAAGCAGTAGTGTGCAAGCATTACCAGTGAAATTACTGGGCAAAAGAGACTTAACAATAATGTCTCGGGGTGATAAGCGCAGTGCAGTGCCACGCAAACACTTAAAAACTTTAAGCTTTGGGTGGCACTGCATCTGTAATAGTCAGGCGTGTTGCTTAACATCAGGTGGGCGGCTTGATAGTCTTGTCACTTGCTGACATAAAAAAAAAAATGCTGGACAATCCACACAGATTAAAGCTCATCAGTGAACATTGGTGGCATACTCCATACTCATACTCGTAACCTAAACGTAGTGCTTATATTCTCTCTGCTCGTACCTACAGGTGCCTACAGAGTGCGCTGACCCTGAACAGCGTTGTCGCGATCATTTGGACATCATCCTATGGATTGGCGGGAATTATTACTAGACGAGACCTACGATATGACAGCATAAGATAATTAAGAATTAATAAGTAGGTGTGAGTTCTCATAAGTCAGGCCAACTCTGGTGACAAGGGCGATAAAACATGTTTTTACCGAAAAATAGGTTAGGTCGTATTGTGAGCTGGTAGTGTGAATCACGTGGAGTGGTAGATATATGGAGATAGCAGGACACAGCACCGCTCCTCTAACTGGGAACATTTTGGAAAAAATATGGGTTAGTGACAACCCTTATTTCTTTGATCAGTTTATTTTAGAAACCTTTTTTTATATATTATGTTATTTTATTTTTATGTAAGTACTTGTTTCCATCAAGTCATTTTTTTGGAGGAATGTGAATCATCGTGAATTTAAACGATAAAAAACTTTTTGAGTTGGTCACTTAGCTATTATTTTAAAAGTTTTTGTTCTCATCCAGTTTACTATTTTGGTTAGTTATTTCAAAAGCTAAACATTTTTAAGGTTTTCCTAAAATAAATAAAGATAAATCACGGTATGGCTTTTAATTAGTAATATACCGAACCTAAAATAATTATTAGTCTGACCTTTTCAACCAGTTTCAAAAATAATGGTTCTTAGTTATGCAACTTTTTTGTTTTAGGTTGGTCCCCGTAGGTCTCATTCTTGAAGTCAGTTGTTTTTTATTTATAAAAGTACCTAATTATGTATTGTTAATTTTTATACTGGCTAACAGTTATACTGAAGGTTCGTTTTCTTCCGGGTTGTTCGATCCTGATGCTCAATCAGACGAAGTTGGTAACACACAACATAGTCGTTTTGTATTGCACGGTTTACTACGTCTATCAACAAAGGCAGCTTGCTTCTTTACCACCAATTATTTTTGTTATGTACATTTACATAAGTAATAAAGTACGATTGGCACCACACTGAAGCTTTATGATGAAGAGGGATCATCAAAAAAAAGCTAGGAACCCAGCCGAGTTTGTTGCCAGATTCTTCTAGGCTGGGGCGCGTGGAACTGGCGTAAATTCACCTAGATTTAAGACGGTTCAAAATGATCCTTGTGATATGATTGAATAAATATATATTTTAATTTACTTTACTTTACTTGTACTCAATTATATCAGTGGGAAATGAGTCCGATGGAAAGCTTGACAACAAGCTACACTCTCGTAAGTATGTTACTTCTGTGCAGATGTGTGAATGTAAACGTTAATAATAATAAAGTTTTGATAGCATTGAATAAGGCGAGTCAAATAGCTCAAGGCTCTGCTTGTCGCTATTGACACAAAACATGAAATATAGATAGCGTAAAGCTGATGTATCAATGTATGTTAAACATATAAGTATATAGGCAGTATGCAAGTATATCCGCAAGACGACGCGACGCGGCGGCGATGGTGCGGTGATTCACCGATACCTCCTATATTGGGAGCGTGTGTCATGCAGTCCTCAGAATCAGAAAACAATTATTGTCCGAAGGGCTACACAAGTACACAGACTATACCGTGGTACTTGTAGGTTTACGCATTGTTCAACCGCATTAAAGTCCAGGTAGTTAACGATTAGGAAAGTCATCTGAGATGGGTAAGGTACCTACTACATAATAATGTAGACATGTCAGTGTTTGAAGCTAGCTTGAAAATAATGGTGGTGCTACCCAAAAACAGAAATAAAGTGTAGCGTTCCCGTATTTTCAGATGAGTAATATCTAGAGGTAGAGGCTCTGTGGTAGAGGTCACAGCATCGGTGCGGAGCCGGGGGTGGCCGGGGCGGGCCGACGCGACCGCAGATTAGCCCTATCAGGTAATTAGAACGATGATCGATGTCTCGAAGTAAGCCGATAATGCGATCTGCGATTACGTATCGCAGCGGCCGCTTATCGCGCTTTATTATATTCCACCTATCGCACATGAATTATAATGCTCGATGAACTGTGCGTATACAACACCTATTTATATTATTAAGAGATCAAATACTACCGATATGAAATTGGGATTAATATTAATATGCTGAAAGCGAGCTTGAAGTTGTAGAACGACTTATAATAACGTAAGTTTAAACTTCTGTATAAAAAAAGTTTAGTTTCATAGTTTAGTTGACTCAATGCTAGGACTTGGTTTACAAATCCCTTTAGATAATCCACTGCGAAGGAGATTTCTATACTTTGTTTCTAAAAATCCCCTTCTGCTGTTGCTCGAGTCAGTCACTCACAGGTCCGATCTACCAATATAAGTTAATTATAAAGCACTGCATTATGCCTAGTACCTATAGTTCATAAAAACCTGTATACCAAGTTTCAACCAGATTGGTTGAAAAATGCAACGTGTAGGCGAGAACACAAAAAGACCGGACAAACTGACATCCAAAAGCATTTTTGGCCAATCTCGAAACTGAGACGCTTCGCTCGCTCGGCCAATAAATAATAATAGCCTATAATGATGAATTATTTTTTTTACATTTCAACTTATAAATTGTATTTTGTTCAGACATCAGCTTGTCCGCAGACATAGGCCTCCTCCAATTATTTCCACCCCGTCCGCTCCTGAGTGAGTCGCCGCCAGGATGGCCAAGCTATAGCCAGGTGCAACTAATACAAGCCATTTTTTTTCTTAAAAGGAGACTCCAATCCAAGAGTGTAAAACTAAATTGAAATAAACTAACATTTTAATTAAATTTAGTAAAAAGCGATGCACTGGATAACAAATTCTTATCTCAATATATTATATTATTATAATTATTTTATTCCACCTACGTTCGATTAAAAATATCACAAAGCAAATTGTATTGACCTTCCATTTAGTAAACAAATAAGAACCTAACTATTGAAGTTGTTTTCCCTATAGGTATAAATAAAGTAAGTCGTTCGTTCGTTCGTTCGTATGAGTCAGTGGCCAACTCTGGTGCCAGAGTTTCTAGGCCGCCCGAAGGCCTCTGTCATGGCCTAACAACTTTAAAAAAGCCGGGACCGACTGCTTAACGTAAGTAAGTAAAGTAAGTAACTTTTAATGTTTGCCGTGCTACGTCTGCGCAGAGCACGCAGCTTAGTAATATTATAAATGTGTATAGTTCTCACGGCGGATCTCGGCCGTCGTGAAATTAGCCGTTTCGATGCGCAATGGAGCTTTTTCAAACTAAATTGTCTTTGCGCATCACAAACGGCTAACTTCACGGAAGCCTAGATCCGCTGAGAGATACCTTTTACTGCAATTCTAAAGGTTATTTATAGTTTTGTGGTAGGATGCATTACAATGCATACGTTAGGTATGTATTCTGTCTGCTATTGTTAGGGAACAATCGGAATTTTGTAAACAAAACATTTCTTTAAGTCTTTGATAATACGACAATGAACTTTTTATTGTTAACCATTCCAATGAAAAATGAAGGCATCCTTAATATTTTAAAAAACCGAGACCTCTGGCTACCTCTACTTCGTTAGGCTTTTTAAAACACAATTCACATGAATACCTAGGAATCATCATCATGACAGCCTTCTAATGTTCCCACTGCTGGGACACAATCACTCTCAGGCGAGAGTGATTGGGTCTTAATCCACCACGCGGACCCAATGCGGATTGCTGGATGGCACATGTCTTTCGAATCTTTAGTTCTTGAACATGCCGGTTTCCTCACGATGTTTTCCTTCACCGTATGAGAGCACTGGCATTGCGCACATAAATTTTTCGAACAGAAAAATCCATTGGTACACGACCGGGTTTGAACCCACGACCTTAGGATCGGAAGGCGGGGTCACTACCGCTAGACCACCGGTGCTCTACCTAGGAATACTTCAAATAAATTAGTTTGCACGAGAAAAAAATATTAATTTGTGATTGACTTGCTAGTTACATTGCAGTCAAGAAAAATCAAAGTCAAAATTATTATTAGTCAAACAAATAAATAAATTAGTCAAAACCACAGAACATTTCTGTCTGTCCTGTGGACAAATCAAAACAGTCAATCTAAACGTTTCTAATAGTGAGTCAGGCACGAGTCCCACTCGCACTTGTGAGTCAGGCACGAGTCCCACTCGCACTTGTGAGTCAGGCACGAGTCCCACTCGCACTTGTGAGTCAGGCACGAGTCCCACTCGCACTTGTGAGTCAGGCACGAGTCCCACTCGCACGTGTAAGTCAGGCACGAGTCCCTCTCGCACATGTGAGTCAGGCACGAGTCCTATTCGCACTTGTTTGTTATCATTATAAAGGGATGAGGTTAAGTTTATGGTTCGGATTAGATTAAACAGAATAACGTAATTATTGGATGAAATTATAGATTCAGAACTGCTTATGTTATCTAATATTATAAATGTCGTTTCGTTACTGCCTAGCTGGCTAGCAATCAATACGATCGCAAAACGATTGCACGGTGACCAAAAATACACCAGTGTCTATTGGCAAACAAACACAGGGCATTTTACATTTTCTTTGAATATGCACCTCCTAAGCAGTTGATTCTTCGAAAATGTTTTGTTACCTAAAAAAAGAGGAGAAGTACCTACTATCCAAATCCATTGTAAAACTATCGGATCGGTGTCGGCTGTGTGCTCGTAGTCAGCCAGTCAGCTAATTATAATAGCCAGAACACAATTAAGTAGATAAAAATCAGATTCAACTTTCCGGTTAAGACAGGTGATACTATGATATCCGGAATCTTTCAGATCCACAAAACTGAAATCTGCTGGAAAATGCGTTTCCCGAGCTGAAAACTACGCGGGCTGGCATTCGTCGCGGCGAGCGCGGGGTACAGTAGCGCTGGACGGCTGCGCCAATGGCGAGGCGCGCCGGCACGCACACAGGCGCAGGCGCGCACACGCACACAGATGCAGACAGCTCGCCCCGCGAGTCGCGCCTCGCTATCTGATAACTGCAGATAGCCGTCCGCGCCCGCGCCGACTCGCGCCCGCTCGCGAGCCCGCCACGATACTCCCAAAGATATACCAAAAACTAAAACATTCATACATTTTTTTAGTGATCTAGTTTTTTATTCATTGGTAAGTGCTACTATATCTGCTATTGTTTTCTTTTTCGTTTGATAATTTAACCGATTTACAGATCAATATTCATCAAATGTCTTTCACGTAGACTTGAATAACCTGAGTTATAACAATTTTTTTTTAAATAAATCTCAATAAATTTTAGATTAATTTGGTTCAGACAAGATTGTTTACTGATATTGAACAAATGAATTGAGACTTAGAGCATCTTCGGCCCAATTAATATTTCACCTTGCTATGCCATGCTATATTATACTCTAACAGTCAAGTGCGATCATGAACGGAACTTCAAGACTAGGTATTCCACACCCCGAGAGTTTTCAATATTGTTTTAGTTACAATAAACAATACTCTGGATAACTATAACTTGATCGCACAATCAAGTAGTAACGGACATTCTCGGCTTGGCTCGTAAAAAAAATAATTAAAACGGAGTCATTAGCAAATAATTAAATAATAGCAAGAAGTATTTCATATTTTTGATCATAAAACCTCTGAAACAAATAAGTGTGTTCCTAAATTAGCTCTTGTCCTACAAAACTATGCGCAACAAAGTTTTCAGTAGAAATTATCAAAATACTTGTGCATGGTTTTTAGATCAGAAGTCAACTCAACACAGCTGGATCCTTAAAAAAGCCAGGTTTAACATTTTAAGCTGCGTATACGCAACCACGATATGGTTTTTTTTTTTAAATGAGTAGTATTTTTTGCAAGAAAATTCAAAATAGCTTTCAATAACCCTGTGTATTAATAATTTGCAAACTTAGTAAAACTCTTTGTTTGTTTATATAGAAAATTTCCTGATAAATTAAAATTATTTGATAAAAACTTTTACCTATAACTAAACTGTTGTTTTTAGTTTATTCTAAGAAATAGGTACCTACTTACTTATACTCACTTACTCACCTTGTCTTGTATTGCTTTCTTTTTTTGTGTGTGTGTCAAATTAATAAATTCTTATTCTTATTCTTATTCTATCTAATTTAATAATTTTTCTAATATTTTGGAACCTTATTTCTGTAGAACCAAAACCTTAAAAGTTAACCATAAATAAAGACATACCTACCTGCTTACATTACAAACAATAGATAATAAAAATACTAATATTAATATGTTTTACATTTTTATAACTCCAATGGTAAAAGATAATACCTTAATAAAGTTCGAAGTACATAAATAAATGAAGATCCTTATTTGTAATAATGTAAAATTAAAAAAAAATTGACTGTAAGATGATGACATAAACTCGGCGCGGGGTGTAGATAATTTGTTGCTATATACCGACCCGTGGTCCAACAGCTTTGTCCAACAGTTTGTACCACGGGTAAGTAAAACTGTCCGTGGTCCAACTGGCAATTTTTTTTTCCTGCATTTTATTGTTATGATGGTACAACTGAGGGGCTATTGTCCAACTGTTAGTGGTTCTCGTAAAGTCATTATCGTCGGTCGCTTCACTTCTCGTAACCAGAGCTGGCACTAGCTCATGAGAACTTGCATTACTTACTTCACGACAGCATTTTTGTAAACTAAACAACTATGCGTGGTTAGAAATCATGATAAATGTGAACTTACCACTGATTTATACGTTTTGAAAGTATTTTGAAGCTGTTCTTAAGAGTTCTGGCCGAGTATTAGCCGAGCAAGAGTCACGGCGCCGGCGCCCGGGGCGGGTGGTTTGCTGACGAAAAGCTTTAGTAGCAAAAAATCGTTACAGATCACAAAATTCAATCCCTCATTCTTTAATTCTTTAATTCCCTCATTTTTTTTTTATTTTTTATTTAATCCCGTAGTTGGAACAAAATTATACATAAGTAAAGTTTGTTACTGTAGCGTGCTGGTGATAATTTTATTGTAATAAGCTGTGCTGCACAGCCGATGCCGCACGAGCGTGAACTCGCTTGCACAGTTTTTTGTTGATGATGATGTTGATTTAATTTGTAAATAAATATAATGCACAAGACATGGCTGTTTTTACGCAAGTAGCTCAGGCTTTGTACTTTCTCTAATATTATTCTAAGGTGAAAGCCTATTATTGGCTCCCTGTTTCTCGTTAGTAGGTATTTAAGTTATATCCGCTATTGGTTTAAGAAATCAAAATAAAAAAAACACATTCTGCGTCCGTTGCTATTATGCTATTATGCCAGCAGAAAATAAACTAAAAAATGCTATTTCTATGAGTTTTACCTATCTGCTTGGAGATTTCTGTGCCCCCTAGTAATAGTGTTTATTATTAGGTGGTCGTTATCAAAGGTGTCCCGGTCGTTATCGCGGGACCGCGAGCAAACAGAGCCGCGCCATAAACCTCCTCGCGTCCTCTTCCGCACATAGCAGCCTGAACTGAACCTTACCACCCGGCCTAAAAGTTCAACTTAGATCACAGGTGGATTTTAACTAGTTGATTTGCTAGAATATACCTTAATTCAGTGGATAAAGAGAGTATTTTAAGTGGGGCGGGTGAATATTGACGTGCCGCTAGTGAGTACACATCGCGTCTTCCGTCGCATCGAGTTCATGCGCCTGATGCGCGCGGTTCGGCGCGGCGCGGGCGCGGCGCGGCGCGGCGACTCAACAGTCAACACCTCATTTTAATATTATTACGATAATCTTTTCTACTATAAATGCAAAAGTTAGCTAAAATGTATGTATTTTGGTAATCAATGCTATGACACGCAGCAACCACAACCATTCTCTGAACAATAAAGAAAGAAACAATATCATCTGATCAGCCTAGACTACTAGACTACTAGAATATTATCTGATCAGCCTAGACTACTAGACTACTAGAATATTATCTGATCAGCTTAGACTACTAGACTACTAGAATATTATCTGATCAGCCTAGACTACTAGACTACTAGAATATTATCTGATCAGCTTAGACTACTAGACTACTAGAATATTATCTGATCAGCTTAGACTACTAGACTACTAGAATATTATCTGATCAGCTTAGACTACTAGACTACTAGAATATTATCTGATCAGCCTAGACTACTAGACTACTAGAATATTATCTGATCAGCTTAGACTACTAGACTACTAGAATATTATCTGATCAGCCTAGACTACTAGACTACTAGAATATTATCTGATCAGCTTAGACTACTAGACTACTAGAATATTATCTGATCAGCCTAGACTACTAGACTACTAGAATATTATCTGATCAGCTTAGACTACTAGACTACTAGAATATTATCTGATCAGCCTAGACTACTAGACTACTAGAATATTATCTGATCAGCCTAGACTACTAGAATATTATCTGATCAGCCTAGACTACTAGACTACTAGAATATTATCTGATCAGCCTAGACTACTAGAATATTATCTGATCAGCCTAGACTACTAGACTACTAGAATATTATCTGATCAGCCTAGACTACTAGACTACTAGAATATTATCTGATCAGCCTAGACTACTAGACTACTAGACTACTAGACTACTAGAATATTATCTGATCAGCCTAGACTACTAGACTACTAGACTACTAGACTACTAGAATATTATCTGATCAGCCTAGACTACTAGACTACTAGACTACTAGACTACTAGAATAATCGACAGAAAGTTCAAGTTTAAATTATTAATACTCAAAAACAAAAGAGATGTATAAAAATTATAGTCCCCAAATAAAAACCTCTTTTATATTTTGAAGTCGGTTTAACAAACGCCGGGCTCGTGGCAAAGCTGGCGCCACAGACGCGTTTCCGGAGGCTCTCTTCCGTCCGCTCCACAAGTCGGTCAGACGTGCGCTGTTTGTTTCCAAACCGGATACCGAGACAATGACCTTATCCTCACTAGGCCAGCCTGCAAGAGTATCAGCATGCTTTACTATAGAAGTCGGTTTCAGGAAGTCTCACAGTAGATGCTCTGTCGCAGGTTCAATCATGGAAAACGTTCAGCAGCAGATCAGCCGCGAAGGTGAGGCGGAGCCGCGCGAGGAGCCCAGCACTGAGGCGCTGCAGCTCGTCAAAAGCGAAGAGCGCCTGCAGGAGGTCGACACCGAGGCGGAGCAGCAACAGCAGCAGCAACAGCAGCAGCAGCAGCAGCAGCAGCAGCAGCATCAACAACAGCACCAGCAACTGCAGCAACACCTTCAGCAGCAGCAGCAGCACCAGCAGCAGCTCCAGCAGCACCAGCCGGGCGAGATGCGCGCGGAGGCACCGCAGTCGCTGTCGGTGATCACGCGGCGCGGGCGCACCATCACCGCCGCGGGGCACATCACCGAGGAGGAGCTCGGCGACGACGGCGTCAAGGACGAGCCGCCCGAGGCGCCGCTCGGGGAGTCCCCCGCGCCCGCGGCGCACCACCACGCGCCCAAGCTCGAGGAGGCGCACTACTCGGAGGAGCGCCTGCGCCTCTCGGAGGCGGAGGCGGCGCGCTACCTCGCCTACAAGCAGGAGCCGTACCGCGCGCCGGCGTCGCGCCGCGGGCTCGCACTGCGCTACGGCGGCGCGCACCACCTGCTGCTGCAGGAGGGCGGCGAGCACGCGGAGCACGCGCACGCGCAGTACGGCGCGGCGGAGGCGGAGGCGCGCCAGTACGCCGCGCTCGGCGACCACGCGGCGCTCGAGATGATCCAGACGACGGCGCTCGGCGAGCAGCAGGCGGTGGGCGTCACCTACCAGCCGGTGAAGTACGAGGCGCGCGAGGGCGAGGCGCGCGCCGCCGGCGCCGGCACGTACGCGAGCCTGCAGCCGGTCACCTCGGTGGGCGCCGGGTACGCGTACGCCTCGCCGCCGCAGTACGCGGCCGCGTACGGCTACGGCGGCGGCAAGGAGCTGCTGGCGCTGTACGGCGGGGGCGCGGGGGGGGCGGGGGGCGCGGCGGGGGGCGCGGGCGAGCGACGCGGGGGGGACGAGTCGCCGCCCTCGCAGCTGCTGTACCGCTCGGACCCCACGCTGTCGTCGTCGTCGCTGGGCCCGCGCGCCGCGCACGTCGTCTACGGCTCCGTGGTGCCGCAGTCGCAGGCGGTCTACGATGCGCCGCCGAGTCCCAACTCGCAGCAGGTGTGATCACATTTTTTGCTTACTTAATTTTCCTTGTAGTTTCCGCAGTTTAACAGTCCAACAGAAGAAACGAAACTCCATATAAGATTATTTTGTTTTTCATTGACTCTCGGTTTGTCAAGCAAAATGCTGAAAAAAGTTACTGAAACTCGCTGAGCCTTATCTTTTAAAGTACAAAACCCTCGGGGCGCGAGTCTCGCTTTTATTCTTGTTCCGTTTTGGGTGAAAGCATTGTCGTTGTTCAGGTGACTCTGTACACTCACGGCAACGCGGTACAGTACAAGGTGGGCGGCGAGCACTATCTGACGCAGGGCGGCGGCGTGGAGTACGTGCCGGTGTCGGGCTACGAAGGCGGCTTGCTCGTCGAGGGGTACCCGGCTCCCAGTCAGCCCTGGCCCGCGCACAACCTGCTGCCGATCGACGATGGATTCGACCCTAGTGAGTACTGCCTCGGTTCAACCTTCGAACTTGGTTTGATCAACGAGCTCATAGATTTATTTATCTTCTTTCGTTGCCAAAGAAATTATGTGTTATCTGGAAGCGAGCTGACTAGGAATATGCTCCTTTCCTCAGGCATGGCGGGCATGGGCGAGGTGAAGGAGTGCGTGAACTGCGCGGCCGCCACCACCCCACTGTGGCGCCGCGACGGCACCGGTCACTACCTGTGCAACGCGTGCGGGCTCTACACGAGGATCAACGGCGTCAACCGGCCGCCGCTCAAAGGGCAGAAGGCCAAGCCGCAGCAGGCTCTGGTCAGTGTACTGTATCATTCTTGGAACACTTCTTCGTTACCTTATGATAACCGCAAGACTATCGTGCTAACGCTGTTTGTCCGTGCAGCCCACGAACGGCAACAGACGCGTGGGCGTGACGTGTGCAAACTGCCGCACGTCGAACACGACGCTGTGGAGACGCAACAACAACGGCGAACCCGTCTGCAACGCCTGCGGACTCTACTACAAGCTGCACAACGTAAGTTATACTGCTGTGTTGACATGTACCCTTACATGTCAAAACAGCAGTATGTTATAATGAGTATTATTTAATCACTCGCAGGCCCCACCTCGGTGGCACACTTGTGTTCCACAAGCTAGTAGTGTTGTTTATGAATGAGCTGGTTGTCGCCGATAGCGGCTGGTAGCGCGGAGGTGGTCGTGCATCGATTACAGCTGTTCGCGATTAGAGCAAGGTATCTAATCGCTGCAGCGGTTATCGCGGAACTCCTCGGCAAACACCGAGTCGGGTAAAAAACCAAAACACAGGGTCTCATCTAATCTCGCGAGATAAACGCGGGGCTACCGACTGATAGAGAATTATCACCGCGGTCACGAATATTCATAATGAGATAAATAATCTTTTATCAATTATCTCCTCGTGGTTAGATACGCTTGTTTAAAGGATGATAGGAGCGCGTGAAGGCAGATTGTGAGGGTTCCCGGCGCCAGTGTGTCCGCGCCCGCCGCGGCGTGCAGGTTCTCAGGACTGACTGACCGGTGTTGTGCGCAGGTGAACCGGCCCCTCAGCATGAAGAAGGACGGCATCCAGACGCGCAAGCGCAAACCCAAGAGCATGGGTGGTGGGCACGCCGGCGTCGCGCGCGCCGCCTCCTCCTCGCTCTCCGGTACGTTCTACCCGTGACGTCGCGCCTCGCCGCCCCCACGTACCCTCTACCTCCTCCAGCTGGGTGAGTTTCCAACAGGAGCTCCTTAGGCCGGATGCGCACGAAGGTATCGACCGGGAGTCTAGTGCGGATACAGTCAATTAGTATAGTATGAGAGGTCCTGCAGTCACGGTCTCGTAAGCCTAAGCGGTTCCTGAAGAAACTTAACCCAACCCGGCAATGCGCGCTTATCGGACATCAAGTGTTCAGATGCAAGTTGGAAGTGTTGAAGTGAGCGTGTGTGGTGGTCCGCAGCGGAGGGGCACTCGCACAAGGTGCTGCCCCCGCTGTACGCGGCTGTGGAGGGAGGCGGGGGCGGGGGCGGCTGCGGGGGCGCGGGGTCACCGCTGCTGCTGCAGCTGCCAGGCCGCCACCAAGTCGATATGTGAGTACCCGCGACACTACTCCTTGCTACGGGACTTCGTAGCGGCGTAGCGCACGCGTAGCGGCTACTAGACTCTACTACGCGACGGCTACGGCGTAGTGCTTGGGCGTGTTACACTTTCTTTGTGGTAACTTTTGGTCTGGATCAAAGCAGGTTACTTTGATATAACGGTATCTCTTCCTTCCAAGCTATCTTCATTGTCTCGATGGTACCTTCTCTCAGCGACACGCACGCACTTGTGCTTCTAATAAATCAGTTTTCTGTTGTATTTCTCTGCACGCTCTCGCTTCAGCACTTACACTTGCGAGCTGGCTCTGGTGTTCTTGCATCGCATATCGACTTGTATTCGAACTTACTTATAACATTTACTTACCATATATATAATGGTTTTACTAATTAATCTAGATTTATAAGGTTTTGTCTAATTCTATGTGCTTTGAACGGCTTTACTAGTCTTATCTGTATGTTTATTAGAAAATGAGCAAATAAGTTAAGTCTCTGACAAGACTCAATTAGTTTTATATAAAAAAATTGTAATATTGGTTAGGTTTGCAAAAAAAAATACCGATAACAGTTCAAAAACAATAAAAAATTACACATTTTAAATGAAGTAAATCAGTAGCTACAATTATTTAGAACTAACATGATCCATAACAACCGGACTTGTATTTATGTGGGTATTTTATTCTATAGTAAATATAATGCATACTGATAGTCAGTTTCATCTAATCGGTGTAAATATCTGTAGCAACTTTGACTAAGTACATTGAAAATAACGTAGTTTTGAAAAAAAATGCCGAGGTTGCGTTACATTTTTTTTTTTTTTTTTTTTTTTTTCTAATGGACTATATGCTGTTAGACCGTCTGACGGTCCGTGACAGCGTTACACGAACTTTTGGCGAACGCAGAAGGCGCTGCCTGCAAAGATTTGAGTTTTTGGCAACAAGCGCAAGGGCACCACTTAGGTACGAACCTCGGCTTGGGCTGTTGCCGGGGGGAATGGCCCAACCCCAGGGGCCGTAGCGGAAAGGAGTCTTCGACCTCGCCGGCGAGGTCGGTGTATCTGTTGAGTGTTTTCTCTGTCCGAGCTGGATGAAGGGATTGCCTCCGCGTTAGCGGAGGCGATCACGTCATCGGGATCACCAAGCACGTGCCTTGGTCTACGGAGGGAACGGTCCTCTGGCGGAACGATCGAGTAACTCGGAACTACGGAAACGAGCGGGTTCGGGTGGTGGGGGGCCGAATCATAATGCCGCCTCAAGGCGCGCTTCATGAATTCGGCAATTGACTCGAGATCTAGGTCTCTGTGAATATCGACATTGCGCATATACCATGGCGCGCCAGTGGCAATGCGTGCAAAGCGATTTTGAATTTTCTGAAGGAGATGGATGTGATTAGAATGAGCGAACGCCACGGAGGCGTAGGTCATAATTGGACGTATGCAAGTTTTGTATAATGTCACCTTATTTCTAAGGGACATTTTACTGCGCTTGCATAGAAGAGAGTTAAATCGTAGTAGAACAAATTTAGCGCGATTACGAACGGTCTTAATGTGTTTTTCAAAGGACAGGCGCTTATCAAGGATCACTCCTAGGTAACGGGCTGACTTTTCCCATGGGATGGGTTTGTCGAAGAGTCTGATGGTTCTGGGCCTTGTGGGACCCCGCGAGAAGTACACTGCTGCACTTTTCGTTGGGTTTACCTCAATGCGCCACTTACGGAACCAATCACCTAATGAATTGAGCGCGGCTTGCAACCTTATACACACTCGATCGGTATTACGATCGGATGTGTATATGGCTGTGTCGTCCGCGAAAAGGGCTATTTCCACTTTGTTGACACGGGGGATATCGCTGGTGTACAGCGTGAAAAGAAGGGGTGAGAGGACGGAGCCCTGAGGGACTCCGGCTCGGACGGGTCGGGGTTCAGAAAGCGCACCTTCCACGCGGTAGCGAAAGCTGCGATTTGATAGAAAGTCTCGTAGGATGAGCACGAGTCTATCTGGCACACCCAGGTGGAAAAGCTTGTAGATCAAGCCATTGTGCCAGACTTTATCGAAAGCTTTCGCAACATCGAGGAAGACAGCTCCCGTGTTTGCCGGCCAAGTATGTTGGAAGTTGGATAGCACGTGTTCCGTGATGCGGAGCACTTGCTGGGGGCATGAGTGTCTGGCTCGAAAGCCAAACTGCTCATCGGGAAGGAGACTGTGCTCGCGCACGTGGGACCAGAGACGATTCAGGAGAAGTCGCTCATAGATTTTCCCCAGAGAACTGAGGAGACTAATGGGTCGGTAGCTGGAAGGCTCCGTAGCCCTTTTTCCTGGTTTAGGAATGCCAATGACAATGGCATCTTTCCAGGCATCGGGAAAGCTACAAGAGGACATGGCTGCATTGAAGATGCTTACTAAGAGATATATGAGAGCAATAGGAAACTGCTTGAGTACCCTGTTGCTGATACCATCGGCACCGGGTGCCTTACGGGGGTGGAGATCCTTGATAATTGCCAGAACCTCTGCGGCCCTAACGTGAGATATGGGGGGCGCGGAGGGAGGTAACGTGACAAGACGATCTACGTCGCTGTCCACCGTTTCGAGGTGGACAGGGTCGACGGGTTCGAGACTCGGAGAGCATTGGGCTTCGAGGCTTTCCGCTAGGCAATTCGCTTTTTCAGCGTCTTCGAACGCGGGGGTTTGATTTGGTCGGTTTAAGGGAGGCATGACTTGGGCAGTGTCCGCTCTCATAGATTTCACCAGTTTCCAGAAAGCTAGATGACTTGGCTCGATCCATGAGAGCTTAGTGTCCCATTCATGCTCTCGGAAATCGCGGATACGTTTTTTGACTTCGGATTTTAGGGAGCGCAACCTATCACGGTTAGTTTGAGTGGGCCAAGTGCAGTACCGTCTAGTCGCCGCGTTCTTCTCCGTGATCAACCGTCTCACGTCATCTGGCAGGGCCCAGCTGCGGTCACCCGCAACCGTTACCTGCTTCGATAACCCGCTAACAGCGGTAGTGACATGGCTAGCCAGGGAGTCAACCGCGATGGTTATGTCGTCAGGGGACTGTATGTCGTCAGGGATTCTGTCTAAGTCAGGTGAATGTATAGACTCGAGGGCTTTCCCGAGTTTATGCCATTGCACCACAGTCTTGGTGATAGTCGAAGCGACTGGTGGGGAGCCTAAGTGCATGAGCACAGGTAGGTGGTCGGAGTCAAGTTCGTATAGCGTTTCTGTTGCGTTACATGGTATAATGCCCTTTTTTAAATGTGATTGTACTAGAATGAGTGGCGGGCGGGGCGGGGCGGGGCGGGGCGGGGCGGGACATACATTCTAGCGGAGTACGCGGACTCAATGTTTGCGAGAGCTTATCTCAAGGCTCGCGCGCATCACACCGCTGATGTTACTTACCTTGCGTTTTATTGTACTGCGCAAGCACTACATTATTTACAGAGCCTTTATTTAGAAAACACTTTTTCATTACAAGCGCGAATTATGAACATGTCCAAGTCCAGTTTCCATTAGGTTCTTTACTTACATTTAATATCTCAATATCTTGCATTTAGTTCTATTCGCGCTCGTGTAACGGTGCACGAGTTGTAAAATCAATAACTATTTAAAATTAAAAAGGAGATGTAGTAAATAATTGTTTTAGGTGTATTTTTGAATTGGAGAGCCAATAACGAAAAGCTCGTTGGACAATCGTAAACGAATCGTTCAGCGGTCAAATTTGTATGAGATTTGGTTGTTAAATGAAAAACGAAATCCTGCCTAGGGGTGATTTATGTTAGAAGGGCCGTGCCCGGGGCGGGGCGTACCATAACATAGTACAACACAGTAACATACATTTTGTATGAAATCGTTTATATTAAACAGCACATAATTCGTGTCCGAGCATTAGGTAATAGATTTAAGTAGCATTGTAAAAGAAAGGAAACAGCAATAAAGGCTTATTTTATTATTTTATTTTTGATCTCATACGAAATGTATATAACGTTTCAAATCCGTGCCCCATCCGGGAGAGTCGTCCGGGAGAGTCATCCAGGCCAGGACACGTATCCGGTACGCCCCGGGCGCCCCGGTCTAATATAAATCATCCCTAAATAAACTAATGCGGCGAAAGAAGCGTTCGTTTAAATTATTATAACACTCGTATTATACTTTTTGAGGGTCCGGTGCATACTTGGCTCTCTTGTTTGTATGTCAAGTTCACAGTAGATACCCACACCTACGACATTAGAGGTTACTTGCGTCGGTATTCGCGAAACCGTAATCATCTGAATGTTGCAGTGTTTCAAATGAGATTGATCCTTGCAGGCTATCAGCGTTAGAGCGCGGCTCCCTCATGTCCGCGTCCGGGCACTACCGCCCGCCCTAACCCCGCGGCCACCACGCAGCCGCCACGCAGCCGCCACGCAGCCGCCACGCAGCCGCCGCGCCGCGCGCACCCTGCTCCATCCAAACATGAACAATATGGTCATCTTGTGACAATCGTTAGAGCAAACGGAGATTATTTATTTACTACTAGGTTAGAGAACTCGTTTAAATTGACAGTTAGGATACAGAGTTTCAAGTGTCTTGCGCGAATGTAGTACCTTTGATGTTAATCTGTAGCCATGTTCGAGTATTGTACGAACAATAACAGCTATTTACATAACATTTTACTTGGAGTTGCTACAAACAAAACTCCATTTTTTATGACTGTTCAAAATTAAATTGTAAGTGACACACGACAGCTAAGAGGTTGTGAACTTTTTTATAAATTGATCTTGCCCCATTGTTGTTGAATAGGTATATTCTAATCCTATTTTTAAGGATTTCATCATTTTTTATTAAATTGGTTATATTTTCTACTACATAATAGTTTTAGTTTTACAATAATTGTTACGGTGATCAAAGTTGTGTGTGAATATAGGTACTAAATGCATTTTGTAAATTTAGTTCTTAGATTTAGGCAAAGTATAGAAGCACCTTGGTGACGAATTTATTAATATATTCTATGTAGGTATTAAATTGTTAAGACTTTTTTATTGTATGTAATTGTGTTGTATAAAATGTGTGCATGGTGTTTAGTTATTTTGTACATGAGTGTACAGTGTGTGTGTGTGTGTGTGTAGCAATTAGCGGTGTATTTATATTATGATAACTCTCTGAGAAACACATTCCTGTTATTAACAATTTTTAATTAAAATTGTACCTACGGCAAATAAAACAGTGGCCATGATATTTTTTGTCTATTATTATTTGCAACTCAACAAGGTTTTCAGTGGTTTGATATTCTAATAGCTTTTCTCGTTCATCCACCCTGCTGCTTTAGGTCAATGACCAGGCAGAGGTGAATGAATGAGAAGGCTCTAGGTGCGAAAAAACTCCCGCTTGATTTTTTTTTATAATAAAAAACACTAAACTTTAGTGAAACTTGTCCGGCGAAAGATTTAGTAGAAAGTATTATATTTGGTTATGAAATCAACTTTATTCAACTATACCTAACGTAAATTTATATAAATACATACCTACTTCTGTAGAAGTAGGTGCGTTAAGTATACACTAAAAATTGTTGTGCGACTGCAAAAGTATAAAAATAACATCATCAATCAAACTGATAAGCAATCAGAGCGGTTTGTTCATCTGATAACACATTTTGTAACACGACGTATGGCTACCCACTTATAAGCTGTAGGTACCTATCTACCCATCACGGTACCTACTTACCTACTTATTTTTTAACTTATCGAAAAGTAGCGACATCTAACGGTAACTGGTCGAACCACCACTCGGGAGTGGTCGCGACGTCGCGAGTCAGGTAGAGCGCGCGTTGGCATTACACAGGTAGTCCTTGTAGCACCGCATACCTTACTTTTGTCGCTCTCGCGTAAGATGGCGCTACTAGTACGCGTTAAATGTTTAATGCTCTTTTGGGTTTTAATTTAGCTATTAATTTTCACAAGCATGTTATTTTATAATTTAATTATTAATTCATAATCATTTTTGAGCTTGTGAGTAATAAAGTAATATCAGATTGTGTTGAAAAGTATCTATAGCAATAATTCCCACGCAAAAAAAAACCCACAAAAAAACATTTTCATGTTGCCAAGACGAGACCATTGTAACTCGCACTATCAAAGAGTTATCAGATCTCATGTAGAGCCAAGCTTCTTACTCTACACGCCCTGACTCTACTAACTTCACAAGCTCTACATCTTAGTCAAAATATGCGGCTTGGCCATTTCGCTACACTCACATGGGCTTATGGAAAACATTAATTCACAGTTCATTATTTTTCTGTTAGACAATCGTTATTTTAGTGGTAAAACAGCCAAGACACTTTGACTATGATTGTGAAGTTAGAGCTTGGTAGAGTTAGACGCTTGGCTCTACATGAGATCTGATAGCGTCTGTGTGAGTCATGGTCTAGTCTACTCTTGGCAACATTTTACATGAAAATGTTTTTTTATGGGATTACACTTCTTTTTCCAAGTGGCTTTGCATAAGACAACATTTTTATATTATGATATTTTTTTCTCTAGAATATTTATTATTTAAAAACCAAATATTATATTCATTATATATAACAAGGAGTCCCTTTAGCAAAATTTTCAGACCTCTATCATCAAATTTCGCGGAAGTTTCATAGGTACTTACAAACTTCCATCCCCTAGTTTATGGGTAACTAATTTACCGGTTTAACTAGTTTAAGGGGTGGGAGGTAAAAGTTCCAAGTTTTAAAATATGTTTGTTGTTTGTGTACCACCTACTACTAATACCAGCTTACATTCGGTACCAAACTTCAGGTTTCTGACTTCAGAAAGTAAGTACCTCCTGGTGGTAGGACTCTTTAGCAACAGTCCGTCTTGGTGGGTACCACCGCAGTGTCAGATATTCTACCTCCAAGCAGTAGTGTGCAAGCTGCACTGTGTTTCGGTTTGAAGGGCACTGTAGCAAGTGAAGTTACTGGACGAAAGAGACTTAACAACAATGTGCGGGGTGATAAGCGCAGTGCAGTGCCACGCAAACACTTAAAAACTTTAAGCTTTGGGTGGCACTGCAACTGTAATAGTACGTACAATAGGCGTGGTGCTTAACATCAGGTGGGCGCCTTGATTGTCTTGTCACTTGCTGATATAAAAAAAAACCTATACGTACTAAGAATTTTGATGTTCATCAGAGAGTGAGTGAGCGAGTGCGTGCATTGTTCATCAGAGAGTGAGTGAGCGAGTGCGTGCATCAGTGACGAAATCGGTATTTTATGGAGAAAAAAATGTAAGTAGTAAGTAAGCTATGCAATTGAGTCCACTTTGACTCCATATAAGAGTAGTAGAGTTCTTTGTGATAGAGCTCGTCTGGGGAAGGACTACCATACCTATTTCTGCCGCCAAGCAGTAATGCTCGCATTGCTGTGTTCCGGTGTGAAGGGTATGGTTTCCGGTGAAATTACTGGCACATGAGGCTTTCGATCTTAGCCTCAAGGTGGCAACCCGCGAGTGATACCTCTGGTATTGCAAGCGTCCATAGGCTGCGGTAACCGCTTACCATCTTGTGGGCCGTACGCTTGTTTGCCACTTCAGTTGTATAAAAAAATATATATATATATCCCGAGAATTTTGTTTATCTGCTAAAATCCAAACCAAAGTTGAGGTTTCAAAAAAAATTACGAAAGTTTTTCGAGAAAAGGGGGTGCGCTTTGCGCTTCGCTTGGCTTTCTTAGCAGAGGCACTACCGTGGCCCCAGATAAAGTAAGAGTCACTAAGACAAAACTTATTTACCGATCCTCCGTCTATAAGGATGGTCTAAGACAATATCTTAGTTTATAAATGAACACAAAGTTTCAAAAAGTTAAAACCTGAAAAATGACTACTCCTTCCATCATCTGAGTATTCCTTCCCATCACGATCACATAGGAACCAATAACTACAATCTACATAATTATCCCGTTTCAGTTTATATAATGTTGCTACTTTGTGCAGGGATGCGCAAAATGTATTTAACTAAGTACTAATTTTCAATGTCTTTGACCTACTATAATCAACAGGGGCAAAGAATAAAAAAAAAAGTTCTAGAATCACATCAAAAAGCAGTTTGCTTGAAAAAAAGGTTGACAAAAAATATGGCACAAAGCTGCGGGGTGTTCCACTGGTGTTGCCACAGTTCTGTGGGTGTTGCTCATAAATTCAAAAACAATGTTCACCTTTCGTTAACTAAAATAAAATAAAAATTATCACAAAAATGTTAACAAAAAATAACTGAAGCAATGGATGATTTAATAACAAAAATAGTGCCAATTTCTAATAATATGGTCACCAGCCGTAATGCTGTGTTCTAGTTCAAAAGGTATGGTTACAGGCACATGAGACTTATGATCTTTGTCACAGGATGGCAATCCACGAGTGATTGCCTCTGGTATTGCTAGCGTTCATAGGCTACGGTTACCGCTTACCAACTGAAAATGTAGGTAAACATGCATTTTCAAATCGTAAAATCCAACGGTGTTGTACCTAACCTACTTACTACGGCCGGAATTCGAACCTGCTATCTTTGAATACTGTAGGTATTTATTGGTATACCTCTACTTAAAATATATTTATTAACAAAATTAAATATTTACATAATTACATTACATTACAAAATATATTTATATAAATTTCGGATTTTTTTTTAAACTTTTTGTTCACAAATCTCCTGCCTCAGCTAAATTCGATTGAAGGGGATTTGAGAACTTAAAGTTCGGGGATTTCCGGACCAAGCTATGATTCGGACATCGCAAGATCTCAGTTTGAGGCGAACTACTTAATTTTTTTATTGTGCGATACCACTCACTTTGCTCGCTCAATCAAAGCAGAATTCCCTACGTGCCTTAAGCACAAATAAATGCAATTATTTCTCAGAATTAGCATATAGCTCTCACGTCTGGTACAAATGCAATACAAGCGAGACATAGCTCCACGTGTATCGCGCTCTAGGGCCCGCAGCCAGCGCTATCTGCCACTTGTCAATAACTTATGCGGCCGATAGCAGCGCAATCAACGCGCTCATTAGCCGCGGCCGGCTCCGCGACGGACGGCAGACGGACGGCGGACGGCAGCCGCGCTTGATATATTACTCGTACACACGTATCGGTTAAATTGTCCGATCGATAAGTGGGCGGACGACCATCTGACGTTTGTTCCTCTTGCGCCGCGACCGGTGCAACCAGATATTGACTCTACATGGAAGCGCTAAGGTGCAAAGACGTGAGTGCGATCGCGGAGATACAATCTATCGAAACGATCAGATTCGTCGACGGGCCGGTCCAGAACGTAGTACGGGTCATCTGAATCGGTTGAATATCGCGCTCTATCTCGTGGTGGTAGAGAGGTTATTGGCGCGGCGGCAGGCGGCGGCTGCGGCGCGCAGGCCCGGCGCGGGCTGCGCGCGGGGCTAATGTGTAACCGATGTCGCGGAGCGGGCACTAATGCGGCCGGCGCCGGCGCCCGCCTAAAACAAAAATCTACAACATTCCGACGTTTAGGTCCCCTTTATTCCTTTTTTATCGGATCATGAAATAATAGAACAGGGTACAAAGCAGCCGCTGCTCCACCTCAGGCCCGCGCTCGTCCCGCGACGCAGCCGCGCGCGGCGGTCTGCATTTGACCCAAGAAGGTGTTTGTGTCGTGTAATTTATTCGAGGGCGCCGTGCTCCTCGTGCGCTCCTGCCTCCTGGCTCTGCAGCACGGTTCTGATTCTGCTGGCTCGAGGCCAGTCGAACCTCTTCTGATATCTCGCGGACACAGTACACTCACCGCAATCTTCCAAAAATAATTATCTTTCTTTATGCCGATAATGAGCAACCATGCTGACCATCCGCGCACAATGCATGGATATTTTCATACAAAAGACATGAACGCGTGCGAGGAGCTCGCCCGCTGTAGCTGTGGACTTTGCGGAAAAATGTAATTGAAAAAACCTAAAAACCCAGCCGAGTTTGTAGTTAAATTCTTTTAAAGGTTGAGACACATCGAACTGGCGTAAATTCATCAAAATTATCCTTTGCTTTCTTGATTAAAAATATTTGTTTACTTGCATGTTTATTTTAAATAATAATAATGTTAAAAAAAACAGCAAAGTACTAAAATATATCTTAATAAATGGTTTTGTTTTGATCAGTAACTAACATTCCAGTGCTGGGCCACACTAGTGGGGTTCTTCGAGGGAATTCGAATATTGAACGCCTCATAATGACGATTCAAAACTAAACATGAGTAGTGCTAGGTGTGGTAATCTGGTACCTACTGGTGGTACATACCTGGTGGTAGAACTCTTCAACAATAGCCAGAGTACAAGTGTCAGATATTCTGCCTCTAAGCAGTAGTGTGCAAGCTGCACTTGTCTTTAGGTTTGAAAGGTACTGTATCAAGTGTAGCAAGGTAGGTACTGTTCTCGTCAGCGCTAATATCTGTTCTGTAGTCTCGGCGTGACGAGCGCAGTGCAGTGTCACGCAGAACTTTAAAACTATTAAGATGATAAAAAAGCTTGGGACGAATAGCGAATGTGCTTCAACTCTATTACTCGGTCGGTATCCATAAAAAATAGCAAGGATCAAATTGCAAGGTATTTTACGATTACGGCATGGGCGCGTTGGAATTGGCGTGAATTCACCTAGCTTGCAAGACGTTTCAAAGTGAATTTTGTGATTTTATTGAATAAAGCTCTCATAACTTTGTTTTAGACTTTGCTTTTATATAGAAAATCTGTTCAGTTACGTGATTCCAAAGCATCCAAACATTGCAACTTCTCCATTATACCTTATTAAAAAATACCTCTTAGTAAACAGCCTTTGTCCCAGGTGCTAATTGAAGCGACATCAACTTCTATATTATATTTTTTAGAAAAAAAAACTCCTATTATCATCAACTAATCATAATATTTCAATTAATGACGGAGGCCTTCTGGCGGCCTAGTAACTCCTTCACAAGACTTACGAACTTACTTTTAATAAATATATTTTTTGTGTGTATAACACTTTGGGAATGTAACGTCTATTGTCCTATATTAGGTAGAACAATGCAGGCCAGTACAATGCAGCACAATGCAAGTAGCTGGAACGAGCGATAGTCACTGACAGTCGAGCCAGTCACAACACAAGTGCCGCCCACAACACGACAATGGAAGCTACAATAGGTACAGTGCTTCACAACAATAGCTTACCAAGAACGTAATAAACATAATCGTATTAAACTCTGTTCTTGAATCTTGGAACAACAAGAAGTACTTTCCCACGAGATAGAAACAAATTGAGTAAAATTGTTGAATTTAATTTATTGAGAACCGTGTGAAAGTGTCTGGAATGGGTGTAGGCTACGTACGAGTAGTAGAGTTCTTTGTGATAGAGCTCGTCTGGGGAAGGACTACCACCATACCTATTTCTGCCGCCAAGCAGTAATGCTCGCATTGCTGTGTTCCGGTGCGAAGAGTATGGTTTCCGGTGAAATTACTGGCACATGAGGCTTTCGATCTTAGCCTCAAGGTGGCTAAGATCGATATATTCATACTTTGTGAAATAACGCGGCGAAAGAGCGCTCGCTTTACACCTTCACTCACAAAGCTTAGCCTATTTCCCTTAGGGGCAGAGGAGTCCACCGATTTCCACTTGCTACGATCCTGTCCAAAGCTTGATTACTCTTGACCTGGTCATATTCTAAGTTTTCGATTTGATCATAGGTAGGAAAATCTTCTCCTTCCAATTATTTCACGTACGTCTGTTTCGTCATCATCTCTAAATTCATCCTCTCATTATGCTTAATGTGTAGGTACTAATATCTGTTCTGTGACTAAAGGTGAAGATTAACTTAGCCTTATCAAAAGAAAGACTTTTCAAAAGGTACCATTATTTGCCTCAATTTTTGTCAAGACGATTACATGACTTGTGACATGCCTCGATACCGCATACACGGGCTAGGTTCGAAAATCCCCTTTGATAATCCCTTGCGAAGGGGAGTTCAATGTGATGACAATAAAATATTTAGTATTGAGTATTGAGTTCTAAACTTTTTGTTCACAAATCTCCTTACAATCGTCATATAACCTATGTGCCGATGTCGCATGCCGGTGTGCCAGGCGACGCGACGCGCGGCGCGCCGGCCGCTTGCTCTCATGGCGCCCGTGACGTTTTCGTGACGTGCACGATTTATGGAAAAGCGCGTTTTCCATTAGGCCCTCCCGGCGGTCGGTTGCCCCGCCCTGGGGGGCGGGCGGGGCGAGGGCGGGGGCGGCGCGGGCCCGGCGCGCGCCCCGCCCCGGGGCCGGCAGCGCCAGTGCCTCCGCGCGCGCCGCCTCGCACACACGCGCTATCCATCGCTATCTGATAAGGATCTGTCCGCGTCTCGGCCGCCTCGCGCGCTCGTGCAGTGACTCAGTGATATTGTCGGTGTCGGTGCTCATTGTGACTACTATCGGACGCCATCGCCAGCGCTCTTCCGAGTAAGTGAGACCTGTTTCTTTTCAGATTGTATCGCAGAAGGGAATTTCTCCCGAAACTCACCGTCATATTCAAAATAAAGAGTGTAACTGTTCGGAAGCTTCATAAGCTTCATTAGTATCCGTGTAATGCATCTTATCTTTCCAACATTCGACCACTTGAACCCAGTGATTTTGGGACGAATCACAATTACTTTACTCATAAGTAAGTTAGTAGATATCTTTGTGGTAGAGCTCGCCCTGAGAAATACATATTTCTGCCGCCAAGCAATTAATAGTAATAAAGGGATTACTGTAACTTATGGATATAAGTTACAGTAATCGCTTACAACACAAGTAAATAATGGAACTCGTTGCCGGCGCCGGCGTCTGTTTTTGCCGGACTATTATTAGTTATGAGTCTTCAAGGCTAGAGTGAATAGGTTATTTCTAGACAAGCGTGCTCCATCGTCGACTACCTACATCATCACTTACTATCAGGTGAGGAGGTGGTCAAACGCTTGTCTATATCCAATAAAAAAATCTATGCAAATATCGTCGGTTGCAGGTTCAATCGATGTAACCGACAAAACACGTAAAAAAAGTTGAGCAGGTAAGTTTTTCTCAGTTTTTCCTGCTCTTTCAAATGGCATTTTGAAAAAAACTAGCTTTAGAAAAATCAGTTACACTATACATTATAACTATGATTTTTTCAAATTTCCTTTAAAATTATTTTGCAAGTTGCAACCGATAATTTTGATGTTTCATTTGATTATATCATATAATATATATGTATAGAGATATAGATATAACTCATATTAAAATAATTCAAATTCATGTATTTCTAAGCTCGAAGAAGGTTTTGTTAAAAAGAGCATAAGAAATAAAATTCTTAAACAGTAGTTAGAGTAAGTGTCATGGTAAAAGTCAAAATTTCTTAAAATAAATATTTAAGTTATTTTAAGAAATTTTGACTGCAAAATGATTTAGGCAAAAATTGGTGTAAGTGAAACTTTTATCCAAAAATAAGGTTACTAGGGTAAGGACAAACTTCATATTCTATCAGATTAAAAAAATGTCACGCGCGAATAAAGTTATATGTTTATGAAAAATTAAATGGTTCTACTGAAAAGTCGTTTTTGTCGGTTACCCCAATTGAACCTGCAACCGACGATAACTATATTGGGACTTTCACACGCATAATGTATTTTTGCTCCTGACTGAAAATCAAATCACATTTTATTACGAAATTCCTTTCATGTAGGACTAAGTACACAAGTACTACAGTATGATCGACGGATCTTAGCACTTGTGAAATTGGCCGTTTGTGAATTTTGTGAAGTGACATTTTAGTTCGAAAAAGTTCCATTTCGCATCGAACTTTACGTTTGTCTAGATCTGCCGAGCGTACTGTACCTGTCGCCAGTAGTTACATTTACAGATACTAAAATCACTGCAAGAGTATTTAGTTATAGGATGGTATATTTTGTCTAGTTTTAGATAATTGATTAGGTACCTACCTGAACTTATTTCCTATTACCTAGCTAACTGAATCCTAAAAATAAAATAACAATCGACACTAAGCTTCGAAATTTTTAAAAGTCTATTCTCGTTTACATTCTTTTCCCAAGACAAATCCTAATTTGCTCGGCCGCCGGCGCCGCTGCCACACTGATTTAATCTTTCTCAACAAACTCTCATTGTAAATGTAAAAACTAAAGTTATTTAAATTATACTAATCGGTAGCTTTATAAGTTAATTAGTTGACGTCGTCGCTTCCTTCAGTTTTTCAGTTGGTCTCGCCACGCTGCGCGCGCGCATCGGGCAATATATCAACCAATTAATTATCCGTAACAGCCTAACAGCAGCAGGGGGCGGGGAGAAAATATATTGTTATACATTAATAACTGCTTGAGTAATAACGCTAATGCAAACTAATATTCGGAAAATCATTTCAATAGAGAATAGAGTGTTCAATAGAGCTTTATACGAGAGTTTTAATAGTAGCACTAGGAGCACTAAGTAATGATGTGTGTCCACGTCCTAAACGGACTAAGAGCAGCGTACGACACGTAACCTACTAGCTCATTTTAGAGTGAGCATCAGCGAGTGCTTTCCCATAACATTCGCAAACGTTCAGCTTTTCACATTTTTCCTTCTATTGAATTTCCGAACATGAATAACTGTAAACCACATTTTGCTTTCAAAACTCGCACCTCGGCGGCGCCGGCGCGGGGCCTTTGTCTCCAACACAACCAGCTCGGAGGTGTGGAATGTGAGGCCTTCGAGACCCTTCCGAGCAATGCACACGTCACTTTTAGTTACACGTCATGCTACTCCCAACAACTACCACCTATCTTACCTAAGTACCTGTATCATACCCATCTGTTTTGTTTGAAGCCTTTACTCGAGGTCAGGAAATAGTTAATGTATTTTCCAAAAAAACATTAATATTTAGTGGCATAGTGTGGGGTCGGACGTAAGGGATTCCTAGGCGACTGTTCAACGCATATTCTGACTGAGCAAGTTGGAATGTCATAAATAAAGCTCAGCACGAGCCGCGCCAGCAGGACGCCGCCGACCACGTTGTTGGCGTTGCACAAGCGCGACGGCAAAAAATACGCAAAGTGGTCCAACAGAGTTGTTGAGCTATCCGTGTCAGGCCCGGCCCCACCGACTAATTGTTTAAGGGAGAAGGACGGAGCGATGCACCGATAGCGCTCAGAATAAGGACAAAGAACAACCCCAATAATCTCACTATAAATAACCGGGCTCCCAACGCGCAGGCGCCACGCTTTTTTACCATCCCTCGACTCAAGTCAACTCGACTCACTCGATACTCGCGGACAATGGCGCGCGGTTTCACCGAGATAACTAAACAGATAAATGCATTAAAGGTTGTCACGAGTCCGACAATTGAAATTCGTAAATTCTGGAGCGTTTTCGATAGCCGCAACCGGTCCCAACAGCCTCCATATTGCGACATAAACTAGAGACTAAGTAATATGCAAATGGCTTGAATTAGCGAGTACACGTCGCCGCGGACTGGGGGCGTGCGGCGGACGCACTCGACGCATTTCAATTTCCCTATCTGCGATAAACGTCATATCATAACGAGTTTGCTGGGTCGCGACTCGCATGAGACGCGGAGGTAAACTCGCTAGTTTACTGAGCGTGGCCGGACACAATGTAGCCGACATTACGGATCATCCCACGATAAGCTGTTTTTTATGCGTACAAATAAATTCTACATATTGATGTTCATCGAAGTATATGTCAGGCGCACGACGATGTCGATCGCGACAAAGTCAATGCTGAAACTATCAACGATCAAAACTGTTACATCCGAGAGCCGCGTCGACTGCGAAACATCTCCGTGGTTGGGGCGAGAGCCGACTGTTTTTTGTCCAGTTTACGAGTTGTTAATCCGAGCCAAGAGCCGGCTAATGGCCCGACGACATATCACTAACAAAGGACGGCCGGGGCGGAGCAGGGTGCAAAAAGGAGTATCGCTGACGGAGTGTTTGTCATCAACCAATTTGGGGATCGAATGATAAAAGGCTTTTAGGCCCGAGAAATTTATCTGTTTATGTCATATTAAAGTTTTTGTAGTCCGTTCGATTTGTAGTAATGACGCTTAGTCAGCATTTGGCATTTGTAGCAAAATTTATAAAATTACTAGCTGGTCCATGTGGTTTCACTTGCGTTATTTTACCTTCCCCGGACTTGTACAAATATTTTAAGGGCAAAATTGGGTTAGTGTCAAAATCCCCTTTAATAATTTTGGTAATTTTGGTGTCAAAATCACTTAAAAAGCATCAATTTTATTCTAAAGTTAGCTAATTCGATTCAGTCGTTCTCGAGACTAACGAACAGTAATTATTTTTTTATAAAGAACAAAAAGATAACCATACAATCATAATAATAATTCACTTGGCCCTCAAACCCTTAAATACATTTTTTTAAAGTTTTTTTAACCTATTAGCGATTTACTTGTTTTCAAGGAAACAAGACTGAAAGTCGAGCGCTCGCTGCAACTTAAACTATTAGTACTGTATAATCTGTGCCATAAGTTGCGCTGAGCCTAAATGAAAAATTCTTAAAAAAGCTTCAAATAACTCACTAATAGTCTCAACGTTATCCAGAGCTGACGCGCTCTATTGCAAAATCTATTATCCTAATGGCTGCGGAATGGCACCCGTCACATTCATCTCGTGTGCGAGCGAACGGCACAGCTATCGGTGATAAAGATCGTGATAAGGATTTTCCGCTGGTTTCTCAGAAAGCCGGAACTCCTGGGGTCAGTTCGCGTGTTTTGCCTAAAAACGGCTCCTCTCCTACCTGCTGGCGACAGGAAGCGCAGGCGCCGGCGTCACCTGCTGACGTCACACGTCGGCCGAGCGTTGCGCATGATTAGCCCCAAAGGATTGCATTCTGGACGCAGGTAGATTTAATGGGAGAAGTGTAACTTGTAGAGTAATTAAAGCTATTCGTGTCATACACAACAATAATAAATAAATAAATAATGCTGGACAATCCACACAGCATCATCTAGCCCCAAGGTAAGCTGCTGTTAAACAGAGCTGCATTATGGGTACTAGATGACTGATATATACTTAACACAATACAATACATAGATACTTATATATTTTTTATTATATATAGAAAATACCCAGAACACCCGGAACAAATATTTAATGTAATGTTAATATTAAACTTGTCTGTAGGTTGGTTGGTACTGAGTACTAACTGATCTTACTGATCTCTCCCTATACCTATGACTTGATATACAGAATACTATAATTTTCACAAGTAATTAAATTATTGAAATAATTATCTTTATTTTAATCGCAAGTCCGTTATTTTCTATCTCTTATGGAATAGAAAAATTTGAACATTGTTGCACGACCGGGTTCGAACACACGACCTTAGGATCGGAAGGCGGGGTCACTACCACTAGACCACCCAGTGTTCTTGCTGTTATAACTTTCGATGAAACATGTTTAGGTGAAATATGTATAAGTATAAAATGTAGTCGTACATAGAGATAGCAAACATTTGACCAATTGAACTTTCAACTGAATGGTCGATGAGTCGTCATAGGTGAGATGTAACAAGTTGAAATAGCTTTCGGCAAGGCTAGGCGTAGTGAACCCCTCCTGGTCTAAAACTAAGTCTACCTGATAATTAAATAACTAAAAAATAAATTGTTTTTTCATACTGTTAACCACCACAATAAGAAAATATCAAGCAAAAGGGGGTTCGAGTCCCGATTGAGTCGAAAAACTTTGGGATAAGTAAATAAAATACCTAACATTATATCACAAACATATTCCATCTCCGTCTGCAATGTTCCGAAAGTGCCACACCGTAAGGTAACTTGGACAGTATAAAAGCAAGTAGGTATGTATCTGGATATTTGGATAGAAACTGTATCGATGCAGTGCAGTGCAGTGCAGTGCGGTGCGGTGCGGCGGTGCAACACTGTAGGCGGGTCAACGACCGCGCAGACTGCACCTCTGCCGCTGTGCCACAGTACTCTCCAGAATACAGTATTACATCTAAATGATTACAACATTAATATGATAATAATATCATACCCCCTATTGCCCGGGGTGAACATAGTAACAGTTGTGTGTAAGGCAAGGAATATATCGACTTCCTTGATGTAAGGACAAATAGTCACGAGATGTAATAACTGAAATAACATCGCCGTTAATTTTAACCAACAATTTAATTTAAAGATTATAATAACACAAAAATTATTGCACCTCAAGCGGGATTTGAACCCGAAACCACCGCTTCATACGCGGGTCCTCTACCAATTGAGCTATCGAGACATATTCGGCGAGATATGGCAACACACGGTAACAGATATAAATAAAAATAAATAAAAACTGTTCGATCTGTAAATTGCAAAAACGATCTAAGATCAATGACGATCGAACTTTTTTATGCATCTGTCACCCTAGTAGGCGGACAGAGCTTGATGATAGATGAGAATAAGCCGCAAGCTGGTGCTGCTGCATGTGAGCTGCTGTACTGTGTTGTGCCGCGCAGTGCTGTGGAGCGCAGAGTGGTGTCTACCTGACGCCACTCGTGTTATTGCTACCTCTCCTTCACTAAGCTAATACATTTTATATAGGTAATAACCTCATCTCACTAACATAAAACAAAACATTTTATGTTTAGATGTTTTTGTTACTCATTTGCGACATAACTGAACGGTTTGTTGTGCAGTTTTGGCATGTGTGTAGTAATTGACGACCTATGTGGCGCGGCGGGCGAAGGTCCGCCTGCGACGCAGGAGGTTGCGGGTTCGATTCCCGCCGGAACAAATGTTTGTACGATCTGCAAATATTTGTTCCGGGTTGCTCTGGGTATTTTCTATGTATATAATAATCTATGTATCGTATTATATTAAGTATATCAGTCATGTATTACCCATAACACAAGCTGCTTAGCTTGGGGCTAGATGATGCTGTGTGGACTGTCCAGCATTATTTATTTATTATATCCTGAAATAATATATTGGCTACTTTTACCCCACAAGATATTCCCCATGCATGGAATCAAATCATCATCAAAGATTCTATACAAAACATGTGAGCAAAGCCGTGGACGGAAACTAAATAAATATTAGTTCATTTGTGTCGTTGTGTCTAAAAAATATCTGCAGTTTATTTCAGTTTCATACATTTGTTTGGCTAGAAGCCATCGTCTCGTCTTTGGTAGATTAGATCACCCACCGCGCACAAACGTTGTGCGAATATCGATTCAAATTTCGCACAACTTCCGTACTATACCTAGGCCGTAGATTTTGCCACTTTGTAACATAGAACTTCTATGTTACAAAGTCTACGTGAGTTTTATGTAAACTTCCCACGCATTCCTTGAGTTATAGGTACACATTTCAAGGAGGATTTCTGTTCATTTTGCGAAAACCCCCGTTGACCCTATTGTAGTGATAATACGATAAGCGCGCTTCAAGGAACTAAACAAAGCCAGCCTCATTAGGGGTGATTAGAGAGAAGGCATGTCCTCGCGACCTCGTGGGAACAGCTGGGCAGGCAGCCACCACGCTAACGTCACCTCTCTTACATTAGTATTGTACCTCGAAGCTTGCAAGGAAAAAATACATTAATTTAACTTACTTATGAATTAACCTACCTAGTTCAGGCTCAAGTGTTATGTATACCTAAGTTTTTGCATTTGTTATCCTATTGTATAAAATTAATAGTACATAATAGTACTAGTGTGTAACATTGGTGATTACCGCTGAGGCGCCATTGAGACCCGAGCCGTAGGCGAGGGGATAGCCGAGGACAGTAATCATCAATACACACGTGTATCATACGACGTTTTTCAACACACTTGTGAATAAAATAACAAAAAAAAAAAACTCATAATAAAATAACAAAAAAAAAACTATAACTCACTAGTGAGTTATAGCAATGAAAAAGTCATAGTTTGATTATGGGTGTCATTCTGTGCCTAATTGCAATGACCATAGAGCCACTTTATAAGCAAGTGTGTTGAAAACTATTTTTTTATTTATTATTATTTTTATTAGAACTTAATATTGTTTTAATCTTCGACATCAAAATGTATCCGACCCTGGTTATAATTGTTCGTATAAGATTCACAAAAATTATTATATAGAACCCAAACACAATTATTTTTGCATGAATAAGACCCTGTTTTTAAAGAAAAATCAGTTTTCTTTAAAAACCTCTAATACAACATTGTTGTATTCATGTATTTATGCCTATGCCGTTATATGTTATAAACAATCATTTTTTTATATCCAAAATAATTTCAGTAACGCCTCTACCTACACACCACAAAAAACACTGTTCTCTTTCATTCAATCAAATCAAATCAAATAATATTTATTGAGTAGTATTTCAGTACACACACATACCGTTATAACAATTAAGTACCTACGTTAAGACACAATTCTCTTTCATTCGACCCGTTTATCTGTTTATTGACGACCAATGTGGCGCGGTGGGCGAAGGTCCGCCTGCGACGCAGAGGTTGCGGGTTCGATTCCCGCCTTGGGACAAATGTTTGTAGGATCTGCAAATATTTGTTCCGGGTGTTCTGGGTGTTTTCTATGTATAATAAAAAATATCTATCTTTGTATTGTATTGTATTAAATATATATCAGTCATCTAGTACCCATAATACAGCTCTGTTTAACAGCAGCTTACCTTGGGCTAGATGATGCTGTGTGGATTGTCCAGCATTATTTATTTATTTATTTATTTATCTGACAGCGATTGAATTCTTATTTCATTTGGAAAAGTGGTTGATTATCACGTTTTAGCCTGCTTTGTTAATAATATGTCATTTTCTCTTTTACTTATAATATAGCACCAGTGGCAGTGGTACGCCCAGCATTTTTTTCGCGTTGAAGTTTTTATCATAAAACACTAGCATTTAAATTTTGGAAAATTCTTTTTTAGTGCACCTCTACCCATCAAAAGGAACATAATCATTCTACAAGTTTCAACTATCGAGGACTTACGGCTTAGGTTGTGCATGCATTATGCGTATTGTCTGTTAACTATTTGCCCAGTCAAACGATTCTATTTACTTAATACTTACTTATATTTTTTTATTTAAATAAACCAGTGTATTAAGAAAAACCCGTACGTGCTACGCACCTAATAGTATTAAACAAATAACTGAAATCTTGTTCATTTACTGCTTCAATGATTATAAAAGTTATGCCGTTTTATGAAACCCTACGATAGAGTTTATAGCCGCACTACACTATTTTAAATTACATAAAGCTAGACTTTAGTAAGTTCTGATACACTAAAATAAACTTGTTTTCACATTATCTTTATTCAAATATTTTTTTTATAAGTTTTAATATTGATAATAATTAGTGTATGAAATGACGGAGCGTGAGAAACAGTTATAAAGTAGGCAAGTGCGAATCGCACCTTGCAAATGTTTTAAGTGTTTTAAAATATATGAACAGAATACTGTTTTCGCCAAGCAACTGTCGAACCCGGTCGCTGGCAGTACTTGTAAAAAAGAGCTTTTCTTTTAAACAGCTTCGTAACGTCTAAATGACTAAAACGAGTAGTAAAGAGCCGGTTAAACACATGGGTACTCTTAAATATAATCGTTTGTAATAAATAAATAAATAACGCTGGACAATCCACACAGCATCATCTAGCCCCAAGGTAAGCTGCTGTTAAACAGAACTGTATTATGGGTACTAGATGACTGATATATATTTAATACAATAAAATACATAGATAGATATTTTTTATTATATATAGAAAATACCCAGAACACCCGAAACAAATATTTGTAGATCGTACAAACATTTGTTCCGAGGCGGGAATCGAACCCGCAACCTCTGCGTCGCAGGCGGCCCTGCGCCCGCTGCGCCACATCGCTCGTCAATCGTAATGATTAAATGTAATGATTAAATTAGGTGAGTGTTTATTATATTACTCAATTACGCAATAAATCTACCCCAAGGGGTGCATGTGACATGACAAACATTCTAAAGAAAATACACGGGCGAAGCTGCGGAAAAAATAGTTTCATATAAACCAAGTTAACATGAGCTCTTCTATGCAGGAGTTTATTGTTAACGAGAGCGTTTTTAAAAAATTGGAACCTTGATATACACTGTAGTCTTTTTGTCTGTCAAGACCATTTATCATAAAAGCGGCTTAACGATATATACTTGCAATTAATAGCAAAAAATTAAGAGCTCTGTGAGCTTAAAAACGTTTGCATAATGAGCAATCTAAAACTGGATCGACACTAAAACACTCTCTACTTTCAGTCACATATAATTATGCTAATTATTATATGTGAGCAGGTATATCTATCTGCTCAATCCAGTCAACAGTTAAAGCACACATGGTACAACAAATTCTGATTGTCGACTGATCTCACAGCTCTAGCTTTGCCCTCTGTACTGTCAGTGTTGTGAGGTTTGTTACCCACCGGGACAAACGTTTGAGTAATGAACATAGACGATTGTTGTATGGTAACACTGTTATTAATATTTAATAACAAGCATTGAAATGTCAAACAATTTTTTTTATTCTTCAGGGTCGGGAAATCTACTGGTCAATGTTTGGCCTAATTCACTAGCTCATACGAACTATCAGTTTCAACGTTTTGCAATTCAGTATTGATCTGTTTATGAGAGAAAAGAACAAAAATGATTGCGCTTTAACGACGCAATGCGCGCAGCACACGCGGCGCGGCGGAGCGCGTTCAAGTCTTTTGTAGGCGCATTCCACCATTTTTATTTTATTTATTTCATGCTAAATTACATTCAGCTTAATGATAATGCTGTAGTGAGTACCTACATGGACCCTGTAAGGGCGTTGCAAGTTAGTTAAACGAGTAGTTTACTTAGTTCTAATAATTAGACATCAATGCAATATATCTAAATAATTTCTTGTTAATTTATTTCTTTTATGCAATAATCTTTGTAACTAGGATTGATTTTGCAGTAGTTTTATGAGTCTGGGTACTGGACTATTACTTGAGTTTTTTACGGCACTTTTGTCTTACAAATATTTTTTCTTTTCTTTATGTCTCTGTTAATTAAACCCTAAGCATTTTGGTGATGTCATCACAACATTATGTTTCATCCGATAGCTGTTAAATTCCTTTTTCATTCAGAAAAGTAGTCCTGATTCCACCGACGACGAAAGTATTTGTACCAACGTGTAAATAACTTTTAGAAGTTAAAGAAATACAAATTCATAGTAAAATTAAAAAACATGCTGAATGAAATAATATTTATACTCAAAGTTCATTTTATGAATAGAACATTAATAGAATTAACATACTAAAAATATTCAAATTAGTTAGGTAGGTACTAAATACACATGGAACAGTTGAGCTAAAAAACAAACGGTTATAAATAGCTCAACTAATTCCGATTACAAACTTTTGTTTTCTCAAAAGGTTTGGATAATGCACGCCTCACTTCGTAACGCGATTTAAAAAATACTTGCTCAGACTATTTTTAACATAGATGCCGTAGGTAGTGCGAGGGATGCGCAGCAAGCAGGCGCTAGGCGGCTAGGTGAACGATCCTCTGCTGTAGTACATTGTTGGTGTGAGCGAGGTCCGCCCCCTGATTACGTAACTCTATCGCTGTCGATCGCTCGTTGTTGTTGTTGCATCTGGCCGTCTTTTTCACACCTACAGTGCGTACCATATGCGTGTAAGAGATCGACTAGCGATCGAGAACGATTTGACAGCGATACACTTACATAATAAGGGCACGGGAGTCGGAGCGGCGCGTATGAAGCGGGCCGCTGCGTGTTGTACAGGTACATTAGCATTATCAGAGATCGGCCGCGGCAGACGGCTTCTAATTTAAGCCGATACGAATGCACTGCGCCCCGGCGCGGCGCTGCATCGCGCCCGCACCTAGACACATGCTACTCGCTACTACCGAAAAAATATTAACAATTTTTTGCTTATGATAAACCCGTTGTTAATGAATGTTAATTAAGCCCTACCAGTAGGAATTTGGGAATGAAACGGCTCTGTCTGCTTCAAGCTTTAAATGAAAAAGAAATGTGTATTTTAATAATCTGTAGGAATACACGATACGACACGTTACACGCAAAATGAGTATTAAATATTCGCGTGATTAGAAAAAACTTCTAGAACACCACGCGACTACGTCCACGCTGACTTTTTTATACAAACTTCAACTTCTTGCTACGCGTTTTAGAAGTTGAATATCGGAAGTTTATATGTATTTTAGTGCACTCCTACGCTGAAAATTCATAACTGTATGATAACATTTAGAGTCCTAAATTTCAGCGCCAGTAAACTATACGCCGTTCCGCAGTGATAAGAGAAGGTACATAATGTATAGTTTTAGCACCCGTGCGAAACCGGAGCGGGTCGCTAGTATATACAAGTGCGTAGCAGAGCACATGTCAGGCGCCCGCCGGTCGACTACACACGGTACTCCGGAAACACACAGAGATCTAAATGATAATGTTGCACAACATAACTATTTTTTATTTATTCTTCACTGGCCTACGAGAGTGATTGGATCTTAATATTCATAATCCACCACGCGGACCCAATGCAAATTGGTGGATGGCAGAAATTTTAATTTTTGAACCTGTCGCCTTTACTATGTTTTCTTTTTAATTTGCGTTTGCAGAGCGTTGCGCATATATTTTTTTTTAATAGAAAATCGGTGCACGACCGGTTTCGAACCTACGACCTTAGATCACTACCTGCGTGCTTTAAATTATACATCACTAAAAAATACACTTGTAAAATAATCGAATTATATTTTATTTATTTATTTAGACACACCAACGACAGTTACATAGAACATTATTAAATAGGTACAGTAAAAGGTATTAGATTATAAGTAACCAGCACTTACAGGTGTTTACAGCTTAAGAGCCCTATCCTTGACAATCCTTGAATTTTCTTGTAGCCCGTGAAGTTTCGAACACTATTGTGGCTCGTGTGTCGAAGATATTTTAACGAAAATAAAAACAAATAAAAGCTTTATCCCTTAAAATTTAAGCCAACAGAGCAAATATTAATTAACTCAAAAAATAACTGATTAAAAAAATAATTAGTAACGCACGTTTCGTAAAATGAACAATTCCAGTCAACTTTCGATCATTTTTTCAATGAAATAACAAAATCTAACATATTTCCAAAAATGCAATTATAATAATCACAGTTTTAAAATTTAAGTGAATAGAGAAAAATACAACATGTTAGTTCAATATTTTTGAAAAAAGACGGTCTAAAAAACGCCTACTTTTCCCAATTTTACGCTTGTTATTTCTGCTAAAGTAAAGAGTTTACAATAAAAATACACCTGCTTAATTAAAGTTTAAGTTTTTATTAAATAAATACAACAAAGAAAATAGTCTAATAGCATTGACTTTTTTTAATACGAATTTTTTAAAATCACACCTTAGAGCACTTATAATCATATCGATCGAAGCAGCGACTCTCAAACCGCGCTGAGCGCTTATGGAGGGACGACGTATCGCTTCTCTTTGCGCGCGCTATTACTTATACTATATAAAGATACATTCACGCGAACTTCATGAATTATATCGCTAAATCTTGGAAAGGCCTCTTAACAATTGATTAAGAAATTGATTTTAGTTCAATTAATTTACGCGTGTGCTTATGTCGCCACAGACGCCGCAAATTAAAAGAAGAAGAAGAAGAGCGATATGTCTGTACTTGATGAGAATTGAAGATGTTCATTTGGTTAGAAAGGCATAAAAGAAGTTCTCCATTGCACCTAACAATGTAAATAAGGCCACTCTATGAATGTTTCCAACGACTAAAATAACTACATTACAAATAATAAACATTTAACCGCTTTGCAACAAAATAGAGTTCGTATAATACAATCATCAAATGCAACTGTCAAAGCAATGCCGGCGTTTACCTGCAATGAACGTTAACAGCTGTAAGTTTTTATTTTTGCGTAATTTATAAGTCTACGATCGCACATTAATATGTAAGCTGATGATGTCGCTTTCCGTCTTTTTTATAGGACGTTACTCCAACCATGCACACAAAACGAGCATCGTTAGCAATCCGAAATAATTGTATGATTGTGTTTCAATCACGCCAAGTAACGGCTGACACGAAACTTGGAATAGTAATCATTCTGTACCTACAATAGCGCGTAGGCTACTGTTTGTGTACATAACATAGGTAACACACTAGCGAATAAATACACGGACAAAAGCTAGGAATCTATATTTGGTAGAGTTCTAAAAGACCGTCTTCAATCAATCCACTTTGAGTCTTATGCCAACAGAAAAGTCACCTGACGACGGATCTTATTGTAATGTAGAGACCGGTGTGTGTAGTGATGCAGTACGATGTGCCTGTGCAGTGTGTAGCGGCGCGCGGTGTGTCGCGGCGCGCCCTCGGCCCTCTGAAGGCGCCGCCTCGAAAGCCTTTCCGTGTTCCGCTCCCTGCTCCCCCTCCTCCCCTGCCCCCGGCCTCGGCTCCGTCCCCTACAATTAGAGAGGTTGATTAATTTTGGAAACATTACGTAATTTTATCGAAGAATGCCTTTGAGCTATTTATATCTGCGATAGCTTAGTTTATGGTACACTCAGTTCGCTTGTTAAGAGTGTTTTATGCTTTTGACTAGGAGGGCTTGTTGAGGTGACGATACTAATTAGTTATAAGTATTAATAGTATCAACATCCAGACCTGGCACAAATGTTTGCAGATTCTGCAAATATCAGGCACAAGAATAGAATCCCAACTTCTAGCGTATGAGTTGGCCGCCGTGCCTCAGTGGATGTTTGTTGTTTCCTTCCTGTAGTTCAGTAGAGTCCCTCTTGGGTCTAGTCAAGATGTTTCCTCATCCATCCTGCGATGACGTCATGAATGTTCCCACTTCTCAGAACTGTTATCTAGCTGTTATAAACAATAACACGCGACTCCTTTGAATTACCTGATTTACAGTTATTCTGTTATCACGAGGAAACAACAGCATGTAAATGTAACAAAGCAATGTAAATTAACTTTTGAAATCATTTGTTACTGAAGATTTGATCATATATCACGGTTATATGCCTGCCGCTGGACACTACTTCTTACCCCTTAGCTAAACTAACCTACTGTAACAAACTTGTGCTAACAAACCTACTTATATTAGTGTAAGACATTGCTTTTTGTAAAATAAATAAACTTATTCAACTTATTACTTAAACTTATAACTTATATCAGCTTCCTCGTTGTGAAGTAGAGATAAATAAACATCGGGTCATTAATATGATTGTACTTTGTAGGGACTGCGATCTGCTACTTGCTCTGACCTTTTTCTAATTGCAATATGTTTTCCCCAAGGGTTTTTTTCTTAACTTGTCCTTCACCTGAAATTTTCAGGAACACACCCAGAAATTGCATGTCACTACGACTTACAGTTTTAACTGTGCATTGATGTCAGTCAGTCAATCAGTAACGGAACAACAACAACCATATTATAAAATCTGACATAATAACATGTGATGACTATAATAATGTTTAAGACTAAATTGTTTACTTTCCTAATAGAAAAGACATTTTATTCCCTAAAAGACTTTTTTGACAATAAGGATTAGTGTCTAATAATTTATTCACTTTTTTGACATTATTTTCATTTCTCACTATTAATCTTATTTAATTTTATTCTTTATAAATATTAATGTTTTAGGAATTTAATTTTGGTTAAAATTATTATTATATTTATTCATGTTATTAATAATTTATAAACTACAAAATTAGTACGCCTAGCGCAGATCACAGTGCACCTTTAATAATTTTAACAACTGTATATACCTGTGTTTCACAAATAAAGACATTGAATTGTATTGAATTGAAAGTTTAGAATTTGTGAAAGCTAGGACCCAGCCGAGTTTGTTGCCATATTTTTCTAGGCTGGAACGCGTGGAACTAACGTTTCAAAATGATCCTTGAGATTTTTTTAACTAAAAATAATCTGAATTTGTGTGTTCGAGCACGGTGTAACGGCTGACCTGATTTGGATGAAACTTAGAATAGTAATTAGGCTACTTAGCTAGATGCCACAACATGAGCGTAGCCGCGGGCGATTCTATTGGTTGGCTTGGCTACGCTCCGCTTCGCTTCGTTGGATGATCGCCTAATTACAAACCAAATGGAAGTAAAGAAAATATGTAAAAATATTTTAAGCAAGTGCTCCTTTAAAAATGTAAACTTAGATGTGTGTACACACACCTAACTACCAATATACTTATTTCTGCCGCCAAGCAGATGCTCGCATTGCTTGCTGTGTTACGATTCGAAAGGTATGGTTTTCGGTGAAATTACAGGCACTCATGAGACTAGATCTACGTCTCAGGGTAGCGCAATGCACGCAAGTGATATGTCTGATGTTGCAAGTGTACTATGGTACCGATTACCAGCAAGTTGGCCGTAAACTTCGTAGAATACTCCACTTTAGTAGATAAAAGAAATCATAGCCTTTTACCTCTAGCCTCTACTTAGTAACCTTACATATTAGGTTACCTCTTAGAATAATAACACGTAGAATGATAATTTCATTCAAAAGTGTGTTCACAAAACAATTGATGTTTGCGTGACCGGCTTATACATACCTTTATATTTGTGATGCTACAGCAGTTTATTTGTTTACAGCAGCCTTTCACCCTTGACATGGCGACTGACCGATTGACCGAGCCGACCTGAGCCGATTGACTACAGGTGACAATTTTGTCCCCTTTTGAATGCTTTCAATTTGCGTGCGCGTACTTCGTTTCTCCGTGTTATTATTGTGTACCTACCTCATAGTATCATAGAGGTTAGGCAGCGAGTGGACTGACCGCAACCGCAGCGGGTGACGCGCCGCGATAACAACAAACAAACAGATTTTATTCATCGTTATTTCAGTTAATCAGCCGTGATACAGCTGAGTACGTGGAGCCTAATTATAATACATGACTCAGTGCTTATCCTATATTGCTTATTTATATTTATATTAGTTCATGTTTATTCAAAAAACAAAGTAAAGGTTTACAGACAGGTCCAAAGCACCCTAACTCTACACAAAACTACTCATTGGCAGTTTGTTATCATATTAGATTTCCAAGATATATGAACTTACTAGCTGCGCCCCACGGTGTTTTTTTTTTATGTCAGCAAGTGACAAGACAATCAAGGCTCCCACCTGATGTTAAGCACCACGCCTGACTATTACAGTTGCAGTGCCACCCAAAGCTTAAAGTTTTTAAGTGTTTGCGTGGCACTGCACTGCGCTTATCACCCCGAGACATTGTTGTTAAGCCCAGTAATTTCACTGGCTACAGTGCCCTTCAAACCTAAACACAGTGCAGCTTGCACACTACTGCTTGGAGGTAGAATATCTGACACTGCGGTGGTACACACCAAACCGGACTCTTGCTGAAGAGTCCTAGCACCAGGTATCTACAGGAACCGATTTTTTTTCTAAAACAAAAAGTAGCTTATATGTGCTATTCCAGGGTTAGCCTGTGCCACGTAGAGTTCACTTTTTATATTTATACCACCAAAGTGGCAACTAAGAAAATCAAAATCAAAATCAAAAATTATTTATTCAGTAGAATCACAAGGATCACTTTGAAACGTCTTACAAGCTAGGAAAATTTACACCAGTTCCAACGCGCCCATGCCGTAAAAGAACTGGCAACAACACCGGCTGGGTTCCTATCGCTTTTTTGGCATGACCCTTGCTATTGTTATGGATTCCAAGTAGAGTTGGAGCACATTCGTCCCAAGCTTTTTTATCATCCAGGTAATCGGTTGTTTTATAGTAAGCTTTTTGAGACAGATTTTGTTTAATTAAGTTTTTAAATTTGACAATTGATAAATTTTGTATGTCGCTTGGGACTTTGTTAAAGAAGCGTACACATTGCCCTTTAAAAGATTTACTGACCTTAGTGAGCCTAACTGTGGGAACAGCGAGTTTATTTTTATTTCTAGTATTAACATTATGATTATCACAATTTTTTTTAAACAGATTAATATTTTTGCGAACATACATAAGATTTTCATAAATAAAACCGTTTTTCCCCCGAAGGGTAAAAAACGGATATTTAGGTTTCTGCCGAAGCTTGAACCACATAGAGATTACTACCCTTGTAACTCAGTCATTTCTCGGTATAAAATCTTTAGTATGCGCTATCTACCCGCACGCAAGTGAAATAATCAGTCGCCACGGGGACAGCGCTCGGCTGTTATTTCTTCAGTACCTACCTAGAGCCGGCAAGGCCTTTAGGTGTGGTTCAAGCTTCGGCAGAAACCTAAATATCCGTTTTTTACCCTTCGGGGGAAAAACGGTTTTATTTAGGTGTTCGTGCCTTCGCTTGAACCACATAGAGACGTGTTTAACCTCTGCCGGCGCTGTACCAGGCGTACTGTGAATATTATTATGTACTAACACTAGGGTGTTCGAAGGTAATTTAAAGGTAAAAAGGTAAATAAACATAAATTTCTAAATCAATTGGTTTTGTAATCTGTTCATCATAAAATAAATTAACATAAAGAACATTCTAATACCTTATTTGTATTACATTATAAACAATTTCTTTAAAGATAATCAGTTCATTTCTAATTTTTATAATAATTAATTTATAGGCGAAAAACTGCTACTCAGATTGTTTCTTGATGAAACCGAAAGTGTTGATTGAACTTCCCTGAAGTAATGATTAAAGAATGTATTTTTGGACTTCCAGTTGCCTCTTTTCAAAACCTCGTCAATGTCCATGTTATTATGTGTCCAGTTGTCCGTTGCAACTCCTGCTCTTATACTTCCCGCGGTAGATTTTATTTGGGCTTCTTTAAAAAGAGTCTTTATCCATCCTGCAATCACAGCTCGCGATGCTTCCTTTGTGTTTCCCCTGGTTGTAATGAACAGGCTTTCTAAATGTTTAGATCTACGCCTTTCTTCTGATAATATAATCAATTGCTTCACCCAGTGAATCAAATTGAACCGAGGTGTAGAGTGGTACTTAAGACACCATCCCGATTGCTTGTGTTTCGCACTATCTGTCTTAGATCCATATTTCGGCCAAAATATAAGCTCATTATCTAGATCTTGAAAGAGGCCAGGTTGTATGCTTAGCAGCGTGAGGTCATGAACCCTTCTTCCTGATGCTAATAAGAGTAGAATACTCGTGTGACGGGATACTGCAAATAAGCTTCGACAATCGAAGTTGTAAGTCTCCAGAAATCTTAATAAATCATCGATTTTCCAATAAAGGGGTTTCTTAATCGTTGGGTTTCTGGAAAGGATTCCTTTGAGTGTGTGAGTTACTATTGGATGTGAACTCAATATAGAACTTCTGTGTGGATTTGTAAATGTTGCCACGACGGACTTATGGACTAAAATAGTCCTAGGTGCCAATTTCACCACCTCATGTAAATAACAAAGAAACCTCGCCAGGTCCGTTGGATGTGGATCATCAGTTTTAATATTTTTGTCTGATGCCCAGCTTAACCATCTTTTCCAGGCAGGACGATATGTTTTTAACGTTGATGTTCTCCAAGAAGCTTGCAATAACTGAACCTCATGGTCCTCCCAGCCTAGAACTTCTCTGATCCAGCCTGTACCTTCCAAACCTGCAAACTGAGCTGATCTACCTTTGCGGGTGGGAGATTCGTCTGCAGATCTATAAGGTTGGATGCAAGGTCGGGAATTTCCCACGGTGGTTGACTGGTCCGTTTCTTTATATCTGGCATCCAAAATGCTTTGCTCCAGTTCGGTGCTACTAGAAGATAAGCTCCTGTTGATGTTTGAAGGTGGTGGAGAACTCTCGGTATGAGAGCTGGCGGAGGAAATATCCACCCCAAGCCGTACCTCCATGTCTTGCTGAACGCGTCGGTGTATTGACTCATTTCGTCGGATGCGTCTTCGCTTACATACCTCGGCAATATCGCTGAGCGTCTCGAGGCGAACAGGTCTATTTCTGGTGTTCCCATTATGCGACAAATCTGACTGACGATTTGTGCCTTCAGGTGCCACTCTGGGAGGTGTTTTGTTCTTGATAAACTGTCTGCAAGGCCGTTGTAAGGTCCCGGAATGTACCGAGCCGTTAGGTTGCAGCTGTATTGTTTGCATAAGTGGAGGATGTCTTTTGTTGTGTCCAGCAGTCTTATGGATTTCGTACCTCCTTGTTTTGTTACATAAGCAGCCGCGGTCCGGTTGTCTGTCTGCCAAACTGCTGTTATTCCCTGCAGCTGATGTTTTAGGCGCTTCAATGTTTCGAATAGAGCCCACAGTTCTTTTTGGTTGCAGTGCCATTGGCACTGAGAGCTGGTCCAGTTTCCCCAGAACTTTTGGCTGTTTGCAATTGCGCCCCATCCGGAGTCTGCAGCATCCGTAGTTATGAACATTGTCGGGTTGGAATGATGAATAATAGTGCTTTTGTAAGCATTTTCCATCCACCAGTTGAGATCTACCAGACTTGAGTCTGTGATGGCAATTTTTTTGTGTGGTCTTAGTTTTGGTAGCTTGTTGCTTTCGATCTGCAATCGTCGGCAATGTAGTCTTCCTAGCGGTACTACAAAGGTTGCAAAATTTAACTTTCCCAGTATGACTTTTGCATCGTGCCAACTCCAATACTTTCTTTGCCCAAACTTCTTGATTAACGCCACTAATTGTTTTATTTTTGCGTCTGAGAGCATCTTTCGGTTTTTGTCGGTATCCCATGTTATTCCTAAGTACTCCAGGCACTGAGAGGGTTCCACAATGTATTTTTTCTTGTTTACTGACCATCCTAGCTCTTCCAATTTGTTTGTCACCAAAATCGTCTGCTGTTTTAACGTGTTTGGGTTTTGATGAACGATTAAAAAATCGTCTAGGTAAACTACAACCTTTACGTCCAAGTTTTGTCTGAACCAGTGTGCTAGCCAACTCGTCACTTTTGCGAAAGCGGATGGGGCACTTGCTAGCCCGAATGGCAGGCAAGTCATCTCGTATGTTCTTCCCTCGTAAGCTAGAGATAGGAATCTGCGATGCGTTGGTATAACCGGCACATGATAATAAGCCTGGGAGATATCTACCTTTGTCATGTATACCTTTGGGCTGAGGATAGTTGGTATCCGATAATGGTTTAGTAACCTGAATTTGGGTGCATGGACAAAATGATTTAATCGTTTTAGATTGAATATGGGCCTGTTTGTTCCATCGGGTTTCTTCCTTAAAAACATTGTTGACAGAAAGCCTGTATCGTGTGTGCTTAATCGAATCGCTTTCCACTTTATCATTTTCTGAATTTCGCTCTTCATGTCTTCCGAGGAACGGGTCTCGAACGATTTTCTGCGACTTGCCAATTTTGTCAACAGTGGTCTTCTTTGAAATGGGATTCTGTAGCCTGTTATTATTTTGATTACTGAAGGTGGGGCCCCTAACGTTACCCATTTTTCCCGATGAAGCAATAACTGGCCAGCTCGGAACAGTTCTGAGTCATGCTCTCTTAGGACCTCCTTTTCCTTTGTAAAACTGTCCTTTAGGACCTTTATCTTGTTTGTCATTGTTAGCGTATTGCGCTCGTTTGTTGCCTGAACCATAGGTGGGATTAAAACTCTTATTAGAGAATTTGTTGTCTTTCTTGAAACTAACTCTTTTATTTTTATAATCTGGTTTGTGAGCAATCTTTGTTGTTTGATGAAAGTGTTTCTTGAAGGGAAAAAACTTATGAGTTCCCCCCTGGTCTTTCACAACTTGTGTTAGATCAGGTTCTTTGAACAGATGGCAGTCTGAAGGTGGTATGTTGTGGATGATTTCGTGCAGAGCCTTATTTTTCACTTTGTAAGTGTCTCTTCTTTGCTGAATAACTTCAGCTCTTCGGCCACACACATATTGAAGCAATGCATCTGAATTATTACGGAATTTTGAGTTGTTGGCTAAGAATTCTTGCCCCACCCTTTGTTTGAAATCCTGAGGCAGCTTGTCACAAAGCTCCTCGAAAATTTTTCTTTGCTGCAACAACCCGTTTGTAATGGCTCCCAAAATAAGATCCATTTTCTCTAGTATGGCAACAGATGTCCAGTTTGGAGTGATTCCAGCAAACAAATTGTTTATCTTTAATGCCGAAAACATTGGGGTAGCTTGAAACTGCTTTTGTACTTCTAAGTACCGGATATTTTTCCAGCTATCGGTCCCCAACCGCTGACAATGAATAGCTTGTTGTGCTAAGACTGGGTCAGCTTTGGAGTATTTTGATTCAATCTCCGTTGTGGAAGGCTTGAAATCAAAAGTTGTCTTGTTTTCTTTTGCAGCCTTGCCTGCTTGGACTGACTTTAAACGCCGTTGAGCACAAGCAATTTCATTTCTGATGCTTTGTTCCTCATCATGCATGTTTTCCGGATTAGAGTCTCCGTCGCTGTCTTCGTTAACCCGGTCGACAATTGGTGAACGACGATAATTTTCTCTGGACTCATCGTCTTGAGTACTGTCAGGGATTGATTCAAAAGAAGCATTCAAGTCTGATGATTTAGTTTCTGCTGAATCATGTAATTTTTTAATGTTAGTGTTTTGCTCTGACTGCATTTCGAGAATTTTGTTAAACATCTCCATTTGCTTTTGAAAGACTTCCACCAAAAGGTTGTTACTGCTTTCTTGATCAACGGATCTTGCCTCAGCTTGTCGTTTTGGTCTGGGTGAAGATTCTCTATCTTCACTTCGTCGCTTGGCAGCTGAAGAAGTTCGACCGCCATGTTCCGATGAGGTCTTGTTTGTCGTCTCACTAAGTTTTGATGACGATGAAAGTGGAGTATTACTCGCGGGCTGCAGTTGGCCACTCTCCCTGCTCAAGATTTTGGATGTTTTTTCACGATTAGTGAGTTTACTTTGAGCTTTTAACCCACGAATAGTCGCCATGAATTCATGGTAAGAAGGGTTATGGATTTTTGTTGCTATCGAGTGAGGTGAATATATCAACGCTCTTCCCAGTGGCCAGCTTATTAAGATCCTTCTTAAGTGACGATATGCTCTTTCGGATAGATCTTTGGCATTGGGATAAAAGGCACGAACTAGATCAATGGTTGGGATCCCAAATCTTAACTTGCTATCCATAGTAGGTGAAATTTCATTGCCGAATAGGTCTTCGCAAGATTGATCGGTCACTTTCCAAGTTTCCCATTCGGTAGGGTAATTGTCTTTTATAGAGCGGACGATAATACTAAAAGCCTCTGCTTCGTTTTCGTCTTCTGGCGCTACAGAGGCCAAGCTTCCCATGGTTAGGGTTGATGTGTTTGCCATTATCTGCAAACCGTAAAATTTATCGTTAAATAGGACACCATAATAGTGCCGTACAAATGTGGTGAGACGACGGTGTCGTCCTATTCCGCTCGACGCCTTAAAGTGAGCCGACACGTAAGTGAGCCGACACGTCGCGTGCCGTGTCGCATCAACTGGCGATCAAAGTATTAGGATGGTATCTGACGCATCCGTAAGAGGACATGTGTCCGTTGAGACGACATGCGTTTGGGCCGACATTATGATCGGGGAGACGACATGCGCTAAAAGCACATTGTGATGGCTTACGTCGCCTAAAAAGGCGGCCGCATCTCGTCGCTGGGCCAGGGGCGCCGAGCGGAATTTTGTCGTCGAACGAGAAATCAATGTACACTTACCAGTTTTTGTTCCTGTTTTTCCTTTTTTGTGCACGTGTTTCTCGACTGAGTTACAAAAGCGTACTGGAGAAATAACAGCCGAGCGCTGTCCCCGTGGCGACTGATTATTTCACTTGCGTGCGGGTAGATAGCGCATACTAAAGATTTTATACCGAGAAATGACTGAGTTACAAGGGTAGTAATCTCTATGTGGTTCAAGCGAAGGCACGAACACCTAAATATATTGACAGGGCACTGTCATAATATTGATTTCTTTGAACTTATCTCTAAGTGATTCTCTGGGACCCATGTTATAAATTGCGCGAACAGCCCTCTTCTGCAACACGAATATGGTGTTAATATCTGCAGCACTCCCCCACAACAAAATACCGTAAGACATAATGCTGTGAAAGTAGCTGAAATAAACTAGTCTGGCTGTATCGACGTCGGTGAAATGACGGATCTTTTTGACTGCGTATGCTGCAGAACTAAGTCTCTTCGACAATTTATCTATGTGTGGGCCCCATTGCAGTTTATTATCTAAAGTTATGCCTAGAAAAACTGTGGTGTCCACAAGGCCTAGCTTTTCATCTTTTATTTTTATATTAGTTTGGTTTTGTTTTACATTAGGTAGTATGAAACGAACGCATTTCGTTTTATTTTCGTTTAACAATAAGTTGTTTACATTAAACCACCCTACAATTTTAGAGATTGCATTGTTTACTTTGTCAAAGTTAGTCTCTTGTCGCTTTAATTTAAATAAAAGTGACGTGTCATCAACAAACAGTACAATCTCATGATCGTTCCTAACAAGCCGGGGTAGATCATTTATATATATTAAAAACAAGAATGGCCCAAGTATTGATCCTTGTGGTACACCAATTGTTACCACTGATCCCGGAGAACGCTTTCCATTTACGTCAACTCTTTGTATTCTATCACTTAGATATGAAGTGAGAAGGTCTAGAGCAACACCCCTAACTCCATAGTGTTGTAATTTTCTAATTAGTGTCTACGTATTAAGCGTACGGCCTACTTGATGGTAAGCGGTTACCGTAGCCTATGTACGCAGGCAACATCATAGATATCACTTGCGTGTTACCACCCTGACGTTAGATGGAAAGTCTGACGTGCCTGTAATTTCACCGAAAACCATACCCTTCGAACCGGAATGCAGCAATGCGAGCTTTGCTGCTTTGCGGCAGAAATAGGTATGGTTGTAGTCCTTCCTGGACGAGCTCTATCACAAAGAACTCTACTACTAACTATAATTATGTGTGAATAACTATATAACTATAGAATCGGAACAGTTCAGAATAGCCTTCATCTATCGATCGATCGATCCATCGGTCGCGGCCGGCGGTACAAGACTCCTGATGGATTAACAGGTTTTTTCTCTTACTGTAATGGGTCGTAAATTGTATCGGACCCTATTAATAGCTATGGATTTAACTCCAAGTGTTAGTGGTTTAGTGTGTCCGATTGTGCGCCGGCGCAGTGGCGTGCGGGGCGAGGGGAAGGGAGGGATCAGTGGCGCCTACAAGCCCTACTAATTGATTCGGCGCACCTTTCCGACTTGTCACCAAAGTTGACGTGGATACGTGTTACCAAACTGGCTGCCGATTTAAATATCATAAAGACGTTAAGCTGCTATAGAACTTGTATGAAAAGAAGCTTTTAAAAATATTCTACAATTAGCTGATATTCTACAATTAGATGTACTTTTATAGCACTGCAATTTTATAAGGCAGGTATATTTTTATTTCTTCCGACGCTCGTCAAAGCAACACCTCTCTCCGGATAACAAGTCGATGTGTCCCGACTCCCGAGATCCGTAACTGGTCTGAATAGTGTGTCCTCATTAGTTAGAAAGTTTAGCTGAATAATACTAGAGATTTTTCGTCTATTAATTATAATCATAATACTTATTCAAAACGCAAAATATTGACAAAACGACGACATCCACTCAATGTGCTATTACGATCAAAAAAAGACGTATTCACGTCGCATGCAGCCCAACGGTGTTGTTTGTGAGCAGAGCCTTCACAGTTCCTTTATCCCCGTCCCCCTCGCCCCCCTCGCCCCCGCGTCGCGACACTCTCCAGGAATGCTTTTATTCCGACGACGGGACCTGTTAATGTGTTAATCCACTCCGAGCGGTGTCCCTTCATTATGAAGCACAAACAGCGCCGTCTCGCTCCCGCCCACGCGTTTAGATTCGCAACGCGAGACCGCAAATCCATAGTCGGTGTTATAATAAGTGGAAGTGGGTTATGAATAATAAGGATAGTTTATGCTATTAATCGTAGCGCTAACAACTTCCTAAGTAAGTCTTTATGACGTTTCAAAATGATCTTTGTGATCCAATCGCTATTTTGACCAATCGCTATTTAGACGGTTTTTCAGTCACTTGACCGATTGCGAATTTCACCAATCGTGACGAAACGGATTATATTGAATTTTGAATTTAAAATTTAAATTTTTAAATGTAATATAATATATATAATATAATAAAAGCTTAAAGATTGGATCCGCTTTTCTTTGCGCCCATGGAAAGTTGGCTGGTCTCCGCCACTGTATCTCCTGATAGTATAGTATAGTAGAAGAGTAGTAGAGTTCTCTGTGATAGAGCTCGTCCGGGGAAGGACTACCACCATACCTATTTCTGCCGCCAAGCAGTAATGCTCGCATTGCTGTGTTCCGGTGTGAAGGGTATGGTTTCCGGTGAAATTACTGGCACATGAGGCTTTCAATCTTAGCCTCAAGGTGGCAACCCGCGAGTGATACCTCTGGTATTGCAAGCGTCCATAGGCTGCGGTAACCGCTTACCATCTTGTGGGCCGTACGCCTGGTTGCTACTTAAGTTGTATAAAAAAAAAAAAAACAGTCTGGTGTCTCGTCGTCTGGTTTGGCGTTATCTGTGCATCTTAGGTATTCGGCTGAGTCATCTGTAAGGGTCGTTACGCAACGCTATCGGATGTGACAACGGTCCCTGAGGCCCCGACATGCAAACAAAGGACAGACAAAAGGTTCCTGACACACGCTTTCGGTTTCAAACGAAACAAAAGACATTCTTCCAATGCCAGTGAGTTGCCTGATCACCTTTACAGCTCAATTTGTAAGCTCTACGGTCTTCTGCTTCTGCGCTGTAGTTTTTTTTTATATCACTAATGTGGCAACCAAGCGTACGGCCCACTTGATGGTCACCGGTTACCGTAGCCTATGTACGCATGCAACATCATAGATATCACTTGCGTGTTACCACCCTGAGACGTTAGATGGAAAGTCTCATGTGCCTGTAATTTCACCGGAAACCATACCCTTCTAACAGGAACACAGCAATGCGAGCATTACTGCTTGGCGGCAGAAATAGGTGAAAAAATTAAAAAAAAATGAAAATGAAAAATGTTTTATTAATCTCCTGATCTATTCAATTTGGGCTTTAAAAAATTCTTATAGTTTATTTCAGAACAAAGTCAATGGTTCATCAATAACAATAATTTTGAATTTTATTTTAAAGCCTCATAGTCATAGGTTTTAAACTATATGGTAAGCTAAATTACAAAAAAAGTATTTTTTGTGAGAATTTAATATAAGCGCTCCTGTGCTTCGGAGGGCACGTTAAGCAGTCGGTCGGCCTAAAAATTCTGTCACCAGAGTTGGCCACTGACTCATACAAACTTGTGTGTGTTTTCTATCAAACACAATAATTACATTATTGATGTTTATTATGTATTTCTAAGGAAAATGATAGCCCGGGTCACATTGCCTATAACCACAGAAGAGCTGATAGTGACTGCAGTAAACAGTCCTAAGCCACAGACGTCACTTACAAGTCATAATAACAAAAAGCAGTATCGTTTTTCTGCAAATACGTCAATTAGTAGGCAGTTTGTCTACGCCGAGGCCGACAAGTAATAATTTGTCTTGAACTCAGAAACCTATTGCAATACAAGTACCTACTACATTATCGTAGTGAGAAAACCTGCAGAGCACTTGCTCTCGTCAGTATTAAAGAATAAAGTGATCACTCTACGACTCTACGTAATACACACACACACACACTGCTATACTGCGGTCAGTGTAAATAGTAGAGTCAGCAAACATTTTAGATCAAATCAAAGCTACGGAATCAAGCTGTATCTATGCAGACCACAGATAACATAATATAGTATGCAAACAAAAGTTCCATAGTAAGCTTGAGGGTCATTTCGATTTCACGATCTCAAAGTGTGAGATCGCAAATCTGGCGCGGCTTTCCCACAGAGTGCCCTAATTAATTACCTTCGAGGCGAGAGCACAAAAAACGACCAAAAATGAACTTGTCCCAGCTAAGAGCCACGGCGCCAGAGCCGCGACCCGCGCCGCCCGCGGGAGGGAGGGAGGGGGGGCTAATGCAGGCTCGATAACGCGCATGGGAAACCGTCACCACCGCTGACCATTACCATAATAATTCCCTCCATGCCGTGCGTTTATGGACATGATCACTTATCGATATAGCGCTATGCGCACAGATTGGGCGCTGCAGCTCTCACTGCGCTAATGAACTTCCAACATCGACAGGGAGGAGTATCGATATCAATAGATTTTATAACTGTGCTCGATGTGAGCGGCGCGTCTGATGCAGGCTCGTATCTGACGACATCAGCTGTAAACCAGCATATAGTAGGTACCTACCTACATACCGGTTAATAAATGCAGTTAATTAAATCCCACAGAATGCTGTAAAACAGACACAAAAACTTTAATCTTTTAATTCCTTCTAAGCAGGTATTTAAACCAAAGATTTGGTATTCATAGCATTAGCAATTTTATTACTACTGCACTGGGTCTGTTTTGGTTGATCTATTTACCTTCGTGATGTTTGACTAGATGATGATAGGACTAGTACTTAGGAATACTCGTCCGTCTCAAACTGAGATCATAAGATTTAACATTATTTTAGATTTTTATTCAAAAAGCACATAAAAGACAAAATCTTGCCTGCACCATTGATTATTTCATTTTGAAACATGATTAATGGGATTATTCCCATCTGTCACCTAGTTTTGTCCCCTCGACCCTTTTTTCAATTAGGTGACAGATCGAACTACACATTGATGCATTTTTATTGAAGTTAATATTCTAAATCAATGACTTCATAAAATATAAGAAGGTAAATATAATGTACGTTACTGATGTATGTACTAGCTGACTGACTGACAATCAAAGCACATCCTAAACGGTGAGTTCTACAAACTTAAGAGGGTAGGTTAGGTTCTGAGCTCCTTCTGGGGTCTAAAGGTACCTAACCTACTAAGATTCAAGATTCAAGATTCAAGATATTTATTTGCACAAATAAGTGTTACAAAAGGTCTTAAAAGTAATATAACAGGAAATCTCAAAATCTACCATCTGGCTGCTGAACTGTCAAGACAAAGGTCGAGATGGGTAGATGGCATAGTTGCCATACACCACGATCTAGATGCACAATCCCTAAAACAGAACAAAATGGGGTCTGATGGAGTGGATTAACTGCCATTTACCAATGTTGATGTTGAATAATGAAATCTCAAGATTAGCAGATGCAGCGAGGAGTCAAAGTTAAAAAAAGCATTAAGCGAACGAAGACACTGGAGATCTACTAGTAACTTCCTTCATACAAATGAGACGGAAGGGTTTTAATAATTAACATCTGTTCATTCTGACTTGAATGAATATCAAAAGTAGTACATAAATACTGAAACAACACAGTAGGTGAACGAATAAAACCCTTGATAAGGCGATTCTATGATCCATTGTTACCCATCTCGCTTTAATTTAGTTATCATCATCATCATCATATTGTAGTCCACAGCTGGGACATGGCCTCTCCCAAAGCGCGTCACTGAGCCCGATCTTCGGCTTTACTCAACCACTTTCTGCCAGCTGCAGTGCGCAAAGTCATCGCTCCATCGAGCCGGAGGGCGTCTTACATATACGTTTGCTCCAACGGCCATCGGTCCTACGGCATTATGACCAGCCTACGTGCCACTACTACCTTGGTTCTCTGTCGGATGATCTCATTTCAGATTCTATCTTTCAGAGAGACACCAAGCTTAACTCTCTTCATAGCTCGCTGAGCAACTTTCATCTTGTTAACCAGCTCTTCCGTAAGTGTCCACGTTCAGCAGCATAGGTCATCACTGGCAGGACGCACTGGTTCAAGACTTTGGTCTTAAGGTATTGAGGGATGCGCGACAAAAAGACTTGACAGAGTTTTCCAAATGCTGCCCAGCCTAGGTGAATTTTCCGGTTTAGCTCTTTCTTGAAAATGACAACAGCAAAACCTGCCCTAGGTAGACATAATCCTGCACAACTTCACGAAAGGTAACTGGCTCTGGGATAATACGATCGTTGATCATAATTCTAGTTTTATCTATGTTCATTCCTAGGCCGAACCGTTCACTTCGTGAAGCAGTAGCCAGGCTGTTCAGCATCTGTTGTAGGTCCGCCATTCGGACGATATCGTCCGCGAATTGTAAGTGCGAGATGTGTTCACCATTGATGATTCCAACTCAGCGTCTTTGACATACCTTTCAGCGTGTGTTTGAGAACAATTTGGGGGATATAACACCCCCTTGCCTTACTCCGCGGCGCAACTGGATAGGCTTAGACTGCTGGTTCTGGACTTGGACGCACATTGTGGTCTCGTTGTACAAACATCTCAACACTTCTGTATATCGCAAAACACCTGGCATCTCTGCTGATTTAATAAATTACTTTTAATAAAAAAAATAAGGGGCCCAAAGTTGGCATCATTTATCAGCTTGCACTAATGGACAAGGAAATTTTCGATAATTATTGTTTTTATATTTAGTTTGCCTAATATTCATTTAAAAATCAGAGCAATATACGTACAAGTACCTAAGCGCTCTGATTTAGGTCGCTATACGTAATTCGCTCTAGCGCTCGGTCAGTGTTTTGCTCCTAGGTAAATAAAACAAGGTAGCTGGTATGTATCTAGTACTGAACTACCGTACTTTATTTCCCGTGTTTCGCCTACAAGACACTCAATTTTATAGGTTTTGTCTAGTCGGCCAGCTACCCATCCCATTACCCAACCCACATAGAGCATTAGTTCCCTGTATGACGCCCGCGACTTTTTCCACGCGGACTTATTTTCATGCGAGCTTCTTCTTGCTACGACCTATAAGAATCGCATTTTTTCTTAGTCCACACGCACATACACACTATAAGTAATACACTCAAAAAACTTCAGAACTCCAGGACTGACCCTCATTCTGTAAGTCAGGTCGTACGGTATACTTTACCTACTCGTAAAGCTAATTTAGTTTATGTTTGGGAAGAATGTTACCTAGTTGTGTAATTTAATTTTTAATCAGAAAAATTACAACTTCTGTAATTTTCATGTTGCCGAATCATAATACCATACGAGTGCATAGTGAATGCAGGTAGGTACCTACTTAAGTGTAACTTATTGAAAGTGGTGCAAGATGTGTTTGCGGCCGGTCGTAAAAAGTTAAAAACAAAATCAATTTATAATATTAAAGCTAACATCGAAACATAAATAGTCGACTCGTGCAGTTTACTCGTAACACAAAAAGCATCGACTAAAAACCCAAATACTTTTTACAAAAACATTTACCGGCGCGCTGATTAATGGTTCCATTGATTATAATAATTTACTTATGTGGGTCCGATACGGGTCACGAGCTGCATTCACACAGATTAGTGCACCCCTCACCCCCCACCCCCCGGGCGCGAGGGCGGGGCCCCGGGGCGGAGCGCTGGAGGCCGGCCTGGCTCGTAGCGGCGCGTAGACGCCACAGCGCACGCAGCAGTGCACTCTTGCTTTGCTTTTCTCTTTTCTCGTTATCGTGCCTGGTTATTAGGGACGATAAACTATGCATTGCACTATAAACTAGTTATACCCGTACCTACCTTTACTATTGTATAACTGGCTTTTTACTGCGTTTTCGTTAATAAATTTCGTAACCAGCTACGTAAAGGAATTTTTATTATTTTCGAAACGGGGTTTAGTGATAAGTATCGATGGTCGTGTCGGGCAGAGGTCAAAGGTTTAACTAGCAATGCCGCGTTTCTAGTGTGCAAGCATCTGGGAGTAGCATCCGAATTAAATTATTTTGTGAAATGAGAACTGTCCTATTTTCATTTAAAACAGTAGGTATAGAAACAACAAAAGTCAAACCCATTGCTTTGGTTGAAAAACTTTTTTAAGGAAATGAAAGCTAAATCTAAATCTGTCTATCAATATAAATAAATAAATAAATAAATAAATAATGCTGGACAATCCACACAGCATCATCTAGCCCCAAGGTAAGCTGCTGTTAAATAGAGCTGTATTATTGGTACTAGATGACTGATATATATTTAACACAATACAATACATAGATAGATATTTTTTTATTATATATAGAAAATACCCAGAACACCCGGAACAAATATTTGTAGATCGTACAAACATTTGTTCCGAGGCTAACATATATAGCTAACATCTACCTAAATTTATTGATAGTGCACGATCAATGCTCTCTTCAAACTTCCAATAGACTAGGAGGACAACTAGCTCGTATAATAATATGTTTATGGTCTGCTAAATAACACTCAATGAAATTGATATTTACAGAAAATTAGAACTTAGAATCCAGAAATAAATCACCTTACACATTATCCTCATGTATCCGCTTCCTTAACATCATAGTACTACATTCCTCTCAATTAACATTACTTGCAGAAGTTGGAAAGACGTCATGTATGTACAACAGTAATTAAAAACACTATAATTGTGTAATTAGCACTGGATACCTAAGAATATTTATTATTTGCGCTTTAATGTTCATTTTACGAGCAAACATTACAAGTAATACACGTTTTAATGTTTAACTCGTTTTGAATCTTGTTTGTACGCTATAAAACACAAATTCATTCAGCAGGTAGCCTGTAAACTGTACCTCGAAGACCTCCCTGATGTTTTATGGTGTCCGGAACTTGGGAAAATAAAACTGACCAAAAACAATATAACTTAAGCAACTTGATTGTTGCATGTTTTGATTCGGTACGGAGCACTTACCCTGTGGGTAATGAAATGAACGACCAACCCGGCCTCCGAGAACTGAGGTACAAAGTTAAACCAGTCACAGCGATGCACTCACCCTACTTTGGAAGCCGTACTAGCTGAACGTCTAATGTATACAAGTGTTCCAAATCATGTAGTTATGTTAACCCGAAATGAAGGTCCATAAAACTGATGTGTAATTGTGTACCTACCAATAAATTTAACCCACTGGAATGAAAACAAGATGACTGTAAAATCTTTGCTAAATAACTGTCGATATCTTGTAGTGAAAATACTCTAAGTAGGTTTAGGCTAATTTTAGAATGTGTGTCTTTTTATACTTAAAATTTTCACTAATAGTTTACGTATCACGTTAAAACTATTCGTTCGTTCGTTCGTATGAGTCAGTGGCCAACTCTGATGACAATGTTTCTAGGCCGTCCAAAGGCCTCTGTCATGGCCTAACAACTTTGAAAAAGCCGGGACCGACTGCTTAACGTGCCCTCCGAAGCACGGAAGCAAAACTACTGAAACTAGTAAAAACTACTGAAACTTAGCAATCGAGTAGAGTAGGTTTCAATTCAACGCTACCTCGCCCTTGGAAGGAAGTAATATGAGGGGTTTAAAAGTTTGTAAGGGCGAAATTTACGCGGTACTGTAAACTTTATTTTCTAATTTACTAACTCAGGATAGGACCAAGCTCTACCCTGTCTTTAAAAGGGGTGAAAGAGGAGGAAACAAGGCAAGTACCTTTTAAAAATTTAAAATAATGGGCAAAAGTAAATCAAAATCAAAATCAAAAATTATTTATTCAGTAGAATCACAAGGATCACTTTGAAACGTCTTACAAGCTAGGAAAATTTACACCAGTTCCAACGCGCCCATGCCGTAAAAGAACTGGCAACAACACCGGCTGGGTTCCTATCGCTTTTTTGGCATGACCCTTGCTATTGTTATGGATTCCAAGTAGAGTAGAACTGGCATAATATGACAGCTAGTATATTAAAATACCATGTTTTAATCAATAAAATCACAAGGATCACTCTGAAACGTCATACATGCTACGTAAATGTAGAATACAGTCGTGCTTGTTGCCAGCCTAGAAGAATATGACAACAAGCATAAAACTGTTTTCCTAATTTTTTTTTCAGTGAACTTTGTGATCCTTGTGGCGGTGCCAATGAAACTAAGCACGAACGATTCACGTAAAGAATATACAATCTGGGCTTTATACGTCTTTCGGGCAGAGTCCGCGCCCCGCTATGGTGGAACCACCAATGTGTCGAAGGGGACAGAGCAACTCGCTAAGGCTTCTTTCGTGCAAAAGGGCGGTAATATAACGGCTAACGGTACTCATTACCCGCATGCTCAATTGCTCACTCCGCGTCAATATTTCAGCCCTAATCTTATCGGGGAGAGGGCTGCCCCCACCCCCGCGCCGCTCCCGGCAGATGGCGACACGCGTCCGCGCCTGCGCATTCACATCGCACCTACTAATGACTCTATGATGACGACGGATAAGAGACTTGTTGATTACAAATCTGCAGATAGTTTAGATAATAATAATGCTAATAAATCAACATAAGCGGACATCACACCCACAGAAGTATGTTCTGTGATCACGCCTCATCTAATAAAAAAAGTATGTTCGTACGAGTCAGTGGCCTCGGGTGACAGAGTTTCTAGGCAGCCCGAAGGCCTCTGTCATGGCCTAACAACTTTGAAAAAGCTTAGCCCTACTGCTTAACGTGCCCTCCGAATTACGGGAGCGCTCGGTTGAAATTGCCACTGGCGGTCACCCATCCAAATGATGACTACGCAGAACAGTGCTTAACTTCCGTGATCTGCTAAGAACAACTTAGCCAGCTACGTCACGAGCGCTCCATGCCTCATCTAATGATACAAGATGAGTCGCAGTAATTTATCGACACTTTTGAAATTAATTCTAAGGTTAAAGTTCTGTCAAGCTTCAAACAAGATGCATTCAAAAGAAAAATGAACGTCTAGTTTTTGTACGCAAATGGCAAAGAAAAACTCCTAGAGTACTTTCAGTAACCTCACGTCATAGTTCTGTTTAAAATGCTACTTATGAGCTTTTGTGATTGTGAATTTGTGACACAAATGAAGAAGTTAAGTCTAAAACTGCGAATTTGTAGGAAAAAACAGCTTAGACCTTTTGTATTTCCAAAAGGTCTAAACAAATACAATATTTGAAATTTATTTTACACAAAATTTACCCTTCAGAGAGCGCTGTCACACTTTTTTCAACGACTTTTTGTAAACTAGAATTTCTATTTTTAGATTAGAGTACCTACCTACTCACTATGCGTTAATTTTCACTGCGTCTGCATTAGTTATGCTATTAGTACTTACTAGTAAGAACAGAAAAGCCATGAGTTTGTAATAAAATGTTTTATAGAAACAAGCTAATTTATGTAAATTTAATCAAATCAATGAAAAATACATAAAATAGATCGATATGTAATCGCCATCGTCTCTTATCTTAAATGGTATCTTGGAGTTTCTACAACATGTTGCGAAAATAAATGTTCTAAAGCAGTCATGAGTGACTTGCACCAGCGAGTTTAATCTCAAATTAGCCAAATCATTATCAAATTGTATAGAAAAATAAGGTACAGTATAACTTGATTAAGTAAACCTAAATTAAAGTTTAAGTGCAAGTCAGGCTCGACGGAGATTCACCTTGTTGGTGCTGTTATGTTTAGTGGCAGTAGGTAGGTCTACTTATTCAGTCTGATCATAACTCTACCGAAGTCTTTAAATATTGCTGTTTGAGTAAGAAAGTAAGGATTTCAAAATTATTTTGCCTAATTTACTCACAGTGGTATTAATTAATAACAACTACTCAACTGGTATTTGTCATATAAAAATGAATTGCTGATAGATAGATAGATAGATAAATCATTTATTTGTATCTTAACGGTTCATCTTTCATTTCCATCACCGATCAGGTAAACTTCCACCATACACACATTCTCTTCATAATCGTCTTTTATTGAACCAAAAAATCTCTGCAAAACTGCGCAATTCCATAAAAAGCTGGCATGTCATCGACTGCAGCCCTGAAGCGGCGCCACCTGCCACCACTTGACGCCACATGCGCCGCAGCGGCGCGGAGTCAACGCGTTTTGTGTGGGAATCCACCCAGTACTCACCAGCACCAGAATGTACCGTTATTCAGGCAATCTGGACATAAGTGCTGCTGGTAAAAAACTGTGGAACATTGACAGACTGATGTGATCGGTAATCAAGTTTTGTTTTTGACACTACGTCTCAGGCAATTTTATACTCTCTATCAATTAAATCTATGTTCAGATCAGATCAATGTCATCAGACTATCTTTGGAACTCGCGATTGGCTAGTTGTATGACGTCACAGTCCTATACAACTAATGGGAGTTACCCGCTGTTATTGCGGCTCGGTCGCATTTATTTAAAGTTGTGTCAAGTTTTAAAATGATCCTTGTGTTATGATTGAATAAAGAGATATTTGACTTGACTTTGACTTTGCAACTATGTTGCCAACGTGCAGCTGACGCTAAAATAACACTTAAATTGAAACGTTGCTTGATCCAAATAGGCAATAATTTTGTTTCCTAGCTAGCAAATGAAGTGATACTATTAATAGTAGATCTGTTTTGATCTCACATTAGCCGGCCGAGCAGATGTGAGGTAATCCGGAGGCTGGAGTGGCATCGTATCGTAATGAACATTGATTGATTATCGAGTGCGATGCGATGCGCCAGATACAGATGCGATAGAGGCACTCGCGGCGCCTCACCGGCACTCACAGACCAGACACGCATCCACAGATTCGCTGAATCTCCTTGTCAGCTGACACGAATGCGTGAGCGAAGGCATCAATTATGCATTCGAGATTCCTGCAAAAGCAGAACGCGAACCGACTGTCCATTGCAGACCGTTGCACGCAGCACGCTACGATACCGATAATTCGTTACTTGATAAAAATATTCAAACTGTCAATGGTTTTGGTGAAATGAAAGTGATAATAAACATATTGGTTTCGTATAAGAGATGAATAAAGGTCACAGGTCCCAGGCGTAGCAAGTGATCGGCGGCGCCGGCGCGGCGGCTCTCAAGTGGGCTAAATGCACCGCGCCCGCTGCCGACCTAGGGCAAGGCATGCTTCTCATCATCTCGAGAGTGGTCGACACACTTGCCACTAATGCCTGTCAGATCACAAGAAACACTATTATATTATTAGGCTTCAGAATTGTAGCACAAGAAGTATTTCCTAATTACTCTCCTGAAATAAGACTCACTAGGTAGTACATTGGCAATATAAGTGTGTAGTACGCAACTCCTCAACGCGCAAATATTTAATCTCAGTATCTCTTGACGACTTTATGACTTGCAGTGCATAACTACTTCTTGTACTTAATATTACTGCCTTCGATTAAACACCTGCTCAGAGCAACTCTTCCCAAAAATCAATTTCATAAAGCGAACAACCTAGTTCCGATATCAGTAACTTCATTCATTACACTAAAGCTGGAAATTGCAATATAAATTCGATGCATAATTTTTGCGCGTCGTCCATAAATTGTAGAGAATATACCGGCCGCGTCCGCCGCTAATGCATCGCGTAAATCAACCGCTGACCGCGCAACCTTTACAGCTGCCCCAACTTTATTACAGCTGCATAGAGTCTAAAGTCGTGCATTATAGCAGTGTTGGGTGTTGGGAGGGTTCGGGCCGGACGAGCAAGGTTGGCCGCCGGTCGATGTCTTTATGTCCGACTTGTAGCAGATATGCGCTAGAATGCGGAAAGTAAACAGAGTTGAATGAATTCGAATATTTTGTCGCAGATCGAATCGGGCTCAGTAACTGGACTCTGTTAGTTATCTATTGTTGTAAGGCTATCGCCATTTTAGCTGTGATAGGCAACCGTCGAACCTTACGTTGTTAGGCAACGGCCACAAACTGCTCTTAATGACTCATCTATCCATAAAACATACAAACCTACTAAACAGATACATATTTCAAATGTTAGTGGACGTTTTGTCAACATAGCACAAAATAAACTTCCCACAGTCTGCAGTACGTCTGTACGCTTAGAACTTTTAAGATACACAACAGATTTTAAAGCGGTGTTCATCAATATAAGGCTTTTACAAGTACGTACAGTAGGTATATTGAATTTCCACACAAACTAAGTAGCGGGCACAGCTAGAGAATTATCGAACTGTATCTTCTGTATGAAACAGTATTCTGTTAAGCTAAAGCTTAATTATTAGTACCCCAAAGTTAATTTCGTCCACAAATAACGAGTGTTCAAACCCTTCCTTTCCATCAGCATCAGGCAGGCACTAAATCTCTGCTACTGACACGACCCGTGGTGGAGTCAACTCGAGCCCGGGGTAGGAATGTAAAGATGACACCTCCACCCGCCGGAATGTCGGAATGCACTAACGAGAGTAAGCATGAGGATCTCACCTCAGGTGCTGTCCTTGATTTACAGCCACACGTGTGGAGTGGACGGCTTACGGCTGGAGCTATTTCTGTTGGAAGCTTCATTTGAGGTAAAATGCGAAACTTTATTGCAACGTAAGTCAAGATAACGACAAGATCGAGAAATAAAATAGATTCTAAACATAAAGTAATGATCCACGAGACGCAAAGAGCGCCATGACGACCAATCTTGAGCCTTCACCATTCAACGACTAGGCGACCTAGGCTAATAGGTATTCTATTAAATTAAAATTATTCTTACAAAAAGATTCAACTTCATGATTATAAGTTCCTATCTATACAACTCAGACGAGCCAGCAAACACAATCCTCACATTTTTTCGACGCCACTTTAAAATAATCTTAAAAAGTCTGGAGCAGTTCAAAAAGGATAAACAACATGATTGTCCATGAAACCCCTCCTCCGTCGTTGGGTCCTCCTAATTGGCGCCCGTCGTAAATCAGCCACATGTCTGCGCGCCGACCGGCTGCGCAGGCGCCGTTTTTTGCAGCAACACGTAAAATGCGCGTTTTACACGCGACGCTAATAGCCTACTAATTTATTGATGCGTGTGAACGTCGCTTTATGCTTGTCTAAGTGTTTATAGAGCAGCGTGCAAGGCTGAAGTGCAGCCATGCCAATTACATTTTATTTAAAGATCTTTAAACAAACGAATGATTGACATGATAATATTCCACAATTACCAGTAATGGCGAGACTCGGGCCTGAGACTGGAGTTGAGCGCCAGAAATATCCATAGTAGTAATAAGTTCTAGTAACTTTACAATTTATGAACTTTAGAATTCTAGGAGCATTTGAATAAATACAATTTTTCCGATAAAAATTATGATAGGAGATTCCAAAATATGCCCTTTTCATAAAGTCAGAAGCTTTACTTTTTATGGCTTTACAGAAAAAAGGTGACAAACCAGACAGACAGACGAACAATAAAGTGATCCTACAGCCTTTGGTTTTATCCTGTTGTGTACGAAACCCTAAAAATATAGTGTAGAGCAAAACCGTCCAACTACAAGTTAAACAAACTGAAATGGAACTCAAAGGCATAAATCAAGGCGTCAATAAACCCGTAATTTGTCTGCAACGTGATCCTCAGCAACGTGTCGCCACGCCACGCAACGCGCTTCTGGAATAGACATCAGTTATTAGTACAACTTTGCTGCGAGTATATTATTTATGAGTTTAACTTTACTGTAAGGTAAATTTCATAACTTGTTTTGTTTTTACGAGCTTATGGATATTTTTAAATGCATTGTTATAACAAAACAATACGATTAGTAGATAGGTAAATACGGGGATGTACGATTGAGTTTATTATTTATCCCTGAATTAACTGGAAATTATGATACTTAAATATGTTTTTAGCACTTTAGAGCACTAGAGGTTTAGTGCTAGTGACCCTGTTTTCCGATCTAAAGACGTATTTTTCTCTTCGAAATATTTTATTTTTCTCTTCGAAATATTTTATTCTCACAAAACATTTAATTTTGCCCAATTGATGCAGATTGGTGGATGGCTTTCCATCCACGTAAAAGGCACATATATTTAGCAAGTCTGCATATAACTCGATTCAAACAAACAAATCCAGAAAAATCCTAAAATGAAGATTTTGAAATAAGCCTTATAAATACGTACATTTGGTCTTCAGCAGGGACAGTTATAGGCTGGTCGGACACGCTTTTTGCATAAACACGGAATATGAACTCGACATCCACGCTCTTTGCGACCACTATAAAAAGGCTAAAGAATCCACTCCGACAAGCCGCGCTTATATATATATATATATATGTTTTTACCACTGAGGTGGCAACCAAGCGTACAAGATGGTAAGCGGTTACCGCAGCCTATGGACGCTTGCAATACCAGAGGTATCACTCGCGGGTTGCCACCTTCAGGCTAAGATCGAAAGCCTCATGTGCCAGTAATTTCACCGGAAACCATACCCTTCACACCGGAACACAGCAATGCGAGCATTACTGCTTTGCGGCAGAAATATTCCCCGGACGAGCTCTATCACAGAGAACTCTACTACTCTTAAACATACCTCATACCGACAGATAAGGCACTGCAGTAGGTGTAATGGCTCAGATAACAGAGAACCCTAATTCGATTCTGCTAATATGCCAACAATGTTATCTTTGTGTAGTTTATTAAATAGATACTTACCTAGAACAATGTACTCTAATGTTCACTTGTGTAGTCATAACAACATGAGTAGTGCAGCGTTTGTAACATTCCTAGTTAGCAGTCTCTCGGATTTTTTTTAAAGTTATCCTCTAGGTACTTGTTTTCCTCTACCAAAGGACCTAAGTATTTAAAACTAGCAGTCCGTGCAAAGCCGGGGTGGGTCGCTAGTAATAAATATAGCCTATGTTACTCAGGGATAATGTATCAATTTAATGGTGAAATAATTTTTGGCCCCGGACCAGTAGTTTTGAGGTTATTCATAACAAACAAAAATATAAATCTTTCCTCTTTATAATACCTATTCGTTATTCTCTATAGCTGATATTTTTAATTAATCTTTGACAAGTTGCGTTGAATGGCTTCTCCTGCGTCGCTTTGCCCCCGCGCCACTTGTTTCGTTCATTCGTTCGTATGAGTCAGTGGCCAACTCTGGTGACAGAATTTCTAGGCCGCCCGAAGGCCTCTGTCGTGGCCTAACAACTTTGAAAAAGCCGGGACCGACTGCTTAACGTGCCCTCCGAAGCACAGGAGCGCTCAATCGAAATTGCCACTGGCGGTCACCCATCCAAATGATGACCCCGCGGAACAGTGCTTAACTTATTTGAAACATGATGTTGGCAAGAGAAGGCACAGAACACAGATAAATAGTAGAATGCGGATGCGGGGGAAGCTTTTTGCTCAGCAGTGGGATAGAATAAGTATAAAAAGTGTTTTTTTCTTTTGCTCCAGTTTGTAGGCAGAATTAGCAAGGTCACCTACCTACTAGGACATAACTAATGTGATAAGTAAGCACATTGGTTTCAGAAACTTAATTACATTAGATAAGTACTAGGTATTTGCCCTTCAAACACTATCGTGTCGTAACTTGCGCGTTTTAATCTAACCATTATTCCTGGTCGAGGTAACATTTTGTCATTACATTACTGACACAGTTTTGTCGCAACGATATCCATTGCGATATTAGGTAATTCAGTCACTGTGGCAAGTGCCAGCCAACTTGCATTTACCACTCTTAAAGTACCGTGGAACCTTTACTCCGTTGACATAGGGTTGAGATTAGCGGGTCGACTGCGTGATGGAAAGGATTTGTCAGCAGAGTGTATGTCCGTGCTCTATCTCAGCGTATCGTCGGTTGCATGCGCGCGATGCGATTAGCCAAGCGCGCATATCGCTCACACGAAAACTCATGATACGTAAATGTCACTATAATGAAATTCATCAGCTGCTTAACAACTTATAGCAGCCCCCCATGAACTCTTAGAGCGATTCAAATTAAGATCTAAACTGAATTGTCAAAAAATTTTGTACCATGACTTCAATAATTATTAATTTCATGGTACAAATTTTTTTGACAATTCAGTTTAGGTCCTATTTTGAATCAGTTCATGGTATGGTGGCAGGTCCTGCTTACCTACCAGTAGGTACTATAATAATAACGTTGCATACAGAGTTACGGTATAAGACAATGTTTTATATACTCCTTATCAAACCTGCCTAAACGGCCTATAATACGGCCAACCTGATGATAATAACCTTTGAACCGGAATACAGCAATGTATGCAAGCATTACTGGTTTTGTTTATAGTAGTATGTAGCAGCTAGCAGTAATCATAATAATAATATAATATATTTGTAATGCTGCTAGGCGCTACATGCAGCCGTCATAGTGTAAACTAGTACGGAGGGCAGAAGCTATAGTTAGTAGGTACTACTTGTAACAGACCTGTAGTGTAGACCCCGTAAACTTGTACGTGTAAAAATCATGAATAGTTTATAGGAATGTTCTAAATAATGCTGGACAATCCAACTTATTACTGCTAGGCTGCCACCTACTAGGTACCACCAAGTAGGTGGTACTTCCCCGGACGAGCTTTATCACAAACACTCTATACTCTAATGTATCTCGCTCGACCACAATTAGTGGGCTGGAAATGATCATCATGACAGCCTTCTAATGTTCCCACTGCTGGGACACTGGCCTACTCTCAGGCGAGAGTGATTGGGTCTTAATCCACCACGCGGACCCAATGCGGATTGGTGGATGGCACATGTCTTTCGAATTTTTCGTTCTTGGACATGTCGGTTTCCTCACGATGTTTTCCTACTGGAAATGATAATCGCTTCAAACTACCATGCAGTTTTTACTACAAGCAACCTAAGTTTTGCTGGTACTGTTATTGTCCTTGGGCTCATAGCGATTATCGCCTGTGTTAATGAGCCCCAATTGTGATAACCCAAACATTGTTAGTAGAATATCGAAAGTGATCAAACGTCTAAGTTTATGTTATAGCATCGTTATTTGGTGTAAGTACTCAACAATCAAACGTGAGGTTTTTTTTGTGACAACAAAACGTACGGCCCACTTGATGGTATGCGGTCACCGAAGCCTATGTACGCTTGCAACCTCAGATATATCACTTGCGCGTTGCCACCCTGAGACAAAGATCTAAATCATGTGTCTGTAATTTCACCAGAAACCATACCCTTCGAAACGGAACAAGGGGAACATTAATGCTTGGTGGCAGAAATATGGTGGTAGTCTTACCCCGGACGAGCTCTACCATAAAGAACTTTACTACTCTTGTATACACGTAGGTACTCGTAGTCTGGTACCGCATAGCTGGTTGTTAACAGTTGATTGTTGTACCGTTGCAGGTTGGATGACTAGGGGATGCGAGCACCCCACTGAGAGCGGATCCAGCATGTTCGGCGCGGGGTCTGGGGGCGCTGGGGGCGCGGGGGGCGCGGGGGGCTACGGGGCGGAGTGCGGGGAGGGCTACGGGCTGGGGGTGGCGGGGTACGTGCCGGGCGGCGGTCGCCTGCAGCAGTACGCGGCGCACTTCACGCCGCACCAGAACGTGTGGCACCACCACCACGCGGCGCACCACGACACCTACGGTAAGCAGATTGCTTAGTTACCCATTTGTGATAAGCTGGCTGTACACACTGGGCCAAGGGTTGGGCCACAAAATGTTGAGGCCTCGTCATCTTGGCCCAACCCTTGGCCAAGTGTGTCAACAGCGACAATTGGTAGCCAAATCTTGGCTTAACATGCTGGCCCAACCGAAGGTAGAACAGGAACTGAAGAAGGTGCCAACATGTGAACACTGTTGGCGAAGCGCGCCAAGATCCTTCGATCTGTGCACAAAAAACCGACACTATTTGGATTGCCGGCCAATATTGGTCGCCAGCTACAATACAACATACGCCAAGTAGTCACTAACATAGTCTCTACACAGTCTACACGCTTGCCCAATATGTTGGCCCAATGTGAAAACAATGAAAGCATTACATTTCAGCAATGTATCCCGTGACCGAATCCTGGCTGGTTTGCTCAAAGGGTCCACATGAAGCCTTGTTCATCATCTCAGGACAACAACACGCGCGAGATGCTACTCGTACCTCTGGTATTGCAAATTCGCAAACAAGTGGCATGCTTGGCATGGCTTGGTCTTTCCTTGTCATTATTATGTCGATGAACAAAGACGAAAACAAAACTTGAAAGACACATTAGCGCACAGACACCACAGATATGAGAACACAAAAGAGGTGGTTTATGATGATTGTCAAGATACACTGGAACTATATTGGAAAGAGTAAAATGAAAGACACTGCACTGTAGTTACTACAAGTAATAGTTTACTACAAATTGTACTAAACATTTAGTGTCTCTACCGCGTAATTTTAAATAACAATTAAACCTATGTTAGTAATTTATTATCCGATAAAAATAATTTATCATTTTATTATTCATCATGTCGGGTTCGATAGCGATGTTTATAGAGCACAATCTGCACAATGTGCGCCGACAGTCATCACTGATGAGTAACCAGTAGGTACAGTATCTTGTACGTGTAAGTATTAGAACGCGATAACGTCCTCAGCAGATTACCCACTTGCTGTGCTATCATACTTATAGTCAGCGACCATACTAAGATATCAGCAAGTCAACAAAGTTATCTAGTAATACTAGCTGTTTGACTTTGAGTAAATATTATTATACAAAAATAATACAAAAAAAAACCTTTCTATAATATTTGTAAGTATAGATAGTTTTAGGGAAGAATCATCTCGTGTCAAGCGGAAAGTTGTGGGTTCATGTCCTGCTTGAGGCAAAATAATTTAACTCCAGCACGACCAAAGTTAATGTACTACGTAGTACGTACTATGACTTTGACACCAGCCAGAGGTATGACAGACAGTGACAGCAGGAGCAACCAATATTGAATTCCCTACACATTCACCATAGCTCGCCAAACGTAGTGCTTACATTCTCTTGGGCTCGCCAGTTGAGCTACCGCCATCTAAATAGACTTTTTTTTTAATAACTTGAGACGAAAACCCCTAATTGGTTCGATATGTCGCTCGCGTTAACTCTCAGTTGCATGCATCCTCATAAAAGTTAGTTATTGGAAATTCAAATTACCGTCTCTAGGACTTACCAATACTGTGCGTTGATTGTCATTCAGTCAGTCAGTAAAGAAATATTTTTTTACATTCAAACCAAATAGCCACAGGTTACGCTCAAACCTCTGCAAAATACCGAAAGAATGCTACAAAATGTAATTTGATTTATCAAAAACTAATGAACAAAAGGATGAATAGTTTTCCCTAGGAAACACATAGTAGGTACCTACTTGGTACACATAGTACTACCTACACACATAGTACTACCTTCGTATGGTTCGATTGATTACAGTGTTTTGGACGATTTGGAATCCCCTCTGTGTTACTTTCCTGCTTCATGAATTAGTCATCATCATCATCATCATGACAGCCTTCTAATGTTCCCACTGCTGGGACACTGGCCTACTCTCAGGCGAGAGTGATTGGGTCTTAATCCACCACGCGGACCCAATGCGGATTGGCGGATGGCACATGTCTTTCGAATTTTTAGTTCTTGGACATGCCGGTTTCGTCACGATGTTTTCCTTCACCGTATGAAAGCACTGGCATTGCGCACATACATTTTTCGAACAGAAAAATCCATTGGTGCACGACCGGGTTTGAACTCACTACCTTCGGATCGGAAGGCGGGGTCACTACCACTAGACCACCGGTGCTCTCATAGATTAGTGCCTGCCTATAACTGTACTTTGGCTTTGAGCTTGGCTTGTGAGTGTAACTGATCCCAATTTGGCCATCTCTAGTTTTTTATTTAATCCAGTTGTTCCGGTGTTATTTCATTATCACCGAGATAGTTCTACATGGGGTTGCCATGACAATCAAACTGTAGAGGAAACAAGCGAACTTCTCATCTCTCGTGCATAGATAAATGGTTACATGTGATATATATCGTCAAAACTGTCAAAATTTTTGACAGTTTTGTGACCATTTATCTATGGCACGAGAATCGCCCTCCAGTGCATTATATCTTCTTCTCTTAAATTTTTTAAAATCAAATAAATGGAGGGCGACTATGCAGGTAGGTGTTTAAAGCAAATGAGGGCAACTTCGTACTATACTTTTACAAAATATTTTTTCAAGTAATTCGTCCTGCTCACAAATAGGTACTAACGCATCAGTTAGTCATAATCAGTTCATTAGTGCGATGTGATTAAACCACAAAAACATCCGTTTCAGATTGATATAGTTTAAGGAAACAAACAACATTGAATAATCGCGGGATACCATCCTAACAGTTAGTTGTTATTGCAAGACTTGCGAGAGTACGCCGCGGGATTACCATACCATACTAGACGCGCTCATAGACCTTGGAAGACGTCATACTCATCGCCCCAGAAGGCCAGTTAGTTATGAAGTACACAAAAGGGATACTACGATAGTTAAACTCATCGCGATCGTAAATAAACAGTACAGTTCTCCGTGCAGGCAGAACGTGTAAAGGACAGGATGTTTAGTAGCCAGTTTTTTTGAATTTATAACACAAGATGGTAGGTATAACATATTTTCTATAATATGCACTTAACTTTGAAAACGCGCAGCTGTGGTGGTGGTCTAGTTCTTGATTTCTGATTTGTGACGCTTTTAACAATTATTTTAAGATTATGAGTGAGCGATATTCAAGGAATATGTTCCACACACAAAAAAAAATACACGTACTTTTTTTCTAAACATTAAAGAAATTTAAAAATTTGTGCAGGTTGTTGACGCGGTGCAAATTGACCGAAATGTGTTTTTAACTTGAACTACGTGACTAAAGATTTCCTTGAACGAATCTACCACTCACCACCGGCACAGGGAAACATCGTTAACTTTAATTGTTGATCACTGTAAATTATAACGGAAAATGTAATAACCTTTTATTATAATAAAAGAGGGGATAAAATTTATATAAAAGAGGAGATTTGTAAAATTTTGCAGTAGATATAAAACAAAAAACACATTCAAGCGTTATTATTTTGCATCTATCAGAAGAATCATAACTCGCGCGTAAAAAAGGTTATAGTTCGCATTTTTTTTCATTTTTTTGTGCGATCTGTCACCTTAAGGGGACAAAACTAGGTGACAGATGGGAATAGTCCCTCGTTGCCACTTAGTGACTTACTACCATGAGATCAAAATGCGAAGTCTCACGTGCCTGTAATTTCATCGGTACGGTTCCGCTTAGCGACATAAATTTACGATGGTAGGTACTTTGCCGTAGGTGGTATAACTTAACACAAAGATATCTACTAAATATTTAAGTAGGTACAACAAAAATACAGGTTGTAGTAGATAACGAAAAATGTATTGCGCCCCACTTCTTATACTATTACCTACGCTGCGAATATTATACGCAGTACCTTACACGAATCATCAAAACTCCATGATTTTAACTAATAGGTACTATGCTACGCAGTTATACTTATCAAACAGTTTTCCTAATGAATTTAAAGTAAATTAAATACTCGTAGTTAGTTATGTTAATCCCATTTTTCACAAGTAATCAGTTTTGTTTTGAAAAACAGGATAAATTGATTCAGAATATCAGAGCATGTAACCAGCAAAAAGATACCTACCGTAGCGAGCGACCGCAAAGTTATATGCAGTAGGTAGGTACACAATCTAATGCTAATTCCACGTATCAAGTACACCAGTACCTACATATATCAAATGATACCTTTATGTAGCATGAACACAAACCTAACTAACACTTATTTTGATAGAGGAGGATGGGACGAGCGCTATTTGGAATATATATAGTCCTGGTATCATCATTTTCCGAGCGAGCGAAGCGTCTCTGCTACAAGACTGGCAAAATTTGATTTCGTCTGTCAGTTTATTAAATCGCATTGTCATATATTACAACCGATCTGGAGGGCGATTCTCGTGCATAGATAAATGGTTAAATGTGACTATAGGTATATCGTCAAAACTGTCAAAATGTATATACATTTTCGGCAGTTTTGACGATATATATCACATGTGACCATTTATCTATGGCACGAGAATCGCCCTCCGAAACTTTGTATAGAACATGTTTGACGACTTTATAGATTTTTGTCTCCGGGAAATTTCATGGAATCATAATAGAATGAAGTTTGTGCTCGCGAGGTTGCGCTGTTCACACAGAGTTACTAAATTTATCAGCCTGAAACTGCCGGAGCTTCCCGCTATACATCGAAGGGTCTTGTTGACTATGTTCATTCGCCGACTATGCACAAACTTCACATCTTTTTTTTAACAAAACGCTAAATTCCACATTATTGCACCCTCAGTGCAACGACTATTACTATTATACTTTACTATACTAATTGCAAGTCTTGTACTATTTCCTTACATTAATCTGTGATGCGCCACTGAAGCTCTTTGATGAGGAAGGATCATGAAGCTGATCTTTCTCGTATTAACTTCTAATAAACATAGCATCGTTAATTTTATAAGTAACTAGGGTACATAGTTTTCCTCGTAAGCGTGCGCCTTGTCCGCTAGTCGGTCCGTGACGTGAGTCAGCGCTGCGCTGATAAGAGCCGAGCAAGCGCGCGCCGCGGCCGCCTGCGGACAGTCCTCGCTTGACCTCTGACCGACAGGGTCGCTCCACTCGCAGCCTCTATCGGCATCATCACAAAGTTCAAGTTAAAGTGGCAGATCTAATGATGGACACTATCCCCGCGGCCGCGTACTGGCTGCAGTCTCAGCTGCACAGCCGAGCGCTGCTAGCAGGTGGGTCAACCCTTCGGAATCATGAAGATTGCTATCATTTGCAATTTGTGACTCTGATTGATATGAGGATAATTTATTGTAGTACAATAAATACAATAAATTGTTTGTAAATTCGAATGTAGAGTACCTACAAGAATGGATTTATTTATCAATTTATAGTTGTTGTTTGTTCCACGAGCCGAAATAAATGAGTGCTCCTCCTCCGTCCTAGCTGTATGTTGTTGAGTGTTGTTGACAGTGTGTGTTGGTACAGGTGGCGGAGGCGTGGGCGGCGTGGGCGGCGTGGGCGGCGTGGGCGGCGGGCTCTACCCTCAGAACGTGGTGATGGGCTCCTGGTGCGCTCCCTACGAGGCGCTGCAGCGTCCGCCCGCTTACGGTAATAATCAACCATTTATTTTAGACTAGTGGAATTTGTCCGCGTTGAAGTCTTTTTCATACAACTTCATCTTTCCGCTCATCTACGAGTTGAACACGTAAAAAGAAACACCCTCCAATTTTCAGGTTTGTGCAGGACTTAATGGATTAGACTGTGTGTAGATTGCATGTCAGTCAGTCGGTCAGTAACTCAACTATTTTATTATTGAGATACCTACTTGTTTATTTTAAATTTCTTTGCAAATATTATTTTATTTTCAATATATGATAGTTTTAAAAAAATAATAGCAGACCGCTCAAAAGTCAATTGAGAATTATAAATGCTAATAAACATGGCGACTCAGTCGCTCTCGGGACTCGGGACATGCTCCTCGCGGCTAACAACTGTAAACTAACTTATCTAATTTATCTCACACAAAGACATTATGTTATCTTATCTTATTACTTTGTCACGAGAGGATCGAGCAAGCGCCTTGAGAAAAGGTCGCGTTGACCGTCCACAACCCAGCTGACACGACTTGCTTCACTTACTGGATTCAAGTTGAAAATTTTACAATAAAATCCTAAAAATAATGTTAAAACAGAATATTTTCTAGTCATGGTAAAAAAAATTACCCAGTAGGTAAAAAATCTTTAGTTTTAAATTTTTCTTTCAGTTGATGAAGGATAACGAAAAACTTTTTATGATTCATGTAATGATACCTATACCAGATCAGTAGAATAGGTATACTGAATAAGGGAGGTGCGTCATGTAAATGAAATACTAGCAGTCCTTCCCAGATTTGCGTGGGTGCAATGAAACCGCACCCGTGCAAAGCCGGGGCGAGTCGCTAGTAATAAATATAGCCTATGTTACTGAGGGATAATGTAGCATTCTAATGGTGAAAAAATTTTTGAAATCGGACCAGTAGTTTTTGAGTTTATTCGTAACAAACAAAAATACAAATCTTTCCTCTTTATAATATTAGTACAGATTTATAACATCTTGAACCTACGAAAATCTTATTCACCTTCAGAAGACGATTCAAAGTGATCCTTGTGATTTTATTGAATTCAAGTATTGCCATTACTAAGGCGGGCCCTACACCTACAATAAGTTTGCACAATATTTTTTGCGCAATATGATTAAATCGCCCTTCTCGCAATTCCTCTCGCAATTTCTCGCTTCCTTTGACGCAATCATTCAATTTTTTCGCGTGAGCAGGAGCAAACGAAACTGTTCCGTGAACGAGATGTAAGACCAAGATTTGGCTGCAACTATAGTGTCGCTAAAAATAAAAAAAAATACGTCGCTGGTCGAAAAACTGGTACCTACATGAAAAGGCAAAAATATACCCTCGAGCATGGTCCGATCCTCGTAAAGGCGACGCACAAACTAAAAAATATTGCGCAATACAGATCCTACACGGTGCAATGATAAATATGGTACATCAAAAATTAAACTCGCTCAAACTTTCGTTCAATCATTGAGCAAACTTCAATACTTCTACAATACTAACTCTAGACGATCAATTGTATTACGCAATTCGTGTTATTGCACAATGTTATACACAAAAGAGCACTCAATTATGTAGCTAAAATTAGGTATAATAGATTCGTTATCCACAAGGATTTCCTATTATTCATATAAAAATAAAATGATTTTGTAAAATATACCGCAGCAAATTCATAGGGTAATCACAATTTAATGTTCAGATAGAGAAGTTATTTATTAGCACTAATTGTTTACGTGTTAACATTACTACAGACTATTAACTAATAAAATTATAGGTTAAATGTAGATTTATGATATTTGTGAAAGTCTGGGTGGGTTATGTCAATCTTTCCGTGAAGACTAATCCGATTGTGATAAAATTTAGAATGAAGATGTTTAGGTAAGTGCACATCGACTATTTTGTATGCCGGTAAAACTGACAAATCCTGTCACATAGAATAGTAGAATCAAACGCTAAAAACAGTTGGTAAAACCGCGCGAAATAGCTTATGTTAAATAAAAAACTTTTAAAAACAAAACAAAAACCATTTTTATCAAAACATGTTGACTTGGTAGAGTACTACAACTGGTAAGTTCCACAAGACAGCACCGTTCCTGCATAAAATAAAATCAAAATTAGAATAAAAAATCACTTTATTCAATCACATAAATTTACGGCAGTTCCACGCGCCCCAATAAATAGGTAGATACAATAAAACGTAATTTGCCCTATTACCCTATTATTTATAGAAGTTTAGAACATTATCTTTAAAAAATAGGCTCTACATTACTTAGTCCGTCATACTCTACACGTTTACAGGATAAATATATTTCTGAAAAAAGCTCCATCTTGAAGATAATTAAGTTTTTAATATACAAGGTGGTCCAGATCAGATCCAGGGTTATCCGAAAATACACAAGTTATATTATTATGTTACCCGACTTTAGTATTATTCGAGCTATGATTTTTTTAAACGTTTTTTTTTTTGAGTATGTTTAGTCGTCTTGAAATAAGGGTCTAAATTCTGTGTACGCTTAACATTTAGCAAAACTATTATATTTGTTTATTGTCGACAGCTAAGACACATTCTAGGCGAGACACGTATGACTGATAACGACGCAAGTTACCATATCGTATGTCCACTTTGCTCAGCGCTCGGCTCGTGCAACTGATTCATTCATCTTACAAATTGTTTTGATGAGCATGCATTTTCACACTTCCTTCCAATAATAGACTCGACTGCAACAACTAGTGCTTTCGACTCGGTATTGCTCGGCAATAGCCCGAGCCGCTAGACTGTCGGAGAGCGTCGGAGTGTCGGTGAGGTGTCGGTCGGTAGTGAGTGACGAGTGCGTTGGCTGGCACAGATGGCGAGTACGAGGAGGGACGCGAGTGCGTCAACTGCGGCGCCAGCAACACCCCGCTGTGGCGGCGCGACGCCACGGGCCACTACCTGTGCAACGCGTGCGGGCTCTACCACAAGATCAACGGCGTGAACCGGCCGCTCGTGAAGCCGAGCAAGCGGCTGGTGAGTGTTCCCCCACTTGACTACAACGCGTCTGTTTGAACAGGTGCCGACGCGGACCTGCTCACGCGCTTCTATAAGGACGGCTCCGTGCAGAGATGGATGAGTGTGGAGGGCATGGCCAGGGGCATGAAGAAGGTGAGTCGGTGGCGTGTAGACTAGTGCATGTACCCCTTCCGTTCGACTTTTCTATCGCACGCGTTCCTCTCTCTTGGCTTAGCGGGTGATGATCCTACACGCCTCCGCTCCCCACTTCGCTCGCACGGTAGTCCGCTTCTCTCGGTCGTAGATAGATAGATGGATAGATAGATGGGACGCTCGGGCGGCTGGTCGCCCGCGGCGCAGGGCAGGTTGCGGACGGAGCCAATGGCGCGCGGCCCCGCCCGGCGCGCGCTCCGTCCCGCCTGTTTATTGGACAGTGCAGCCTCACTCGCGCATGCGCATAATTACAATCCGTTCGCAACTGATACAAGATGGCGGATAGATAGCTCCCGGCCGCCACCGCCGTGGTGATGGATGGTAGCTTTGCACGATCCTAGACGGGATGGATGACGGTGTCCGGTACTTACCAAATAACTTAGATTTATTTTTTGGCACTAACATTTCTTTTAACTTATTAAGGATAAGGCAGTAGACATAATATTTTATTTATATAATCACAATAATACCTACAGTGCTATGGCAACATATCTATGTACGAGGTAATGTGTCGCTTCGTTCATCATCGAAGATACATCCACGGCTTCGTCCATTCGAAGTGGATGTCATGTCACAGTTTTACCTATAAATGCTATTATGCAAGGGCTGTGTTGTGACGGTCGCACTGCACTTGCACTTGCACTGGCACTGGCACTGGCAGGCGACTAACGAGCTCTGTCCTTAGTCCGCGGCGCGCCGGCACGGGCAGTGCTGCACCAACTGCGGCTCGCGCAACACCACGCTGTGGAGACGCAACAACGACGGCGAGCCCGTCTGCAACGCCTGCGGACTCTACTACAAGCTGCACGGCATCAACAGGTGAGGACTCTTCCTCTTACATATCACTTTGTTCCAAGACGACACATCATCAGAAAAGGAACCGTCTTTAATAAGCTGTCAAAAAACCTTTCGCTCAAACCTTTTTATAGCAGCTGATTCAACAATGCATTTATGGAAATATATTTTTTGGTAAAGGATGGAGGAAAGGAAGGAGATGCGCTATCTCCGCTCAAAGACATGGGCCTACATAATTTTTTTAAACAGAACATGTGTTCCTCAGGCCCCTAGCGATGAGGAAAGACGGGATCCAGACCAGGAAACGTAAGCCCAAGAAGTCCGGCAACGGAAACAAGCCCCCGGGCCAGGACGCCAACAAGAGAGACGGACACAGCTCACCGGGAACCGATGGTACGTTCCTTATTGTATAACCATTATTTGCCATTTATTTAGCTATTTTCATAGTTTATTTACGAATTCTTACGAGCAGCTCCGTTGAAAATCGCTACGCTGATGTAAGACTACATTTTATAATGAACCAGTAGAAAGCCTCGTCTTTTTGTCCGCGTTGAGTTTTTAATACAAACTTCATCTTTCCGCTGCGTTCTCTAGGAGTTGAATTTCGGGAATTCCTTAGTACCCCTGCAGCGTAATTTAAGAGCAATGTACCCTCTTTTGCTTCTAGGACTTACGGTTTAGGCTGTGCGTTGATCTGTTAGTCACGAAAGCCTTTTATAGGTTCTGATGTTTGCTTTGTCACAGCAGATAGCAAGTTGAGCATATCGGAGGTGTCGATGCCGCTGTCGGCGTCGCTATCACACGTTGGGAGGGAGGGCTGCCGGGAGCCGGGTCGGGAGACGGGTCGGGAGGGGCGGGAGGGCAAGCACGAGCAGCACGTGGGTCCGGCGCCGCAGCACGCCGCCGCGCCCTTCCTGCACAACCCCGCGCTCTTCAACATCAAGAGCGAGCCGAGCCACGCCGCGCCCTACGACCCCTACTCCGCGCACGCGCCGCACTACCACTCGCAGCAGCACTACTTGCATGCACTCCAGGTACGCACTTCATCCACCTCCTCCACAGGGATTCGGTAGTGCTACCTAACTGACGACGACGGATCGTCGACCTCTGGTCTACCCTTGAAAGCGACCAACGATTACCGTTGCAAATATTCTAGTTCAACTTATTTCGGTATACGATAACAACTAAGTACATTTAGGATATAATTAAGCTGAACCAAGAAAACTGTCCCAATATATAATAACGCTTTAGACCGCTAGAGCAGACCCTATGGACCAGTGCCGTGAGATTACATTTATTCGAACCCGGTTGTTAAAATATCTCTGACTGAAATAATCATAATCATAATCATAATCATAATATTTATTGGCCATAGGAACACTAGGTACACCTGGTTTCGTTATAATAATAATAATTATTATGTAGGTATACTACATTAACATAAGACATAGGCTAACAAACTAACACAAAAAATAAATAAATTCTAATGCTAAAATACAATAACACACATAATTTAAAATGATAATTAATTGTGCGGCTGTAAAAGGGCCTTGTCAAGTTTTAACTAAAAGAAATAAAATAAAAATATATATAAAATATGATAGTTTGAGTTTCCCAATCTGGTAGTAGGTACCTATCTATAGAGTTTTTCAGCTGCTATCAAGCTTAGAGACGGACATTGCCCAGGTGTCTTTGTTGCTTAGGTAGTCATTAACTGTATAAAAGGCACCCGCGGTCAAAGTTAACTTAATACAGTTTTTAAACCGTCTTTCACTTAGCTCCAGTATTTCACACGGGATTTTATTATAATACCTAATGCAGTTTCTTAGAAACGATTTGTTACATTTTTGAAGTCGGAATTTAGGAAATAAGAGTTTATTTTTGTTTCTAGTGTTTACAGTGTGCGAGTCACTAATCTTTCTAAAGCTAATAATGTTTTTTCGGGTGTACATAATACACTCGTAAATGTACAAAGAAGGCATTGTTATAATATTAATGTCTTTAAACACCTGCCTAAGCGAAGCTCTTGAATTTAAATTATATATTGCCCTAATGGCTCGTTTTTGGAGAATAAATATACTATTAATCTTAGCTGCAGAGCCCCACAACAATATACCATACGACATGATACTGTGGAAGTACCCATAGTACACTAATCTGGCGTTTCTAACGTCGGTGAGCTTCCGTATCTGTCGAATCGCGTGGATAGCCGAACTGAGCTTTTCACTCAAGGCACTGATGTGAGGGTCCCATTGCAGCTTTGAATCAACGGTAATCCCCAAAAATACTGTGCAGTGAATAGATTCTAGTATTTTTCCATCGATCATGATATTAGGATTGATGTTTTTAACGTTTGGTGGAGAAAATCTAACGAATTTGGTTTTGGTGGGATTCAAAGCGAGATTATTCATTGCAAACCATTTATTGAGGGAATCTAAGACAAGGTTTATCCTGTTATAGTCGTTTTCCCTCCGGCAGACTTTAAACAATATGGACGTGTCATCGGCGAACATGACTATTTCAGTACTGGCATATTTCTTAATCATATGGGGCAAGTCGTTAACATATATTAAAAACAGAAAAGGGCTCAAGATTGAACCTTGGGGTACTAAATAATGTCGTTTCCAGTTTAAAGACTTAGAAAGAACTATGCCTATTGCCTACGCAGTCGTCATTGGTAGAGTTACTCTACTCTGCCAGGTATCGAGCCTTTTCTCACTGAGATTATTCGAAGGTGTGTTATCTCTTGCAGTTCGGACTGGGCACCGGCGAGGAGGAGGAAGGCAGCGGCTTCCTCCACCAGCGCAACGTGACCGCGCACGCCAAGCTCATGGCCTCCACGTAGCAACCCCCTCCGCACCAGACCGCACTCCTCAGGCATGGTTCTTCTCAACTCTATCCGAGATGAAGAAGCTCTGATTAATTGCCAGTGCCAGTACAGCGATAGGACAGTAGGTAATACGTGATAACTTCAGGACTGTATGCTTTAGTTCAGCAGCCTTGCCTTGACTGGTAGTGAGTTGAATGATAATACTGTAGCGTAATTTATGCTTGTGAGTAGATTAAACATTTGTAAAATTTGTGAGAAGTAGTTTTAAATGATCGTTTGATTGAATACTCCGACACAGCGTGAAATGCAAAAAACATGTCGAAATTCCTAATTAATGTTTTGTATTTCAAAAGTGAGTTCATGAGTTGATTCATATTAAACACACGTAAGTAATACATAGTGAATTGATTCAGCTATAGGTACTCACTCACCTAGCTTGTATCAGCTCAGGATAACTCTCAATGTAATTAGGTAAATAAATAAATAATATGACTGTTTGACATAGTATTTGTAGTTATTGAATAATTCTATATTCATAGCGATATTAATTAAATGTAAATACGTTAGATTAAATATTTTTTAACAGGAGGCCATATTTTTAAACTTTTTGGACTGAATGCTGCACCGACATAACAATAATTCTACCTTAAACTGGTCGATCCATGTATTGCAGATGTTATTGACCACCAAGATATTGTACAAGCGTTAGTTCCTTCAATTTTTTTGATGTTATCAGCAATGATCTGGTGATAATTGTTTTAATTTGCAAGAATATAAGTACCAATTAGAGAATTAAGGTCCCGATCTTTATCTCATTGCTAGTCTAATGAAACCCCTGTATTGTATTCGTAATAGATAAGAAATTGTGAAGATAACACTTAAGTTACGTGCTATTGTAAATAAGGCTTAGTAAATAAGTAGTTGATAAGAATTGAGCAGTATTTAACGCCACCTACTCTACATTGTTGTAATTATTATTTCGAGTGCGCGATAAGCGCTGCCTGCCGAGTCTTATCACAACACAACATATCGTAGGTATTACACTTTAAGGCAAACGATATACATAATACACATTTAAATCTAATTAAAACGGATGTGATTTTGATAATACTGTGTACCGTAACTAAATGTAGAGTTTGAAGTGTTTTGGCATTTATTATGAATAGTTGTAAATAATATGGAGGAAAATTATTTGAAATACAGGTAAATAACCTAACTAATTACACTGCACACCAAAAACACTTTAGCCAACTGAAGTGAGGCCATATTGCGAGTTTTGGCGAGACAGTTAGTAGCATTAAGCCACCTCACGGTTTTTTATGCCAGTTCATTTCAGGCTCGCAAAAAACTCACAATTTGTGCTGTTGTTCATTATAAGGAATAAAAAGATTTTATACATCTTGCTAAGAAACATGTTTAAAAAGGTACTTAAACTAGATTTCCGAGTTTCGGTAAAAATAGTCTATATCTTTTGTCAAACAGAAAATGTACAAAATATATCAGTTCTGTATAGAGTTGAAAAATATAATAATGAGCACAAACACCTCGTTTTATTCCGATTTCGTTATCAATTCATGTTTTTTTTTTTAAATAATAGTATTTGCATGGTGTCCTGTAGATAAAAAGATTCATTTTTTTAAATGAATTAATAACTTCAATATAATGTGTACTTAATAATTATGATGTTCACGTGCCTGTACTCGGGCGAGATATGCAGCTTTATAATTTATATTTTCCACCTAATGTAAAATGTACCATGTCTTTTGTGAATAAACCTACTGAATACTGAATACAAAAACCTAACTAACACTTACTAAACTTGCCGTTTTCCTATACGTCTCCGTCCAATGCGGAGATGGTGATACACTGACCTACCAGCCGTGAATGATGCTCAAGCTAGCCGGGCTGCCGTATCTACCTACCTGCAATTTTAAACCTTCCCTGAACTCATACAAATGTTTCAAGACAATCAGCCAAACCGGTCCAGCTGTTGTCGAGTTTTAGCGAGCCTAACGCGCAGCAATTCATTTTATATAAGAGAAGAAGCTAAAGACGGAAACGTGTTGGCACGCGAAGTATGCACCAACGTTCGTGATGTATCCAAACATTGGCACACGTTTCGAACTGTAACGAACAAAGACATTCAGAATATACTCTAAGGTAGCGAACTAAGTAAGTTGAAGTTCTTACTTACCTACTCATGCTGGCAGTGGCAGTGGCAGTGGCAGTGGCAGTGGCAGTGGCAGTGTGCGCTAGCGGGCCCCGGAGGCGCGGGCGCTGAGCGCGGCGCCTGCGAGGCGGTAGTAGCACCAGCGCTCCCGGCGCGTGAGGTTGGTGGCTCCGGCCGCCTCGTAGAAGGCGCGCGCCGGGTTCCACTCCAGCACGTGGAAGTCCAGCCGCGAGCCCGTCGCCAGCGCCTCCTGGGGAACCATCCACACACACCTCTGAGGCTCCTAAGGCGAGGCGAGGCGAGGTCGACCCGTTTCGACGCCGCTTCTTCTTCTTCTTTTACTTATGGCGTCTGTGGCTGAGTTTGCCACAATTTTGCCAATGTCAAGTCGACAAGATTTAAAACTGTACAACGATGGAGGTTTGACTATGAAGATGGTCAGTCTAACAGAGGGAGACTCAACCATAATTTTCGACGGCTCATAGCATAGCTCGTGTGAACGATCGTCCTTACGTCACTACTCTGTACTACGTACAGAATGGCCACTATCTCCCACCGGTTTTACTTACCTCACCCCGTCGCGAGTTTGCCGGCACCTTTCACCGGCACTGAAGCTAAGGGTTAGGGCACGCGTTTGTCTTGATTTTGTGAAGGTCTAGCCAGCCAGCGCGAGCGAAAGTGTGCTATCTCACTCTTGCTATAATTAGGTGGGGCCAATTATAATACTCACACGTACAACGGCACCGTTTACACAAACCATGCATGTGGTGATTGATTGCGACGCGTTTGCTTCATACATTTTATTGAGTGTCCGGGGTGTGCCGACCGAGTTTACCGGAAGGTCGATATATCCACGTGCGTTGATCGATAAGAATGCGCGTCGGTTGCATAAAATTCATGTGAAAATCAACGTTGGCAGATTCTCATTGACTGGACAATGGACATAGAGCGCTGACTCGGCGATACGTGACCCGGCAGCGGCGGCGCGTGTCGCACTATCTACAACGACGCAGACGCTCGCCTCAGCGAATCACATTTGCATTGTCAGCTATCTGATTATGATTCAATATTGATAACAACTTATTTCTTACTTAGTACCTAGTCATCATGTTAGCTTTGTAATGTTCCCACTGGCACTGGATGGCACCACGCGGACCCAATGCAGATTGGTGGATGGTACATGTCTTTAGAATTTTTAGTTCTTGAACATGCGGATATTTTCACGATGTTTTCCTTCGCCATATCCGTATTATGCGGGTTAGTGTCAAAATCCCCTTTGAAGATCCCTTTTAAAGGGGATTTTGGGAGTTTCAGTGTCAAAATCTCCTTTCGATCTAATAGAAAAATACATTGGTGTGCGTCAGGGTTCGAACCCACGACCTTAAGACCAGAAGGACCACTAGACCACCATTCTCTACTACTGGTAGGCAGCTAGGTAACTTAGTAGTAAGTACCTTTTAGAACTATTTCATAAAAGTTACCTTTGCAACAGCATCGAAGAGTCTCTGCCCCAGCCCCCGGCGCCTGTGCGGGAGTCGCACGCACAGGTCCTCCAGCATGGTGGCGGGCCCCTCCCACGTGGAGTAGGTGGGGAAGTAGATGGCGTACCCGGCGAGCTGTCCGTCGTCGCCGGCGCACGTGAGCTCGCCCACCTTGCAGCTAAATGCGGCCGGGACCCGCGAGAAGCAGTCGCGCTCCAAATCTACAAGTAGCGACATCTAGTGCTGTATGTATGGAACGCAACTGACAGTGACATCTAGCGCTGACACATGAAATGCTGCAGACGCCATAGAGCGCTGTCTGGATTGCAGTAGACAGTGACATCTAGCGATTGGTTACAGAAGCTTTTGAATAGCGATAAACTTTGGAAAAAGCAGTGACATCTATGAAATACTACCAAAGATAACTAATATTATCAATCTGTTAAAAAAAAGGTTTGTTTGTTTACCTTTTACAGATAGCTTCGGGCCCTCGGACATCTTTTCGAAATCGGCAAGCTCCTGTAAAAGCATAGTAGGTATTAACTCTAATAAAATGTATAAGTAGGTACAAAACTGAAAAACTCAGATCTCCACAAGATTTGGCTAGGTAGGTTATACTCGATGGCCTAGGTAACTCCCAGAGCTCAGAGGCCAGAGCTACCTACTCCATTGTCAATTGATTCATTTTTTATTCATACTATGTAGGTAATTACGATGATTGTTATCTCAAACATAACCTACTTGTATCATTTCTGCAACGGCTGCCATATCTTCTCGTCTCGCCTGCCGAACTATAACTTCTCCATCTTTAAACTTCTCACTCATAATTATTTTAGTTAGGTAGGTATCTAGCTTCGGAGGATTCCTTTCTGAATTAAAAAGACGTTTGAACACTTTGAACTGAACTTGCAAGTTTGTTTTTGTTTTGTTTTGTTATAATAATGTTGCCAACAAATCAACCAAAAAATACCCAAAATTAAATTTTATTATAAACCCTACCTATGTACCTAAATTATAATTTACCAAGATAAACGTACATAGACGATTAGGTACACAGTAGGTAATGAGAGGTTTTGGTCTAAAGTTATTTACTTATAAAAAAAGCTGTTTTTAGATGGCGGTAGTTCAACTGGTGAGTTGGGTGCCATTATTCTGAGATAGGGTGAGTGTGGGGGGTGCGGAGAATTTGACGTTGGTTGTTAGCTGTCTGTCACTGTCTGTCAAACCTCTGGCTGGTGTCAAAGTACGTAGGATTCTACATTATATTTGGTCGTACTGGAGTGGAAATACCTACTAGTTTCGTCTGTTTGATATGTTTAAGAGGCCTTTCCAAGATTTAGCGATATAATTCATGAATTTCGCGTTAATGTATCTTTATATAGTAGAAGTAATAGCGCGCGCGACGAGGAGCGATACGTCCTCCCTCCATAAGCGCTCAGCGCGGTTTGAGAGTCGCTGCTTCGATCGATATGATTATAAGTGCGCTAAGGTGTGATTTTAAAAAAATCGTATTAAAAAAAGTCAATGCTATTAGACTATTTTCTTCGTTGTATTTATTTAATAAAAACTTAAACTTTAATTAAGTATGTGTATTTTTATTGTAAACTCCTTACTTTAGCAGAAATAACAAGCGTAAAATTGGGAAAAGTACGCGTTTTTTAGACCGTCTTTTTTCAAAAATATTGAACTAACATGCTGTATTTTTCTCTATTCACTTAAATTTTAAAACTGTGATTATTATAATTGCATTTTTGGATATATGTTAGACTTTGTTATTTCATAGAAAAAATGATCGAAAGTTGACTGGAATTGCTCATTTTACGAAACGTGCGTTACTAATTATTTTTTTAATCAGTTATGTCTTGAGTTAATTAATATTTGCTCTATTGGCTTAAATTTTAAGGGATAAAGCTTTTATTTGTTTTCATTTTCGTTAAAATATCTTAAACACACGAGCCACAATAGTGTTCGAAACTTCACGGGCTACAAGAAAATTCAAGGTTTGTCAAGGATAGGGCTCTTAATTAGGAATATAAATTATTCAATTAAATTAATCGCAAAAATTATTTCGTCTCAAGCAGGACTAGAATCCACAACCTTCCGCTTGACACGAAATGAAAAAAAAACGGAGTTATCAACTTTTTCATGTTTTGATAACCTTTCCCAGTATGACTTTGACATTACTTAGCACTATGACAATCATGAACAGACGGACGGTGCCACTTATGCGCTCACCTAGGGCAGCTAGCGCCATCTGTCAAAGCAATCAGAACATCTTTTTTTTAAATCACGAAACGAAAACCCTCATTGTACAATTACTTAGTTATTTTTGTATATAAAGTGTTGCTATAGTCCGCCTGCGACGCGGAGGTTGCGGGTTCGATTCCCGCCTTGGGACAAATGTTTGTAGGATCTGCAAATATATGTTCCGGGTGTTCTGGGTGTTTTCTATGTATAATAAAAAATATCTATCTATGTATTGTATTGTAATAAATATATATCAGTCATCTAGTACCCATAATACAGCTCTGTTTAACAGCAGCTTACCTTGGGCTAGCTAGATGATGCTGTGTGGATTGTCCAGCCTTATTTATTTATTTATTTATTTGCTATAAAGATGTAAAATTACTATTTGCAATTGCATGGCAAAGCTGGCAGCCCTTTGATTTATCAGTGACAGACAGATCAGCCAGTCATAGGATCAAAATTAAAAATAAACAAGAATATTATGGCGCTTTGCGACAAGGTAGGTAGTTTAGAGATACAACCTATGTTAGTGCCTATCGAGTAAACGTACTTAGCCAAGAGTGGCCAAGATCCAAAATCACTGTCTTGCCACCTGCGCCTGTATGGGTAAGGACTAACTCGTTACGTCATCTAGCTAGAGGCATCAGTCATTCACTGTAGTCATCGCATCGTTGCCATTCCATTCCAACAATCTGTAAATAATTAATTAAAACCCATTTCATTGTCAGCAGTGCCTTTAGTTAAAAAAAAAAAAACAGTAATAAATTACATAAACTGTATTTATTCCAATAACTGTGTACTTATGTACTACTTTACAGTGTAGGTACTAAACTAAAACTAATCAGTCGTTAGACCACAATCAAATAAGTAATAATGTAATATATCAAATACTTAAAAATAACAATGGTGCTAATTAGTATAAAAATATGGATTTATTTAATAAGGCCTAAGTAGCTATGATACATTACTTAGATAGATAGTTATTAGTTCTATATACATTTACATATTTACATCTATAATCTTTATTAGGTTTATTCTCTCGGTATCATTTTAGTTTACTTCTAGTAAAATAACTATTAAATATTTTGCTCATACCTACGTACATACATCCTGTACTACCATTTTTTTTTCATAATAAAACTCAACATAATAATAACTAAATTCATTTCAGGGTAAATTCATCAATAGAATATATTATCATATCATAATTTAAATTATGAAGAGATTATTATTAGTCGAATCTAGTTTGTAGTAAGTAAAACAAAAGTGCGAGCGAGACTCGCGCTCTGAGGAAGCCCAACCTACTGTAGAAGTGATAATACTCATTTTAATTTGTTGACTACATAAACAGTAAAACCCTTTTCGAACTTCACACTTCACACATCACCGTCCTATGTGAGGGGTAATACAAATGATATCGAATGAAACGTATATGTTACATATTTTCCTTTCTTGTGTGTTAAGAGGCCTTTCCAAGATTTAGCGATATAATTCATGAAGTTCGCCTGAATATATCTTTATATAGTATAAGTAATAGTGCGCGCGACGAGGAGCGATACATCCTCCCGCAATAAGCGCTCAGCGCGGTTTGAGAGTCGGTGCTTCGATCGATATGATTATAAGTGCGCTAAGGTGTGATTTAAAAAAATTCGTATTAAAAAAGTCAATGCTATTAGACTATTTTCTTTGTTGTATTTATTTAATAACAACTTAAACTTTAATTTAGTAGGTGTATTTTTATTGTAAACTTCTTACTTTAGCAGAAATAACAAGCGTAAAATTGGGAAAAGTACGCGTTTTTTAGACCGTCTTTTTTCAAAAATACTGAACTAACATGTTGTATTTTTCTCTGTACACTTAAATTTTAAAACTGTGATTATTATAATTGCATTTTTGGAAATATGTTAGACTTTGTTATTTCGTAGAAAACAGGATCGAAAGTTGACTGGAATTGCTCATTTTACAAAACGTGCGTTACTAATTATTTTTTTATCAGTTGTGTCTTGAGTTAATTAATATTTGTTCTGTTGGCTTAAATTTTAAGGGATAAAGCTTTTATATGTTTTTATTTTCGTTAATCTTCGTTAATCTTCTACACACGAGCCACAATAGTGTTCGAAACTTCACGGGCTACAACAAAATTCATGGATTATCGTGGATAGGGCTCTTAAACACAAAATTTTAGATCATTGTGAGTTTACTGTAATCTATTAGCTAAAGGTTTTTCATTTTTGCCATTTCCGTACAAAGCTTTAGACTTCAGTTAAAAGCTTGATTTTTTACGGCATAAGCTCACAGATGTTTCTAATTTCAAGTTCTATGGTCAGATGAACAACATAGGTGTCTAATCTCTTGTAACATATTCTAAACTAAACTAACTAAAATTGTTGCCGTCTTTTTCTAAACCTCGATAATTTTAGTTAGCTAAGTTTAGAAAATGCTACAACAGAATCGATACCATAGTAATCCTAAGAAGGTCCTCGGTTTGGTACTAAACCCTAAAATAAACGAAATCAAATATAAATCTGGAGGACTCCTCAGCAAGAGTTCGTCTTGTACCACCGCAGGATAAGGTAACGGTACTGACAGTCCTGCGCGGTTAAAGTAACTTCGTATGAGTCATTACAACTCCGGAGGTCTCTGTCACATGACCTATCAACTCTGAAAAAGCCGGGACCGACTGCTCAACGTGCCCTCCGAAGCACAGGAGCGCTGTTGAAATTGCCACTGGCGGTCACCAAACAAATACGCGAAACAGTGCTTAACTTCGTTAATATGTTACGAACACTGAGCCAGCTACGTCACGACTGCTCCAACGCCAACGGTGAGGAGTGAGGACTATGTACTAGATTGTTGGGTATCAGTTCTGGTGGCCTCCGCGGCGCACATGATGAGGCAGCAGGAGGACAGCACCTCGCGCCAGGAGCGCTAGGGCTGCGCGTACGTGAGCTCGGCGTACGGGCCTCCGCCCCACGTGCCCGTGATCAGCGACGGCGACTGCGACGCTGTAACACAGTTCAAGTAAACTTACAAATATATTTACTTAAACATATTACACAGTAAAATTAAAGTTACAAATATATTTAGTTAAGATCATTTTGAAACGTCATAAAGCTAGGTGAATTTACGCCAGTTACAGGCGCCCCAGCCTAAGAAGAATCTGGCAACAAACTCACACGTACGAGAACCAACCTCACTCTTCTGTTCCCACTCTCCATTCCAGCTCTGCTGTGAGAGTGATCACTCATTCCCATGAGATGAATATGGATTCGTCTAAATGGTTATGGTATGGTTATCTACATGGGAAGATGGAAGCGAATACGGATTTAATCACATCGCACCATCACACTAATATTATACATGCAAATTTTGAATGTTTGTTTAGATGTTTGGTCCTCTATAACTCAACCACCACTGAACCCATTTGACTGAAATTTAAAGATAGATAATGACCGGGAAAAGGACATACGGTTCCATGCAAGTTCCATGCGAACGAAGTCGCGAGCAACAGCTAGTTCATAATAAAATACTGAAAGAAATCCATACTGAGTTGAGCGAGCAGCTTGGAAGGCGCTATTGCAGAGATCGGGGCGCGAGATTCTGAACTGTCTTTCGAGTCGCCGTCTGGAATAACACGTTCAATCGATCAAGAATCAAGTGTCTAAAAATAGCTTGCGCTAAAAATAATTATTTATCATCACAATGAACATATTTTCAATGAAATAAAATGTATGTACATAAACGCGTTTTGCAACATTATCAACTCATGCGTTTGCGTTCGTAAAGGTACCTTTGTATAGTGAGTGTCATGGTTGGGGTCACTCACCGCAAGAGCGAGATGGCATGCTGTCACGCTCAATGTCACTTATAGTTCTCACAACGAATCTCGGCCGTCGTGAATATAGCCGTTTCGATGCGCAAGGGAGCTTTTTCAAACTAAATTGTCTTTGCGCATCACAAACGGCTAACTTCACGGAAGCCTAGATCCGCTGTGCGAACTATACACGTAGGTAAAACAAACGAGTGCGCAATAGCGCTTAGCTTCGGCCATCCCGAAAGTGCCGTCGACCTCACGATCGGGGCGAGGTAAGTTAAAGGAAGTGGGGAAAGGAGGTGGGGAGCGACCCTGTTGTATGTAAATACCTGCGGGGTGGGGCGGGGCCGGGGGCAGGGGCAGGGGCAGGGGCAGGGGCAGCTGGCGCGCCTGCGCCTGCGCCTTCAGCAGCTTGCTCATGGTGTTGCGCGGCGTGGGCGGCGGGCGCTCCAGCGTGCGTCCGTGCAGCACCGACATGTGCCGCTCCAGCATGTACCTGCCGACACACGCACCTAGTCAGCGACACGCACGGGGGGCACGGGCAGAGGGCGAGGGGCGAGGGGCGAGAGGGTGGGTGTGGTGTACCTGCGCTCGAAGCGCTCGGTGCAGAAGTGGCAGCGGAAGAGACGGCGGCGCGGCGCGGGGTCGGGCGGGGGGGGAGGTGCCTCGTGCGACTTGCCGTGCGCCGCGAGGTTGTACCTGCAAGTACAACACCTACTTACACAATCAAACTAACTAATAAAACACGTTTATTCACCCACACAATCATAAGCATACCTAGTAACCAGGGGCCCGATTGCGTAACTTGGTTTCAATCAGCGAACTGTCAATGAGCTGTCACATTCATACTAAATAAATAAATAAATTAATAATGATGGACAATCCACGCAGCATCATCTAGCCCCAAGGTAAGCTGCTGCTAAACAGAGCTGTATTATGGGTACTAGATCACTGATATATACTTAATACAATACAATACATGGATAGATATTTTTTATTATAAATAGAAAACACCCAGAACACTCGGAACAAATATTTGTAGATCGTACAAACCTTTGACCCGAGGCGGGAATAAACCCGCAACCTTTGCGTCGCAGACGGACCTGCGCCCGCTGCGCCACATCGGTCGTCAATCCACGTCACCAAATACACAAAATACGTCAGTGATTGAAATCAATGGATTGCAACCGAATATAAATCGAGAAAGCTGTATACATGTATTACAATCTAATACCTTTTACTGTATTTTATAATGTATAATGTAACTGTCGTTGGCGTGTCTAAATAAATAATAATAATAATAATAACAATTACAGTGGTAGGACTCTTGAGCAAGACGGAGTCTTGGTGGGTCCCACCGCAGTACCAGATATTCTACCTCCAAGCATTACTGTGTTTAAGGACACTAAAATTTCGTGAATACATTCTTTTCTTAATCGTTATTCTACCAATGTAGGTAATAGGTAGCAGTTTTAATTACAGAGGCATAGAATGGATCAAAAAGAAAACGATTGAGTCATTGACAGAACAGATATTAGTACTACGTTTAGAATGGCCACTCCCTACCTCCCACTGGTGCCACTTACCCCGCCCCGTTCTCGAGTTTGCCGGCACCACACGGCACTGTTCGCCGGCACTGAAGCTAAGGGCTAAGGCGCGCGTTTATTTTGATTTTGTGTAGGCCAGCGCGAGCGAAAGTGTTCTATCTCGCTCTTGCTATAATTGGGTGGGGCCAACCATGACACACGCACATACAACGGCACCATTTTATTGGGAGTGTCCGGGTGTGGTATTGGTTTATTTGTGTGCAGTAGTGAGGTGAGGTGAGGTGAGGTGAGGTGAGGTGAGGTGAGGTGAGGTGTGTGTGAGTCACCGCTCGGAGAAGCGCTTGCCGCAGACGGGACACTCGTGGCGCTTCTCTCCGCTGTGGATGCGCTTGTGCCGCTTGAGATGCGAGCGCGTCATGAGCGCGAGCCCGCACACGTCGCACGCGTGCGGCTTCACGCCCGAGTGCGACAACTTGTGCATCTTGAACGACGACGTGTGGATGAACGACTTGCCGCACAGGTCGCACTGCAACACAACGGATAACACTTTATGGGTTTTTTACCCCTAAAATAGGATGGTGAAGGTCACAAGTTACACTGCAACATAACACACGCTGTACTAATGCACCTTGCCCGCTCTACTCACCTAGCAGCGATTAGGTGACAAAGTTCGTTTGGTTCCGACAATATCTAACTTCCTATACAAACCATCCCATTTTAGGGGTAACTTTTTTCAGTATTTTAGCATTAAGAGTTCTGATAGACAAAAAAGTGAACCCTTTAAGGATTCCCTTTTTTTTTTGAGGTATGGAACCCTGATAAATAAACTTTGCAACATTTAAAGTCTACTAACCTGATAATTAAGTTTTCCTGTGTGTATGTTGTTGTGCCGCTGTAAAGCGTTCTTTGACGGAAACAATTTGTTGCACTCATCGCATTTCCAATCGCTTATTCCTGAAAATATAATAAAGAAAAATTGACAATGGAAATGCCGCTAAAACCAAAAAGTTTATCAAAAGTGTAAGGGCATATACAGGGTTTCCCAGAAATACTGCACGTGCATGTGCGGGGGAGGGGGTGGGGGCCCCAAATCCCAAAAAAAAAAAAAAAACTATATCTAACAGTCCGCGGTCTACGAATTTTTTTGTAAAATTTAGAAATTTCCCAGTTTTCCTCACATTTGTGGACATCACGTCCGCTATATAGCGTCTACACCATTTCTGGGAAACCCTGTATAAATCATCGTCATCATCAGCCTTCTAATAACCCCGCTAGTGGGATACTGACCTAATCTCGAACATGTGTTTGGGTCTTTCAACCACCACCAATTACATCATTATAAGATAAAAATTATAAAACTATTAGTACAAACTCCGGCAGTTGTGATTAGTTGTACCTAAATGTTTGTAAGCCTGTTAGGATAGACTAGAGGTAGAGATACTTAGTTTTTCATTTACGATACTTCATTTTTTCTAAAAATTATCAAGTGTTAAAACCCACTAAGTGTTACAATTTGTGGACAACTAAAACTTTGTTAAGTATAAGTGAACTATCAGTGAAAACTGTTTAGGTTAATCCTGTTCTATATTTTAAGCATTACCATTCTCACATTATATAAACTGTTAGTTTTCCAAACATGTAAAAATAATATAAAATAAAATAAAATAAAATAAAATAAAATAAAATAAAATAAAATAAAATAAAATAAAATAAAATAAAATAAAATAAAATAAAATAAAATAAAATAAAATAAAATAAAATAAAATAATATAAAATATTTTAGAAAAGACCCATTTTATATAGTAGTTAGTTGTAGAAACAATAAAGTGATGTTTATTTAGTGTAGTAGGTACCTTTGTGTAGCGCAATGTGTATGTCGCAGGCTCGCTTGTGCTTGTAGTGCGCGCCGCACACCTCGCAGATGTAGGGCGGCTTGGAGCCGTCGTGCTTCTGCTTATGCTGCTCCAACCGAACTTAAACATACATTCTTTTTATTATATTTTATTTACTAGCTCAAATCAAAATGTATTTATTTCGGAACAAAAACATAGAATACAATATCAACACAAGAAATATTATAATATCCGCGGAAGTTTAGAATACTGTGTCGCGAACATTAACGCCCACCTCCGAATATTACGGGATTCAAATAAATAAACAAGAATTGATTTAACAAAAAATAAATAAATAAAATAAAATAAAATAAAGTTTAACTGGTAATCAAATAGGTAAGTAATGCTCGCATTGCTGTGTTCCGGTGTGAAGGGTATGGTTTCCGGTGAAATTACTGGCACATGAGGCTTTTGATCTTAGCCTCAAGGTGGCAACCCGCAAGTGATACCTCTGGTATTGCAAGCGTCCATAGGCTGCGGTAACCGCTTACCATCTTGTGGGCCGTACGCTTGGTTGCCACTTCAGTTGTATAAAAAAAAAAAAAAAAAAAGTACAACTGACCCGGCGCGGTTTCTCTAGCGTTATTTCTTTGCTAAATATCCATATTTTTCTACCCGTTTAAACCTTCCCAGGACTTCTATAAACATTTCAAAATCAGCCAAATCGGTCTAGCCGTTCTCGAGTTTTAGCGAGCCTAACGCACAGTTCTTACTTAAAACAAGGTAACAAAACAATTATAAATACTATTTATTATGTATCAACTGAATCAACCAAGTAAGGAATAAATTGGTAAAATTAAGACAGCCGAGATAAAAGTAAAAGTAGGTAAGTAATAGATGCATTTTTTTGTATAAATAGGTTCCTAGGTATAATAAAATAGCTACACAAAGAGTGAAGATCATTAAACGAGTTTTTGATATTTTTTTTTTTAAATTAGCTAATAGATCTGAAATATCCATTTCACTGGTTTTAGAAATCGCATTATAATAACAGATGATATCATGGGTGATGTGTGACAAGTTTATTCCACTCAGGCTGTTCATCAATGATTTAATAATGATGATGATTCAGTATTCATTTATTTATTGCAATCATTATGTTACATGGTTAGGTGTTAGTTTAGGTACATAATGAACCCGATTTAGGGTACAGCAACTATTTAATGATTAATTAAGGATTCCCTTAGAGTAATTAGTGTCCGGGGAAAAACTACTACCATTCTGCTGCCAAGCAGTAATGATCGCATTGCTGTGTTCCGGTTTTAAGGGTATGGTGTCCGGTGAAATTACAGGCTCATGAGACTTTAGATCGATGTCTCAGGTGGCATCGCGCAAGTGATATCTTTGAAGTTGGGAAGTAGAAATAAAATAAATATGAGTTGGAGAACTGGGAATGTGAATACTTACCCAGGGAGGAGTATCTAGCATTACACTGGTCACAGGGATGCCACTCTTTGGGTCTTTTGAAGCTAGCTCTCGTTTTCTTTTTAGGCTCTGAGATTAGATCATCGGGATTAAATGTGCTGTCTGCATCGTCATCATCATATTCTCCATAAGCAATCTCTGAGCCATTGTTGTATGGACTTTGAGATCTGGAATCAGATAAGCAAGATACTTTATACAACATGCAGCTAATGTTTAGTATATCTTTAAACCTAGCTTAAATGTACACCACATCAAGTCACCCTAAGGGGATCAAAACTAGGTGACAAATGTACACCACATCAAGTCACCCTAAGGGGATCAAAACTAGGTGACAAATGTACACCACATCAAGTCACCCTAAGGGGATCAAAACTAGGTGACAAATGTACACCACATCAAGTCACCCTAAGGGGATCAAAACTAGGTGACAAATGTACACCACATCAAGTCACCCTAAGGGGATCAAAACTAGGTGACAAATGTACACCACATCAAGTCACCCTAAGGGGATCAAAACTAGGTGACAAATGTACACCACATCAAGTCACCCTAAGGGGATCAAAACTAGGTGACAAATGTACACCACATCAAGTCACCCTAAGGGGATCAAAACTAGGTGACAAATGGGAATAATCCAAATAAACTATTTTTACTTTTTTTCGATTCCCGCCTCGGGACAAATGTTTGTACGATCTACAAATATTTGTTCCGGGTCTTCTGGGTGTTTTCTATATATAATAAAAAAATATCTATGTATGTATTGTATTGTATTAATTAAGTATATATCAGTCATCTAATACCCATAACACAGCTCTGTTTAACAGCAGCTTACCTTGGGGCTAGATGATGCTGTGTGGATTGTCCAGCATTATTTATTTATTTATTATTTATTTTATTATCAGCCTGTGGTGTCCCATTGCAGGGCAAAGGCCTCAAATAAAGCAAAAGTCATCCTAATCAGTACATTGGCACAAATTGTAGTTATCAGCCAAAATACAAAACCTTTCAGCATCAATATCATTAGAGTCCTCAGTCTTGATGTCCACCTCCTCGGTGACGGAGTGGTTCACAGCATCATGCACCATGATCTTGTGTGCAGCAAGGGCAATCTCATCTCCCGTCTCACCGTGCGCGTCGCACTGATCGCATTCCCAGCTGAAATATTGCAAATCACTGATAATACCGATCACCTGTTTCATTCTAACGGCCCAAATGGATAGATTTCCTCCGGGTGATAAAAAACCCATCAACTAGCCAGATATATTCTAAATTAATCACTTTACAGGGTTTTTAAGCCTAGAAGAGACTAAAACTCCAACAAACACAATACAGCGGATGACATTACTTATATTTCTTGGTGCCATTCTTCCGCTTCCTTCCAGGCAAGCTCGTTTTCTTTCTTTTCTTCACTCCCTTCCCGGGGAGCTTCCTCGCGCGCGCGAGCGGCTCGTCCTCCGAGTCGGAGGCGGGCACGGGCGCGTCGGCCGGGGGCGGGGGCTCGCTCTTCACCGCGGCGAGGCCGGACGCGGGGGAGCAGAGCTCGAACAGCGGGTTGCGGCTCAGCAGCGCCTCGAAGGAGTCGCGCGCGGTGCGGTACTGCAGCTCGGCGTGCTCCAACTGGTTGATGAGGTCGAGGCAGGCGCGGCACACGCGGCGCGCGGCGGGCGCGGGTGGCGCGGCGCGTGCATAGCGCGCCAGGAAGGCGAGTAGCGCCACCCCGCCGCGCGCCGTGCGCGTGCCCGCCACGTCGTACGCCTCGCCCGACCGCGCCGCGCACACCACGCACTCGAACTCCTCCACCTCCAGCTTCACCTCCACCTCGACCTCGGTCTTGATGCGGGACTCGCGCCCGCGGACCTCGACATGGTGAGCTCCGGCGCTGGCGCTCGGGTTCATTGCGCTCGCTCGGCCCTCGGGGCCCTCCTCTTGATGTGACTTCCGCTGCGGGAGCTCCCGGGAGACTTCCGGGGCGAAATTACGCCCGAGATGGTTTATATTGTTGAAGAAAATGTACAAAATTGCGAATCTTCGAGCATCATTTTTTTCTGAATACAAGTTTCGTAGATGTTTTGTTTAGGACATTGACTGACAGATCTATCTGACAGTGACACTGAACTGAACTGACAGTACACACTACACAGTGACAGACTGAAGAATGATTGATGACAATGACATTTTGTTTGTTTTATAGCACAGGCACAGATAACATTCGTAACATAATAAGTAATACCCTCAAGAAACACCGAAATATTATATATATTTTTTTTATGTGTTACGTTATTATAGCACACGCTCCCCGTATCGGTTAGAGGGGGGTCATTGACAAGCGCGGGTCATTGACATGCGCTACGCGCTCCCCTTTCGTTTTTTAACAAGGCTAATTAATAATTGACCAGAAAAACGTAATCGATTTACCTACTCGAGATTATTCAGACAAAATGTAAAAAAAAACTCATTTTTTATGTGTGGAACACTAATAATCATAGCCCCTCTAAATGCATCTACCATGTTTTGTCTGAGACCATACCACCAGTCAACCACCACGACAAGCTCAAGCTAGTTCAGTAGTGGCAGGAGTTGTCAGTCACGCCACGCCAGTCACGCCAGTCAAGATCCAGCCAGGGCTACGATAGCTCGCGTCGAGGCCGACCCGTAGCCGTTACGAGAACTCGCGCGGAACGCATTACGACTTCTTGCTCTCGATGTGAACTCTTCGGAAAGTATTGTTTTACTAACCGTACGAAATTAATTTTGCTGTGGTGATTTAGTGGTGTTGCGATCGGCTTAGCAACTTTTAAGTGGCTGGAACTTGGAATTAATAAGAGTGTAAGTTTGTATTTATCACTCCTATTTTATTTTAAGTTGTAGAGGTAACTTCTTACCTACTTACCTAGGCAAAGTCCAGAATCCAGTTAAATTAAAACTTATAGGTAGGTATTGATAACGTGGTAAGTAAACATCTCCTGGCTGGGAAGAAAAAAGGAATTGAAAAAAACCAGACGTTTAAGTCCCTGAAATGCCCTTTACTTACCTAGAAATAGACATGTAGGTAATACTATCTAATACTCCATGCAGGGCAGGTGTTCAAAATAACGAAAACTTAGATTTTTCACGGTTGGACGAGCACCGAAGGGGATCATCATTCCCCATTTCCGCAACCCGCCGGTTACTCGACCCTACCCTCGCCTGCGTGTCCAGTAATACCTTTTCAAAATAATAGGGTCAAAACTACTTGAATAATTCATCCATGACAGCCTTCTAATGTTCCCACTGTTGGGACACTGGCCTACTCTCGGGCAAGATTGTCTCAAACCATCACACGGACCCAATGCGGATTGGTGGATGGCACATGTCTTTTGAATTTTTAGCTTTCGGATACATATGACCTAGGCCGGTTTACTCACAATGATTTCCTTCACAATAAGAGAGCACTATCATTGCACACATAATTTTTTCGAATTAAAAATACGTGCACCACCAGGTTCGAACCCACGAACTTATGATCGAAAGGCGGGGTACTAGTCACTACCTAACCTACCACTACACCACTGGTGTACGATATAAAATACAGAACTAGAGATCTTCTGTGTTATAAAATTAAAATAATTTAGAAACTAATTGAATGTAACAAGAAACACAAACCAATGATGGTAATAACGGATGAAGTGAAAATAAAGAAAAACTACCAGCTCTCGCTCAAAGTGCGATATTGAATTTGACACCTTCAAAGCTGCAGCTGCTCCCATTACACCCGAGGGAAAAGTGGAAAGTTGTTTGTTCTGATACCATCTCGCAAAGTGAATCAGATACATTTTAATGTTGCTCTACAAAAGTTGTGCGCCATGCGTTTTATGGCAGATAAGGATGCACACCTCTGCATTCCACCGCCGCTTCGCACCTCTGCAGCTGATGGGCCCAGTACAGCACGAGCCAATGCACTAGCAGGAGCAGGTGCCACTGAAGATACCCAATGTACCCATCTATGCCTAGACAAAAGTATCATTATCTAGATATTTTGAGTTAAACAGAATTCTCACATTTTAATTTAGCTTGTAGAACACTGGTGGTTCCGATCCTAAAGTCGTGGGTTCAAACCCGGCCGTGCACCAATGGGATTTTCTATTAGAAAAAATGATGTGAGCAATGCCAACGCTCTCATACGGTGAAGGAAAAAATCTTGAGGAAACCGGCGTGTCCAATATCTTAAAATTCGATAGACATTATGACTGTGCCGTCTAGCAATCCGCAGTCCACGTATCACTCTCGATGGAGAGTGGGCCAGTGTCCCAGCAGTGCGATTGGAGGCTGTCATGATGATGCATATCAGCTTGTCGATTTGTTGTAAATCCTAACCTAAATCGGGATTTTGACACTAATCCATTATACAAACTTGTTTACAGAATGCAACAGATTGCATTGCATTGTATTCAGATAAAATATGTTTTAATGTCTACTCGTATGTCGTAGAGAATCTTTTGTTCTGTTGAATCACTCAATAAAGTACCTGTTGGTACTGTAAGAGTCTACCGTAACGTTCCGAACGAGTTGCCATAGCGCTCGCTAGCCTCTCTCGGCGGTGCGGAACGTGGCCACGACTTTGCGCACACATCAAACCATATCATACCTTGCCAATGATACCAACTCCAAGAAAACCTACGTAAAGGTACTCTGACTCTAGTATTCACCTTATCCTAAATATAAATGATTCTGTATGTACAAGTGAAAATGACTGTAAGTAATTATAGTAGGTAGGTATAAGTGCCGAGTTGCATGCAAATTTAGCAACTGTTCTCCGCATTGCATGAGTTTGAATGGTCGTTAGAATGCAATCTTACAAAATACTTTGAAAGCAGCAGGGCTGTAATATTGGGCATGTGATTGTGTGCGTTCCTTGACAGGTTGTGGTCCGTGACGCCCTTCGTCACCCGATCCTGCGTGTGCGCACTCATGTGTACAGCGAGTGTTGGGACAGGTTCTTCTCATTGGATATGGGCCGGATGTCGCTCCGTTATTGTCCTTTGCGTCATTTGACTGATACCACTTTGCCTGCGGTGCGGCCCACTTTATGTGGTCAAGCAAGACACTTTATTCATTTTCAGAAGACGTTTATTAACCGAGCGAGCGAAGCGAGCGTCTCAGTTTCGAGACTGGCCAAAAATGCTTTTGGCTGTCAGTCAGTTTTTCCGGCTGTTCTCGCCTACAGGTCGCATTTATCAACCAATCTGGTTGAAACTTGGTATACAGGTTCTATACTACATATATATATATATATAGGACTTTATAGAATTTGATTGTCGTCGGGGATTTTTAATAGGGGACGTACTTTCTCCAAAAAGGGACAAAAAAGGAATATCTCCGCTAAAATGTGATTTGTTATATATAAGTGTTAACTATAAGTTTGTCTGATATTTGGTGATATCTGATGAGGATATTCAGCGTGATGAGCAAAATAGTTCCTCATAATGCAGTATATGGCTCACTTTCAAAGCTCACTTTACAAGTTTGTGCTTGCGAGGTGTACTGTTCGGTGAACTGCTAGTTTATTGACAGCTATTATTCCTCACCGCGCACTGGAGCTCTATTTATTTTAAAGGTTCCAAGCAGATTTAATCTAAGTATTCGAGCAATGATAACTCTATCTGTATGCAAGCCACTACTTCCCACGCCCTATTCATCATTCCCACATCTCACAGCTGGTTACCAGAACAACGTGTCATTATCGCGCCATCATCTGATAGTTATGTTTTTGTTGGCGGTAATTGAACTGATTGTCGGTATTGTCACGTTAGCTGGGACTAGTGGAGCTTGTAGTTGCTGAAATACGTTACTCGTTGGAGTAGGTCGTGGATTATCTCTTAGATACTCATAGTTAACGAATAATGTTACCTGAAACCTGCCTTCTAACTGTCAATGTTGTGAAAGCTTTCGTCTTTTCATAATCACTCTGGAAACTTATCTCGTGGGCTGGCACGATCAATCACACAATCACATTTATTTGATCCTAAACCTGCAAGCCACTTTGATCCAACCCTACTGAAAGCAATGATTTTTTTATGCTTTTGATGTTCAAACTGCTGTGTGATTATCACTTCAAAGGTTTGGGGACAACAAGGGCATAACAGGATTGAGAGGCAACCCGGCAAATATCTTTTGAACTAATTATGTTTAGTTATCTGAACTTGAATGATATAAACTAGCTTTCCTGGCTATAAACAACCGCTTACAATAAGATCCTATATTCTAAAGTAGACAGAAATATAGGATCTTATTATATAAACAATAAAAATTACAGAAGAAAAACTGTTTTTGCAGATGTTGCCTGATGCTACATCCCAACATTACAGACTAGTTTAAGCAGAATACCCACGTGCTGTAAAACAATATCCCAATACTGATTGCTCCAGTCTGTGGTCACACTTTGCTAACAGCAGTGTTGCGCGAGATTGCCTAAAACAATGCCCACATGCAAATGTGTTCCGTGCTCTATGCGCGTCGGTTGATGGAAGAAAGCGAAATGAGCAACGATCGTTGCGTTGTGATTTTGATGTTTTTTACGCTTTCTAAATGCGCACTTAAGGAGTTTGTTGACTCATCTTGGAGAGGCTTTAAAGAAATAGTTGGGGTAGCCTATGTTGAAACGAAGTAAGATGCAGTCAGTCCAGACTCACATAATAAGAAATAGAGACACGGTGGCTAAAAAACTCAATGTTATGAATCGAGCGTTTCATTTGAATCGGACAACAAGGTATTTTTAATTTGTATGTTGATAGTTAATAACCTAAATACCTATTGTAATTTGTAGCATGAGGATACTACGCCAAGTTAATTGGACAGTTTTATAACACGCAAGTGCGTTATCTAAAACATGGTCCAAATCAGAAAGACAACATAACATGGTTGCACAGACACGCGGCGCGGTGGACAGTCATCATCAGGAAAGTGTGGAGATCTTTGTCTAGAGAAAATTGTCATTTGTACATACCGTTATTCGACTCAACCAATTAGAAAACTCATCATTTAGTCGTGAAGCTAGTGAGTAAACTAAGAAGCGTATGAAGTTCTTAACAAAGTCCCTGCTAATAGACAACAGTCATCTCTTTAGCAGTGCATTCGACAGCATGGTTAAGATGTTGTGTTGTTTGTCAGGGTTCCAGGAGTGTGGTCTGGGCGGCGGCGGCATGCGTCCGGCCGGGTAGCAGCATGGGGGCCCGCCTGGCGCTCTACTTGCCTCTGCTCATGCTGGCCACGCCCTCCGACCTATCTGCGCAAGGTAAATGACTCTACTTTTTTTTTATTAAATTGGTGCGGCTAATATAACACTGTGGCCATGCAGGCCTATTGTGTTCGCCACTTGTGTTTAGGTTAGGACTTAGGGGGCGTTTACAGTTCACCTCCATGCCCTGCCGATACTAAGAACTGGAGGATTTGCTTGGGGGTGATGTCTCTTAGCTCATATGGACTGAGAATGTATGCTACGGTTTGGACTCTACATTTGCACTACATTCTGAATCAATCAGAAATAAATTGCAACCGGCTCAAAGACTACAATATTTTAGTATGCTTGCGCTGAGGTCCGTACTATGTCTAGCATGGACTGGACACGTCGAACAACTTTGCGCCACACTCAATGCTTATTAAGCGTGTCGCATGCACTGATCTATCTAAATGGCAGTTGCATGTAACATTTGGCAATACCTACTTTCGATTGACGAACAACGGTCAATTAACGGCAATTGAATTGGTCATTTCACGGTATAGGTCGGCGATTGCTCGCTCGGGTGATTGATCGCGTGCGAGCTGCAGTGCAGAGTGCACTTTGGATCTAGGGCAGTGTCCCTGGGAGTGTGCTCAACAAGAAGGTTTTGAGAGGTCTCTTTCTTTTTAACACTTGAGTTGATCTTCTTTTCTTCTTATTCGACAAAAGAAGCAGTTTTTAAATTGCCTATTAGTATCTAAGTTACAGTTAGTGAAACTTATACAACGTGCAATTTAGCATAAAATGATTTACCTAGCATTTAATTTCTTACAATAAAGAATGAGCTATTTTTCATTGCTGATAGCAGTCCTGTTTTTGGGTCAAGACAAGGAATTTGCCGTCTAAAGAAAAGTTATTCATAACGGCGGGTCAACAGTTCACCACCCCTGCCCACTATGCCGTGATTTGTAGGTTGTAAGCAAGTAGCGTAGTATGATATTACTACAAACCTTGGTGAACGCTTTAGTTACATCGGTAAAGCCACTATAGAATAGGTAGAGCTTGGGTATAATATTGTATTGACTGCAGGTTGCGAGCCGGTCAAGTCCCCCCCCCCCCCCCCCCCCCCGCGCACGCAACTCTCCTTTTTTTAGTAATTTAACAATGTATCTTCCTTTCCTGCTTTACATGACAAGGTTGGAAGTTTGCATTTAACAAAGAAGTATTATCTAAATTAATGGGTCTTGAGGAAAACAAGCGACTTGTGGCCACGAATTAGACATCTAAAATAGCTACGAAATTGAAAAACAAAGTTCACAGTTTTAAATGACCGTTCCCAAGCTGTTGAAAAGCTGCCAAGCTGGCAAACAAATCCTTCAACTACAAAACTGTAAACAAGTGATTACGAGGTCGTTGGGTAGAGGGTTGTTTTGCTTTATTAGCGGAGGGGTAGTTCGCTGAACTGACCACATTACGTGCTTACCAAATACCTGAGTGGCATGAGGTCATTCAGTTCCATGCAAACATCTGTCAGTTAGTTTGATAGAAGTAGTTATCTAGAAGCATTTTTACCCGCATGGGTATTTGTCTGATTTATTATGCTACCCATATTGCCTGCCTGACAAAATAATTTAAATATATTTGCAGATTAATGAGGAGGTAAAGTGTTCTTATAAAAACATTTATTTTACTGGTAAAATCGAACCCGCACATTTAGCGGACTGTTAAAAGTAGTTGAGCTGTAGTCACAGGTAGTACCAATTATAGGTACTACCGACAGCTCAACTAAGTCTTGCTCCACGTCTGTATCATTTATTATATCACTGTATCATGAACATGGAGCAAGCAAGTGGCGTATGCTAATAATGTCGTGTCCGCACGTGGCAAGTGCTCTCGTGCCTGAACTAATTAGACTGCCTCGGCTCCTAGATATCGCAAGGCAGGCTTTGTCGCCGGTCGCTGACCTAACGATACCCCTACCTGCTATAAATAATGACCTAGAGACATGTATTGTAAGGTAGAGGCGTATCGCAAGAATTCCGTGGAAGGTGAAGGCTTAAAATTGGTTTACTATTATTAAAGTTGCTCGTCTGGCGCTCTTTGGCGGAGGCCTATGTCCAGCATCAAAGATAGATGGGAATTTACCAGTCTCTTGTTGTTTTGATCTTTCGCCTTCTAATTTTTACGTTCAAAATAATTTACTAATATATTCGTTTGATTACCGAGTGTCCAAGTGTTTGTCATGGCCTAACAACTTTGAAAAAGCCCAATAATAACTTGCGAACAGTGCCTCGTAGCTTTGCCTAACCAATGTGCCAATTGCCAACACGGGAAGTGATTACTCCAATCTTGCATCGGTATTCATAATTAGGTATTATTTTTACGCTGTTCACGGTTTACGTCATTGATGTCGTCATTGTTTCCGTAATCTTTGAAAGTTTGTGGGTACTGTAGTAACTGTATGGTATTCTGCGGTGAGGTGTCCTATTGTCTGAGAAGTGAGGGTCAGCGCTTCCTCTCGGTGTCTGCAGCTTACTGTTATCGTTAATTAGTGACAATCGTGTTACTAAACAAACACTGACGAAACCGGGACATGGAGTAACTCTTTGCAAACAATACCGATAACATCTACTCGTAAGTGGAGAACTACCTGACCAGCTTAGATTGAAGAATAAATATTTGTAGGACTTGCTATATTTTTGACTACGGGAATTGCCTTAGCTGACCAATATTTTACGTTTGTCTTGAAGCTCAACTTGGAAGTGACTTCAACACCCGAGGAATTTATTAAACTTGTCTAATGACTTGTGGAGTTATTGTTCGCCAGAAAAGCATTGTTCTTCAACATCGTCATTAATCCAACACATTGTATCTAATGAGTCGCTTCCTCAAATCTTTATCCAAACAACTCTTTTCCGGTCTTAGATTTTATTCAATAAATTTATTAAAATGCCAAAAACGTTGCTTTTGTTTTTTTATACTAGGTACCAAAAGTATTGTGCCCAACAAGCATTGCATAAGGACGTTTGCCATACCAGAGTTTTCACTCGTGCCTTGCTAACTCTTTTTAAAACTTTAAAACAAAAAAAAAACACCTGTTTTAAAGATCCCCATGCCACCGTAGTCTCCAGGGAATACATCAGCCGGGAACACAATCAGCAAGGAAGGTGTTCGCGGGAGGAAGTTCCTCTGAAACTGTAGGTGCGACCAGTCTGACTTTAGACTTCTAGATTGTTGGATGGATCGCCTGCTGATGGCGAGCATAATTTACGCACACAGTAATAGATTATACTGGCATTATAGTTTACCTACACCAATTCGCTACTATCAAGGAAACAAGGTGGTTTTTTTTTTAAATACGTGATTAAAGATTAAATTGCGAATCAATTTGCAGTTTAATCTTTCAAATGAACAAGATACTGACTACCTACTGTTACATAATCTCTGACAAAAATGAACCGTAAACTGGATCGATTGCAATTTAAATGGGGACCTGGCGCAGCGGTCACACTCTCTAATGAAGATGGCAATGCTATTTAGAGAGACGGAATTTCGTAAGTTTTATGACCTGCTAGAATTCCAATTTTCAACGGTCATTTTTGTTAGTTCTCTTGGTTAGTTAGCTTCGGCTGTCACGGACTTCACCAGACTTAGTTACCGAAATCGTTGTTAACTTCAACAGCTGTTTGAACTGTGTGAGAACATAATTCATCTTCCAAAAATTTATATGAGCACCTACCACTTATCTTGCTAAGTGGAATGAATGAATGAATGAATGATTTTTTTTTCTTGTAAAAAAACGGAGTATAATCACAATGTACAATGGGCGGTCTTATTGCTAAGAAAGCGATCTCTAACCTTTGTTAACAGTTATACAGAGTTTAAGCGGAGAAGAATTACGACAATGTATTTGTGGAACCGACCTTCAAGCAATGGCACACTGTACCACAGATTTTATGTTTGTGCTTAGTACTGTTTTGTGCCCAAAAAGTGCCCTAAAAGTGCCCATTTAGTAATGCCACACGTTTTACTAGATTTTAGCAGAACAAAGTATAAACTCAGAAGATATAAACCATTCATCACAAAGAAGAATAATCTTCGAAACTAAATTTTATCTATTTTTTTAATTTTGTAGCATTGTTAGAATGCATAACATTGCTTCTTCAAGTTAAAAGCTCAACTTAAACTAAGACTTAAGGTTGAGCTTTTAACTTTAACCTAGACTCTAGTGGTAAGAAGGTAGATCCACCCGTGTGGTCAGTGTGGAGGGTCGCGCGCCCCGCCATGCGTGCTTCCGCCGCGCCGGCCGCGTCGAGCCAGCTGCATTGTACTTGCTAACTACTCCTTGCGCTGTCCTACGATCATATTCTTTTCTATACTCGTATATCGTGATTCACCATTGTCAGTAACATAGACAAAACCAACCAGATGTTATTACTACCTAAACTGTCAAAGTTCTTCGAGCCGGATACTTAGCAGTTACATCTTGACTGTAGGTATTACAAAAAGAGAGTTGTAATAAAAGCACTTACAAACATCTAGATATAATCTCGTAATACCCATAATAATGAGAGTACTTAATGCGGACGAATCAGATCGGAAACTATCTACGACAATCTGTAATTTGCTTGAAATCGTCTCCGGCCGCCGACTCCGCTGAGCGATCACCTTCTCTTGCAAATTATTTTAAATTATGAGCATTCTATAAAATAAAACCATATAAATAAGTGATTGATGATGTAAAGTGTACCACCTACTACCTAGAGTACCTCCTAAACTAGTGTAAAATTTCGGGGTGTTTTTTTTTTCAGACAGAATAATTTGATAGACATTGGTCATTATTTAATTAAACCAGCAGAACAGTAGCTTAGTGAAACATTTTCACGGCAGGTGCGCAGAGACAAGTGAGTGGGGCACCGGAAGCGTCTCGCAATAAATCCCCTGCCACTTCCGGCGGGTTTGTTTCAATCCAACATGGCCGCGGGTTCATAGGCTCGCATGTAGGCCGCGACGACACTAGCCTACATACCGGCCGGCTTAGGGTTGACAGCCACTTTCAATTTTAATATCAAGGCTAATTGTATTGTGATAAAATATTTAGTAGACTGACAAAAAACAGAATGCCGCGTAACTTATGCACCTTCTTGACTTCTTTACAATCCTTAGCTATTTTTATTTCTATGACAATCAGCTTAAATTCTCGACAAGATCACTAAAGTAAGTTCGTATCAGTCAGTAGCCAACTCTGGTGACAGTTTCTAGGCCGCCCAAAGGCCTCTCTCATGGCTTAACAACTTTGAAAAAGCCGGGACTGACTGCTTAACGTGCCCTCCGAAGCACGGGAGCGATCAGTTGAAATTGCCACTGGCGGTCACCCATCCAAATGATGACTACGCGGAACAGTGATTAACTTCGTTGATCTGAACAACTTAGCTACGTCACGAACGCTCCACTGACTACATTAATTAGATTATGGTCAGACCTTTGACTACTAGAAACCTTTGGGGCAGACAGATCTCATTATTGTCATAAGTACTATAATATAATGTTTTGGGGTCAGTCCGCGACCCCTGGCGAGACGACATCATGGCTAGCACGCAGAGCGCTCTCCCGGCGCCAGCCACCATCGCCTCCATAGCTCTTTCCATGAAATCTCGCCGTGAGTAACTTCACCTCCGTATTGCACATCACTACTTAGATGTTGAAAGGTGACATTGTATACGTGTATTGTAATGTAGCACAGTTTGAGAGCTTTTCGTCGCACTACCTCAATTACCTCATCAACACACACTTTAGATTGATGGTGTTCAAGCTATAATGATGTCATTTAACCTGACCCAATAGGCTAATTAGTATGTAGTTGTTCTATTGTCGTCGTATAGAGATTCCATCAGTGTACAATTGCATTTGATAAGCACGTTTGCGTACTGTCCACTCTACCACAGATACCTATATTTTTTTTTTAAGCATCGTTGTTTTAAATTAGATTTTCACTTTTGCAGAGTTGTCTACGGAAACCGTGGATCAACTCGTCTAAGTTTTTGCTTTTCGTGCATCACTTTCACTACGTTGAAGATTGAGTAATGCATTATTATTATCGTAATTTGGCACTCGCATGAGATTTATGTTATTTTGATAGTGACCTGAGGCGTGGTTAGTACAAATTGCTATTATCACCCAAATGATGATAGCCTCACGCTTGGGAACGGAATAGACCGGGTTAGAGTTCATTCTCATACTTTCAATACTTTTGACCAGTCGATTAGGTCTACCTATCCAACCACCCACTGAATGACCTATTATTATTCATAACTTATCTAACAATAGGTGGCAGTTGCTGCTGCAGCACTAGGTATATTCCGTAATGTAACTGCACGTTTTGAGCGAAAATCCTATGCAAATATTCTGGGAAATATCAACAGTAAAATAAAAACATTTATGTTGATAAAAACAACGCTAAACGTAACTATTTCCTGGGGCATTGGTCGATCGCCCCTCGGAAGTGACCACCCCCGCCCCTTGTCCTGAATATCTACTGCTATTAGGGTTGCCGCAGCCATCATCACTAGCTACTGCTTACTGTGCCATGGACTCATATTACCAAAAGCATTTTTTACCTGATTTCAAGATGTAAGTGCTGTGTTTGGTTAGTCAGTCATCACGGCACTTTATTTTGCACGATATGCACTAGGTAGTATCTAATTTTGCAATATAAGTGCAAACTCGGCAGCCCTACATGGGACTAGCACTAATGAAGCACACGACCTGCTTTTTAAACTTACTCATTACTTAGTACATTTATTTGATGAGTCCACTACAGCTGAATGGATTCATTCGCTTTGATTGAATTGATTGTGTGGCTTCCATAGACACGGCTTGTATCTACACCTACCAATGGTATACGATAAGCAAGACTGATGGTAGACATTTATAATCAGGTAATAAATATAATGTTTTACACTTTCATGCAGCGCACTCTGATGTGAATGTGGAAAGAGGTATTTTAGTTTAGGAATATTTATATTATGCGTTAGAAACGTTATTAGAGGCAACGACCATGACAATAATTCATAACCGCTACCAACATAGAGTAATAACTAAATAAGATTGAAAAGCCCAATAGCACTGATGCAAATGGCTGCAATGGCTCAAATTAAGTATTCTTGTTTTATATTTGCAGCTATCCAGGACAGCCGATGTTACCTGATGAATGGCGGCGCTGTGGAAAGCTTCTTCATCAGCGAGGACACTCCGGTCGGGAGCGTTATAGGTTTGTGTTATTCAAACCACATAAATCTAAGACATTAGTAGTACAAAGTAGTACTGCCACTACTGCCAACGGATCGGCCATCGTGAAGTTAGCCATTTGTGATGCGCAAAGACAATTTATTTTATTTTATTTTATTTTACATATTTGGAAAACTAACAGTTTAAATCATGTGATGAGAATGGTAAAACGTTCGAAAAAGCCCCATTGCGCATCGAAAGGCTAACTTCACGACAGCCGAGATCTGCAGGGGTATTTTGAAACTGTCGGAAAGCCAATTCCTTCGGTATCGGATTCTTCCCGACGGAGATTCCGTAGAATGCTATTATGATTTCCGAAATCAAAATTGTTTGACGACCAAGTTTCCGATAGTTATTTAGTATCGAAAACGTTTCCCGACACCTTTCCGATAGTTTCAAAATACCCCTGCTGTTAGCAGTAACAAACGTTTGTCAATGGGGTTTCATTTAGGTACGCTAAGCGTGAACGGAGACCCGCGCGATGACGTCGGTGACGTCACCTTACGCGTGCAAGAGAAGGGGGCCGCGGTGGGACTCGTTCCCGGCTCCAAGAACCTGACGCTCCTGCGAGCTCTCGACCGGGAGGAGAAGCAGGGGCCGAGCAATGTGTACGTGAACGTGCGGTGCGACCGACGGAGGACGACAGATCCAGTGAGTGGCTGAGTGGCTTGTCCACAATCAAGACTTTCAGGAGTCGAAGATCAGATTGAAATTCAATAAATTGGTAGATATGCCTCGCGCGGTTAAAACTGCGTGAGGTTACGTAACGTTAGTTTAGCGTTGGTTCGTCCGGTGTGGAGTCAGCAGTATCTAAATGAAACACACTCATCATATTGAATCCTCTTCGTACTATTTTAGAGGAGGGTTGCTACTAAAACTTCCTGCTAGCACCTTCGGGGACAAGCGTTTGCGCTTCCCGCTGACCACTAGGGGTGAACGGGAAAAACTTACCGCTGGTCCCCAGTGGGGGCGAAATGTGGGGGTGAGCGGGAATAACCTATTGTTATGCCCTAATGGGTGCACATTGTGATCCACGATTTGTATTTTCACCCCATGTACCTACCAATGTGATGACAATAAAAATATTGAGTATTGAGTATTGAGTAACCAGTATTTTTCTCTTGATTCCAGAGCTTCATAATCCCAGTATCGGTCCGCGTATGGGACGTAAATGACAACGCTCCGCAATGGGTCGGCGCGCCCTACAGGGTGCGGGTGTCAGAGCTGACGGCAGTGGGCACGCGGATCTTAGCGCCCAGAGCAACAGACGCGGACCAGCCGGGACCACACGCTACTCTGCACTACTCTGTGGTACCCGGCCCACATAGTGTAAGTTTTTTAAATATTTTTTACTCCACTAAAGTGGCAACCAAGCGTACGGCCCACTTGATGGTAAGCGGTTACCGAAGCCTATGTACGCTTGCAACATCATAGATATCACTTGCGTGTTACCACCATGAGACGTTAGATGGAAAGTCTCATGTGTCTGTAATTTTACCGGAAACCATACCCTTTGAACCGGAACACAGCAACGCGAGCATTACTGCTTGGCGGCAGAAATCAGAAAAAGGTGTGGTGGTAGTCCTTCCCCGGACGAACTCTATCTATTCTTAGAGTTTACGATGGAATTACCGTAGCGTAGATAACATAATCCTGCACTGGTGGTCTAATTGTAGTGACTCCGCCTTCTGATCCTAAAGGTCGTGGGCTCGTCGAAATCGGTCTCTCTCGATTGAGAGTAGGCCAGTGTCCCCAGCAGTGGGAACATAAGAAGGCTTATTAGAACAATAGTTCTCCTAATGTAACCTCATCATCATCATGACAGCCTTCTAATGTTCAAACTGCTGGGACACTGGCCTATTGGCATACTCTCAATCGAGAGTGAGTGATTAGGTGTCTGCTTTGGTTTATGGTTAGATACTGTATTGCAGGAGCTGGTCCGTTTCGCTCATGAGCTCGAAAGCGTGGTGGTAGTAGGAAGCGCTCTAGACTACGAGTCCCTGCGTAAGTTCAGGGTGACGCTGCGCGCGCAGGACGCGGGGTCGCCGCCGCTGCACGCGGACGCGGAGCTCGCGGTGGAGCTGCTGGACGCCGACGACCAGAACCCAGCCTTCAGCCACGAGCATTATACTGCGGTACTGCCGGTAGATGCACAAAAGGTTAACATTTCAAAAATTTATTCTACACAAATTTTAATGGCCTCGAGTGCGGTACCATCATTTTATCTTGAATTAAATAACTTTGTAAAACCACAGTAAAAACTTATTTTATGATGTCTTCGTATTATTGAAGAAGCATACATACCATCATCACAGTCCATAACATGGGAAATAACTTTGGTTCTATTTAGAAGTACTAAATAAAGTTCTAATTAGAAAATTGAAAACTTTTCTTTAGAGCCTTGCTATTTTTATGTCACAAAAACATAGTTCAGTCAGAATATAACATGGAATGGCTCAAATGTTGTTGTCTCTCAAATGCTGGGACTTGTGGAACTGGCGTTAATTCACTTAGCTTATGATGTTTCAAAATGATCCTTGATAAAGTATGACGTTTCAAAATGATCCTTGATTCTTTTTAGTATTATAGAAATAGGTATAGAATGTACCTAAATTAGAAACAATTGACCTATAATTATTATTATCAATAAATGCTATTATGACTATTAAAAACAATCTAATAAGAGAGTACTATGGAGTTGACATCGTCGAAACTCGACGCCAAACTCCTTAAAAAAAAAGATTAAAAAAAAATTACTATTAAAAATATCTTTTAATTGAAAATTGAATTTGTTCAGAGAAAAATTTTGGAATTCCAGGACACTGTTCTAGTAACCTCTCCGGGCCAAATATCAGCGGCGGACCAAGATTTGGGCATTAATGCTCCGCTGTTCTACATCACGTCGGGCGACAACAAGCACCTCGTCGCCATCGACAGAGACACCGGTCAGGTGACCGTCACTGATCAGCTGCTGGCGATCACTCAGCCTGTCACCATAGTTTTAAAGGTCAGTTACCCAAAACAGAAGGCAAGGTTGATTCGCATTACGTACCTACTAGCTATCGCTATGTCGCTCTATCGCTAGTTGGATAATTGAGACACCCAGAAGTAGTAAATCTATTATCGGTGAAAATTATAATCGAACATTTTCACAGTTATGTTTATTTAAGCGCCACTAAGACACGTTAAGAGAATAAACCAGAAGCAGATTTCTGGACAAAAGTCCAGCAGGGGTATTTTTAAACTGTCGGAAAGTAAATTCCTTCGGTATCGGATTCTTCCCGACGGAGATTCCGTAGAATGCTATTTTGATTTCCGAAATCGAAAGCTTTTGACATTATGTATCGGCTTGTTTAACGACCAACTTTGCGATACTAGTTATTTAGTGGGCGTATAGTGTATTCCCGATGTCTCCATTAACCGTGTCCCCGTTAGTGTCGGGAACGTTTCCGACATACACCTTTCCGATAGTTTCAAAATACCCCTGCTGAAATCTTTTTCGAAGAGGATTTCCGGAATAAAGCATTGATTTGACCGTGTATTAACTTGTACAGGCGACACAAGTGGACAACTCGGACCGGTACGCGCTGGCCACGCTGAGCGTGTCGCGGGCGGGGGTGGGGGCCGGGGTGGGGGTGGGGGTGGGGGCCGGGGCCGGGGTGGGGGCGCGCGCGGTGCGCTTCACTCGGCAGCAGTACCGGTGTGACGTCAGCGAGGCGGCCGCGCCCGGCGCGCTGCTGGTCACGCTGCACACGGAGCCCCCCTCACATCACGTATGTCACACATCATAACAACAACAAGCCCTTTACCATTATTGAAGCCCACACTGGATATGTCAAGTGCAGACGCTGTAGTGCGCCTCAGACAGGTTTTAGATTAAGCACTTAGACTTACCCAGCCTAATCAACAGGAAATACATGGTCAATACGAGCGGAGCGTACTAAGCCGCTGATGTTTTCATAAATTCGTTTAGAATTAATTATTATTAATAATTAATAATTAACAAATCGGAAGTCAGAAATCATCCCATTGTACTACCTATTTTTTTTACACTAAATCCCTCTACGATATCCATGAAAGTGCTGCAGACCTACTAAGTCTGCGGAAGTAAGTAAGACTGCAGTCTAAGTGCTAAGAGGGGGAGGGTCTGGCAGTCCTACCAACGCGTTTCTATTATAAACTCTGAAAGCGCCTGCTCAATGTCATAAAGCAATCACAAGAATGACTCCAGTTGAGCTTAATATTCGTGATGATATTTTAGAACCCCCTCCAATTCTACGTGTCAGACCGCAGCTTCCTGGACAAGTTTGCGATCAACAGCGCGGGAGAAGTGCTGCTGCGACGGTCACTCGACTACGAGACCGCTGACTCGTATTACTACCAAGTGATGGTCACTGATGGAAACTCAGTAAGTACACAATATTTAAAGAATGAATATTAGATGGAAACGTAAAGGGTCTTTGAGAATGCTTTACATTGAAAATGTTTCTGAAAATACTAGTTTTATGGTACTGCCAGCGAACATAGCCGTATTGATGGATTATTCCCATCTGTCACCTAGTTTTGTTTAAGGTGACATATCGCACTTGATGCGCAATATAGCTTTTTCGAACTAACTTATCTTTGCGCATCACAGAGGGCTAACTTTACGACAGCCTCCGCTGGCATTAGGTACTGTAGGTACCTGCGTAAATCCAAAGATATCTCTAAAAGGGTTTTTTGATATGGAATAATCAATTCATCGTCTTCTTATTGTCTATTTCTAGAACGACACAGCCTCTCTCAACATAACAGTGATCAATGTGAACGAATGGGAGCCTCGCTTCCGCTTCCCTCAGTACGAATTCAGCGTGGACGCGCCCCCGGACGAGGGCGAGGGCGCCTGGCAGAGAGCCAGCCGCGTGGGGCTGCTGCCGGTGGGGAAACTGGACGTCTTCGATGGAGACAAGGCTGATACCGTCACCCTGAGTTTGAGGGGCCCTGATGCGAGGTACTAATCAGATTACGACATCTTCGTTCTGTAAAAACAGTTTTCAGATGGGTTAAAGTAAGTGATATAACTGTCACTGCACAGGGTCTTAAAGCGGTCCTAAATACAAGTGATGTTGGCGCAGCCTTGCCGAGTGAAAGCCAATGCCAACGTGTGGACAGCATCACTCGGTGACACGGTTTGTTTAGACTTGCCAAACGTGCAGACGTAGCACTTGTCTTGCATCGATTTGCCTACGTTCGCGCTGGCCTTTACTGGGCCAACATAAATTGGCAGCTTAAGATTCTGAATTTTGGGTAATATTCGAAATAATAGTGCGAAAAATACTCATAATCAGTACTTGTACAGCTTGTATTGTTTTCAGTATGCTATACATAAATTCGAGTGGCGAGATGTTCCTCCGACAAGAAGCGCTGACTCAACTCAACAGGTCCGTACTGCACGTGGTCGCCACCGCCGCTGACTCGGGGGAGCCTCCCAGACAGGTGATCTGCATTACCTACTCGTAGCTAATACCTAACAACCAATTATTGTAACTCACATTTCGATTCTTTTAATTAGTAGAATCTTTAGCGTTTCAAGACGGGCACGTTCTTCATTAATAAAGAAGCGAAGTTAGTAAGCTTCCTAAAAAAATATTGTTATGATTTCAGACGTCAGTCCCCGTGCTGGTCCACGTGAGCTCGAAACTACTCCGTGCTCAGAGTCCTATCAGCACCACACCACTGTTGGCGGTCGGTGGCGCGGCAATTGCTATTTTAGCTATGCTGCTTTGTGCGGCGCTGCTCGTGTTACGACGCAGGTACCAACAGAACCACATAGAGTTTAATTCTTCATTGATGAGTCAGACTAAGGATATCGTTTTCTCAACAGTCGAAGATCAAAGCCGTCTCCAGCTCCAGTATCAAAGCCGTACGTAGCGCACGAGAAACCGCGCTCCCCTCCTACAAACTCCCCCCCGCCGGCCTCGCCCCCCGCCCTAGCTCCAGCCAGCCCCCTCGCCGCGGGGGCCTCGGGCTCCCTGCAGAGTGTCAGCGCGGGGGCGAGCACGATACTTGCCAACTCTAGCAGTAGTCTGGATCTGAGAGACTCGCTGCCTCACAACGGTGCTGTCAACGGTAAGTTTATTCGCATGAACCAGGTTGTTTCATGGTCCGGTTGGTATGCTCTGGTTTTTGATCTCGTTCATAATGCTTGTGCGTTGCATCCTAATTAGATTTTGTTTTTATCAGGTGGTGGCTTGCGAAGCTCGAGAGGGAAGGTAGCTCCTCTCCCACCACTCGCAGGAGTGGGCGCGCCAGGAACAGGTTCAGGGTTGTCCCTCATGTCAGACCATCTCGCTTCAGGGCCGGGGGGTGGGGCAAGCCGGTCTGGCGTAGCTTGGCCATCGTCCACCATACCAGCCAGAGTGAAGAAACTGAGCTGGGACGATGCGGCGCCTACTGATAATAAGGTAGCTTTCCATACCATCTCATTGCAACTTTTAAAATTCAAAAACCTTTTAATTTAAAAACACTTCTACTATGTACTAGTATCAGTGAGTTGGTTTAATAAAAATAGCTTGTTTTAGAACCGGTTGCTGACGAAAAATGTTAGATCATTCAGCAAGCAACGACTGATTTCTATTAAACCATCGTTATAGTCTTGTCAGTTTGTTCAGAGAGTATTGTGCCTGTGCAGGACAGCGGCGTGGTAGAGGCGTCCAACACGGCGCGCCACGACCACATGAACCTCACCGTCTACTTTTGAGCAAGCACGTGCCGCCCTCCCACGTGCTCGTGCCGACCGATAATGCTTCGCCGCAGCTGGTGACGCTGCCCTCCAAGGGATCCAGACACCATCTGCCGAACCAGGCCACCAGCCTTCAAACCACACCTGTACAACACGCACCCGATAGAAACACGTACGAGCCTTATGACCAGGACGATTCTATGTCTACATCTTTTCAGAAAGCGAGGCCCGAACATGTGACCGTAACTCCTAACATATCCAGGGCACGTCATGTGCCCCACCGGAACACTACACCACATATGGCTTCATCGAGCAGATCTCGAATGACCTCGCCTCATCAAGAAATACAGGAGGTCTCATTAAACCTATCACATCAAACCTCACCACCGCAGTCTCATCTGGTGACCTTACACAGACCGATTCCACTGAGCATGACTCCCCAAGAAGTGTCCTTTCATCGGCAGTCCTACGCGTCACAGCACCAACCTCTTCTGTCACCTCAACCATATCTTGTAGTAACGTCACCTACCCCTTCGCATAGGATCCATTCCAGTCTACAAATGTCTCCACGCCGTGGTACCAACGTTTCAAGATCTCCGAACCATCATAGAACTGCCACGTCGCTTCCTTATGGACCAACGGTTAGCTCAAAAACTGCCCTTAGCTCCAACGGCAACCGGTACACTCCACACCCTTTTCAAGCTTTACCAAGCAGTATGCTATTGAGAAAACCAGAGCCAATATCCTGGATCAAGTATCCCGTGGAGCCTTATCACATCTTTCCTGGGCCTTACGCAGCAGTCGACGTTCCATTTGAAGACGTGAACAACAACTCAAGCAGCTTTGATGTTCCAAAACCTTCAAAGAAAGTGAATTTGTCATCAACTTGGGGCCCGCAGAAGCTGAAATGCCTCGAGAAGTCCCGCAAATGTGTGAGGTTCGCGTCCACGTGGGGTCCGACACACCCCGGCCGGATGGGAGAGTACGCGACGATTAACCCGAGGAAGCTGACCTCCAGGTATGTTAGACCAGCTATATTCAGGAGAGGCAATTTAAAGGAGTGACTCAACGCAATTATTAAGTATACCTACTACTATTAATTTTATTGGTAAACTAAATTGTATTTTAACGTTATTATACTTCCGTCTTCCCAATACCTTTAATAAAGTTGTTTTAGAAGACACCGGTACAACTTTCATTGTAAGTATTGTAGATAATTTACATTTTTATTGTTCTAACTCTAAGGTAATAAAATACTTCGTAAGATACAATCATTATGTATTTTTTAGGCTGTGTAGATTTACATGTTATAATATACGAAGGTATTAGACTTTCAGAGTTTGTAAATATTTTTAAAACCACAAACAAAATGTAGGATAAAGATAGAATATCTAAATTGTAAATTATGTTATTTATATTTTAGCTAATATAAGAATATTTGTATGAAATGTTACACAATTAAAATGTTTTAGTTAAATTAGTGTTTTATTGAACCCTGTCTGGGTATCTAAACAAACTGAATTAAGTATAATTTAAGCTTTCTGGGTAGATTAAAGTAACTACATGTAGGTAGAGTCACCACCAGCCAGCGGTTCAAAAGCCCACATTTCATGCATAGATGGATGGATAACCCATATAATCTCTGACGACATATAAGAGCCCTATCCTTGACAATCCTTGAATTTTCTTTTAGCCCGTGAAGAATCGAACACTATTGTGGCTCGTGTGTTAAGATATTTTAACGAAAATAAAAACAAATATAAGCTTTATCCCTAAAAATTTGCTTTATTCCATCCAGTCCTACCAGTAGTTCGATAGTCGAACTGTTTGGATGTTTTTTTTCCAAATTGTTATACTGACGGATCGAACTATTTGGAAACATGGATTTTATTCCAAATAGAACTACTAACCTCCGAAGTACAGTCTTGATTGAAACAAATACTTAATTTCTGGCGCTTCGGCGGCCGCTGCCGCGGCACGCTCGCTAAAAAAGTATTTTTGACTTTATTTAGAGATACATTCAGGCGAACTTCATTAATTATATCGCTAAATCTTGGAAAGGCCTCTTATGTGTGTAGTAGTAGTCAAAGCACAGAACAGATATTAATACTACGGTCAAGAGGCAAGATCATGGTAGTAGTTAGTTAAATTGACCTTTCCCCAAATACAGATTCTGAGTAATTATGCTCCCAGTTGCTCACTGATGTAATTTCAATTGCATCGTTCACACTTCACAGTAAAAAGTGAAACAGCTACTTAGTTCGCGTTTATTTAAATACCGTGAGTCGGCGCCGACCTTGTAACGAAAGCTGTTCTTGCTCAACCAGCGCGGTGGCTCCTGACTTACACGGACCGGTTAATCATATAATAATAAAGTTTAGAACAGAAAGAGTAAAGAAGAAAGAAAGAAAGAAAAGAAAGATAATGGATATATTAAAACCTACTTTACAAAAAACGACCAAAGTAACAAATTATTTAAGAACAATCATATAGGTAATAGAGTAGTTGAATTCTTTGTGATAGAGCTCTCGTCCGGGGAAGAACTACCACCATACCTATTTCAACCGCTCAATGCTCGTATTGCTGTGTTCCCGGTTAGAAAGGTACGGTTTCTGGTGAATTACAGGCACTTAAACATGAGACTTTCGAAATACGTCTCAGGGTGGCAACACGCAAATTATATGTGATGTTGCAAGCGTACATAGGCTACGGTAATCGTTTACGGATAGTAAGTATAGTAGCCTCTTGGTTGCCACTTTAGTAGTATAAAAAAAACATCTCGTTGGGGGCGAACGGGAAAATACTTCCTGCTGGTCCACAGTGAAGACGAAAGGGGGTAAACGGAAATAACCCGATAGATTTGCTTGTCGTGTAGGTATTAGAATGATAATATGACTAAACATTCGCCTTAGACCTCAGAGGTGGATAAATGGTTGTCGCCTCGCCTGTTGCCTGTCGGTAGTGACTAGTGACACCGCGCACGGAAGTACAATTTAATTAATTCTAACTAGCAGTCCGGCCTAGCTTCGCACGGGTGCAATGAAACCATACTTGTGCAAAGCCGGGGCGGATCGCTAGTTATAAATATAGCCTATGTTACTCAGGGATAATGTAGAATTCTAATGGTGAAAGAATTTTTGAAATCGAACCAGTAGTTTTTGAGTTTATAAAAATATACAAAAATACATCTTCTCTCTTTATAATATTAGTATAGCTAAAGAAACCTTACACTAGTACAAGGCTTGCACTAGTGTAAGGTTTTTAAATTAGAATGCAAATGCCACTAATGCTTGAACTCCAAGCTGTAAAGTAAAAGTAAAAAAACTTTATTCAATCAGATCATTTTGTTTTAAAGGGCACTGTAAGAAGTGAATTTACTGGACGATGAGCGTATGTATAGTTTAGTGCCACGTAGAACTTCCTACAAAAACATGTCATAAAAAGGTAACAAAATGATCACCAATCATTACCTCTGCTCTGTAGTAGAGTTATAGCACAGGTTATAGGTAGGTGAACAATATGCTCGAAGGGTAGGTATATCGCAAGGCTCGTCATTGGGGTTCAATTTATTCATTTGCTGTCAATGGCCGACACTCACATAAAAATAGCCTCTTTGTACCTAGCTAATCTGTGGAATAGAAAACGTAAATTTCGAAACGCTAAAGAACAACTCGAAATTAAATAACCCACGCAAGTTTTCTCTCAACTCAAGTCGTGTTACCAAAACATGACAATGTCCAATTTATGATAACATCGTGAACATGTTCTGCCCTACCCAGTGGGTGCGTAGAGTATCTCAGAGCTGGAGACGGGAGATTAGTTAGACGCAGTCGAGCGCTCGAGTGGTTTCAACGTGTTTGGAAAGTGCGACTGGCTCATGACTGGCTGGTAAAAGTGCCGCGGGAACCAACACGCGAACCGATGTGAGCAGAGTTATTGCAAAGGTATGTAGGAGTGATATTAGTCGTTTTGAGTTGATTTATAATAAGTTTGAACTCAGTGAATTCCATTTAGATTAAGTACCTAAGTACCTAATGTGTTTTTGTTTTGCCTATAGAATTTCAACAAGATACCATTTCAAAAATAGTAAAATGATATTTTTCAATTTAAACGACCCTAGGTTTAAGGACCCTAGGAAACTAGTGCAAAGATTATAATTTTTTTGAATGGGAGCGTAATTTTCGCTACAAGTTATTTGTAAACTTGTAGCGAAAATTACGCTTAAATTAAAGCTTTTCAGTTTGTAACGCTGTCAGTCTGGATGAGAATGTCAGCAACAAAATTCTTAACTAAGGTTACCTACCATAAAATGTTCGATTGTTCGTTATGATGAATAGATAATTGGAAATAGGCCCTCCAGTCTCCAAATCAAGGTAAATTATTATAAAATTATCGCATCAATGACAGAGTTGTAGTAGTGTAGTGTAGAGAGGCATAAGTGAGACGGACGTCTGATGTGGCGCGGCGGGCACGTCTGTAGGTCCGCTTGCGACGCAGTAGGTTGCATGTTCGATTCCCGCCTTGGGACAAATGTTTGTGCGATCTGTAAAAATTTGTTCTGGGTATTTTCTTGTAGTTATAATGAAAAATATATTGTAAAGTAAAATCAGTCATCTAGTACCTACCTACCCATAACACAAGCTCTGCTTAGCTTGGGACTATGTGGATGATGCTGTGTGGATTGTCCAGCATTATTTTATAGAATCTTTTTATAGCCCTTATATAATCCCAGCTAAATTCAAAGTTTAAATTAGGTACTCTACTTTAATTCGCGTAAATCGACAGACACTTTTACCTTTTATTATTATTTACCTACAATGGAAAAACCACATGAGTAAGCGGATACAGAAACACCGCATCACGAATCCTTGTTTATATCGCTGACTGACTTTCACCATTGCATAACCACAAGCCGGCAGCGGCCGAGCTCACAGTCATGCAACAACTACCCGATATCCGAATTCTGACAACGAATGGACGAACTTCATATTTACTGATCGATTATCTGTGGTGCGATGATGAATGGATCGCGTAACGCTGCAATGTGCTGACTGGTAATGAGGATGTTGTTTTGAAACACGACCCTAATGTAGGTTAATGTTGGACATTGAAACACATTAACGCTTCAATACATAACACATGACCTACTTACATGCATCGATAGAGGCAAAGCCTGTAAGTTTTGCAAAATCTCCAGGTGTGCTGATTTTACCACACGATGCACTGAGCCCTGTTTTTTTCAGATGCTACAAATAAAATACCTAGCAGCAGCGTTGCTGCTGGCCTCGGCTTGTGGAGACGGCACTGCAGTTGGAGACACATGCGATGCACCTGATCCATGGGAAGCTGCGATCGAGGATTGGGCTACTGCCGAACGTGGCAACCTCACCAGACATGGTATGTTCAAATCTAATATTTATCTTGTTGCATGTTGCATGTTGCATGCAGCAAACCGGTAAGTAGTTACCTAGAAACTGATACGAGACATAGGGACTTCTGCGCACTTTAAAAATCGTAAAAGAAACTTACTTACCTTAGAAAATTGTTCAAATTTAGGTCGGATAATGTCACTGCCGCCTTCTCAAGGCTACTACGTGACCGACCGCATCGACCTGGTCCCGCCACCGCCGCCGCGCCAGCACTCGCACGCGCCGCACTCGCAGCTGCTGCACCGCGGCCCCTACCCTGTGCCGGGCCACTCCTCCCATGCCCACCACTCAGGCCCGCAGCCGTCAGGACCTCAGTCCAGTCCTACCGGGAATTCATACGGCCATTCTCAATCAAACCCGTCTGGGAACTCCTACAACCACGTACCTTCTGGAAACCAGTCTGGCCAGCAATCATCTGGAAGCTCTTACCAGCCTTCTGGACAGCAAAGCCACGGTGCGCCTTCTGGCGGTCCGAACTATGGTCCGCCTTCAGGGTCGTTAGGATCACAAGGCCAGCAAGGAACGATGCAGTATGACGAGTGGCAAGCGACGCCACCCCCGCCTCCTGGCGCGGGTAAGATTGTAAACAGGCCACCTAACCCGTATAAGGACCAGTTCAAACCAAGCTATGTGAGTATTATACCTTGTTTTCACAACAGCTCTGGCCTTCAAGTATTACTCTGTGCTTCAAGGCAGCCTCAAAGGTAGTTTCAAACAGAAATAAATATTTATGAGCCCTAAGTTTCTACAGTACTTACCTACATTAAAACACTGCATAAAAATAGAGGAACAAAAATCTTAACGCGGGATTGCGGTTCTCTTTGGTATTCCAGGCCCCTCCGTCGAACCATCCGATCCCCGTTCAGAGCGCAGACCGCGTAGACACTGCGCCTCCTGCGCCTCCTCAGAAGCAGGTCTCCGAGACCGACCTGTACCTGCTCCGAGCTATAGAGAAGCTGGTCTACCGAGTGGATCTGATGGAGAAACGGATGCGGAAGATGGAGGAGAATATGCACTATATCGTAGTTGGCACCGAAACTAAGCCTGGTGAGTTAATATTCTGCTTTCATACATTTGTCGACAGAAGAAAATATTATTATAAACGTGATCTTTTATCCCCAGACTTTAAGCTTTTTTTTATTGGATAAAGACAAATAAGCGTTTGACCACCATTTCATTTGATGGTAAATGATGCTGTGATCGATGATGGAGCACACCTTACCTTTGCATTAAAGCTTACTAGCTATCTAAGCTGTCGCGGTCCTTTGTATTTTAATTCATTAGAAAAGGACGGCAACAATTTTAGTTAACTAGTTTAGTTTAGAAAATGTTACAGCAGAATCGTCACCAATAAATATGCAGCATTTAAATTTGTTCCGTTCGTCAGAGCCATGCCAGTCCAACTTCACGCGCATCGGGTCGCAGTGCTACCACTTCTCGTCGGAGGCGGTGAACTGGAAGAGTGCCAGTTACGCGTGCCGCAAGCTGAAGGCCAACCTGCTGGAGCTAGACCTCGACGAGAAGCGACACTTCGCGACCGGAGTGCACGCGAATCAGAGACTCAAGGGTTCGTCTAAATACACTTTCGTTGTAGGTATCCTGAGCCTCAATTACACTAAAGTGTACCGGTTGACGTACACTACTTGGTTTCAGCCTGTAGTTCGTTTCGATGCGGTTTGTTTTTGGTTTGCTAAGCTAAGTTGTGTTTCGTTTACGATCTGTCAAAAAAAGAGTAGCAGAGTTCTTTGTGATAGAGCTCGTCCAGGGAAGACTCAACCATACCTAATTCTGCCGTCAAGCAGTAATGTTTGCATTGCTGTGTTCCGGTCCGAAGGGTATGATTTCCGGTAAAATTACTGGCACATGAGGCTTTCGATCTGTGCCTCAAGGTGGCAACCCGTGAGTGATACCTCTGGTATTGCAAGCGTCGATATGCTGCGGTAACCGCTTACCATCTTGTGGGCCGTAAAAAAAATAAAAAAATGGGTCTTTCTTCTTCGTCTCAGTGACATGACTAAAATCTGGATTTTCTTCACCAGGTGTCGACTTCTGGACGGGCGGACTGAACCCTGGCCTGCTGTGGATCTGGTCGCACTCCGCGAAGCCTGTGGCGTCCAACTCGACCGGCGCCGGCGCAGACGGCTCCTCGAGCGCCGCTATAGTGGGCGAGGGCCGCTGCCTGGCTCTCATAGCTTCCCCCGCGACCAACGACCTTGTGTATCGAGGACAGGTTACTGGAACTACCTTTACTATTAACACACACCCACACCCTCACACAACACACACATTTTATAGACTAGCGGCTCGTCCTGGGTTCGCACGGGTGTGGTAATAAAATATATGAAATATTTTTTAAAATCGAAAATATTTCACCACTATATTATGATGAACTCAAAAAATTTTATTTTTTTAGTATAACATTACAAAAACAAAAATACAATTCTTCACTATTATATTATTAGTAATAGGCTAAACACCCAAGCCAATGTCAACAAAGCCAATTCTCTGTAGCCGAAACCGGCTAGGATGATTAGTATTATACTGTGTAGTAATTATGTACACGACCTCGGCGCGGTGGGAGAGTGCCTGGCTGACGCTTCTCAACAAGAGGTAGCGGGTTCCATTCGTCTGTGAGACAATATGTTTGCATTCTCTGCAAACATTTTTTCCGGGTCTAGGTGGATCTGACTCGTACGGAAGTATTCTATCACATATAATGTTATGGTAGCTTTGATTAGTTTGAAGCCAGGTGGCGCAGTAAACAATTGAACACGTACTAACAATGCAACGTTTTCCAACTTGAGATTGAGACATCATCATCAAAGATGTGTGAACAGTTGCATTTAATTTCAGGATTGCGCGCTGAGACACCGCTACGTGTGCGAGCGAGACGAGGATAAGGACAAACTAAGCAACGAGATAGAGAGAGTCGCCAAGAGTTTGAGGGAGAAGAGGAAACCAAAAATTGCGTGGGACTGATAGGCTAAATTTTAAAATGGTAACCAACTTATTCATAATCATTACAAATCTTGATTTATTGGCGTAAAATGACAAAAAGGTGTACCCTGTGTTACTGGCTTAAAATGTTAGCAAGTCTGGTATTAAATTGTTGAAAATTATGCTTGAATTTTGGAACAATTTACCTTCATTAGGGGGTCACATTTCTACCTTCGTTTTACTACAGGATATTATATTAGGTTTACTATATAGGTTACTATAAGCTGTACCTACTTATTTAATAATTTATTCTTACCTTGTACCTGCATAATTTATTTTATAATTAATAAATCCTTACTAAAGTGCACATGTTTTTGATTAAAATACAAACACCTGTTTATTTACAGCTAGATTTATTAAAAAAACAACTTCTTTACACTAGCAATAACACTAAAGATAATATTTACAAGAAACAAGATGTAATAACTTAAATAAATAGTATTATTGACTGTCATAATGCCCTACGATATTTTATAACAATCTACGATAATTATTAATCCAGTAATTATTAACAATAACTGGAATTTTCAATAATTAAAATATATACATTTTGTAAATAGAGAAGTGGCCTACCTTACAGCCAGTATCTGCCAAAGCGTAGAGTAGGCCGTAGGGGATAGCCCCATCAGCTTACGATACTTTAGTCGACACCAGCTTTATAAGTACAGTTATTAGTCTATTTCCAGTTATAGATATGGCTTTCTTCAATTAATTGCGATCTCGTATCAATAGGAACACAAGTTCTGTACTTACAATTATTATTAAATACTTATTAGTACAAACAACACTCCACCAAACATGTTACAGGCCACAGAAATCTTAATCATTATTTAAATTTCTGTGTTACAGGCAGACCATGGATACTAATGATCGTATTTATAGAAACTGCCATTTTAACAGCTCGCTAAGTATTGCTTTAACATGTCGTTCTTATGTCAATGAACATCATTGATCATGATTTAATTGCTTAAAAATTACAAATATTTTCATCATGATCAATGATAGATTAGAAAGACACATTAGCTAGCAGAGCTTTATAGTTCGATTATGAATAAGGCCCTAGTTGTTTACATTAAATAATTCTCACTATCGTACAGTAAATCGAGCTTTATGGAGATCTTATTTAGAAAAGTAATTTTTAGAAAACGTTATTTAAATTTAAAAATGTTTTAAGTTCAATAAGAAGGTATTGATTTGTGAATTCGGTCGATTTCACGTAGAAAGCAGGTCGTCGGCACCGGTTTACGGCGCCGGGCGTGGACCCATTGCAATATGATTTTTTGCGCGCGAGATTTGAAAATCATCATCTAGTTTCTATACTTGTTGTTACAAAGCAAAGTAAATGGTAGGTTATAAAATATATTATTAAATGGAATATTATCAAATTGAAAACTTCGTCATCCATTTCCATTTCCGAAGACTTACGCAGGCTGTTTGTCTAAGCACTGTGTTGTGCTATATTTTGTGGTACTTTGTGCTATATGTTGTGGTTTGAATTTGTGTTGTACTATATTTTGTGGTACCCTAAAAACCCGCTTTCTACATGAATGAGACATTTTTACCATAACATTTGTTTAGAGCACGTGCTGCTATGATACACTATGTGCATGCGGTGGACTAAGTTACATTACTGAATCATTTATTATGCTTATTGTATTCGACTCGCTCTTAAAATTGTAAATGGACTTTATGCGCTATATTAACTTTGAAATGTTAAGAAATATTACTTAATAGCTGTCGTCCGCGACTTCGTTCGCGTGGAGCTTGAGAACCGTACTTTTTTCCGGGATGTCCCCTATGTTCTATTCCCGGTCATCATCTATTTATGTTTTAAATTTCGGCCAAATCGGTTCAGAGGTTGTCGAGGAACGAACATCCAAACATACATACAAAATCTCGCTATGATATCAGTGTGACAGTATGATTAGCAGAGACTAGTAATATTGACGACCGATGTGGAGCAGCGGGCGTAGGTCCGCCTGCGACGCAGAGGTTGCGGGTTCGATTCCCGCCTCGGGACAAATGTTTGTACGATCTACAAATATTTGTTCCGGGTGTTCTGGGTGTTTTCTATATATAATAAAAAATATCTATCTATGTATTGTATTGTATTAAGTATATATCAGTCATCTAGTACCCATAATACAGCTCTGTTTAACAGCAGCTTACCTTGGGGCTAGATGATGCTGTGTGGATTGTCCAGCATTATTTATATTATATTTATATTATTGTGAAGAACTCATGTAAGGTTACTGATATAAACTTTCAAGAACGAGCCGAATATTAATATGTTCTCCGACCGACGACGCCGACGTCAGTTAAGATCTTATCACATTGGCGGTTTGCGAGCGTTTTCACAGCGGGGCGGGCGCGCAGCGGACACGGTGCGGACACGCACGGAGAGTGTACAAAATGTAGTCCGCGGCGCTATCCGCAGCGAGTTAGTTGCGCGTCGGCGACGTCAACGCTGCGTGTCCGCGACGTGTTCCTTGCGCACCCGCTCTGGGAGCTTATTCGCTATGACATAGAGATTCTTTACCAATAACGTGTAACTTAGTAACGTGTTCATACGCGCCATGGTGTTAATTTGTAAGATTGTTTTCGGTATCTGTGTTGTTTCAATAGCGATAGTTTCGCTATCGATAGGTTGACTTTGAAAAACAGTCAGACGAGCCCTAAAACGTGGCTCGTCGACAACAATTCCACGCAGATACCGTAACGAGCCCGCGTTTGGTCATAGCGAATAAGGCACCTGCTTTGAAAACGCAACCTGTCAGTGTGATAACGCTCAGACGAAAAATGATTTATATACTGGAACAAATATCACTATTATAAACCCAGTATAAGGTTCGAATTTAGATAAAATTATGTAAAAACGGAATTTTCTAGCATATCAAATAACAAGGGGGTTTTTACATAAGTTCGAGTGGCATTATCATCGATATGAACACTGTCGTTAGGTCGGGGAACAAGCTGAACGTAAACCTTTCAATACGAATACATTCCGACTGAACTGAACTGTCGCTGCGGGCGACAGGAGATGAGCGAGATGTCGCCAGTAAACAAATACACGTAAAAAATGCCAGCCGGCGAGTGATTTTGCCTTATATAGTTTATCGCCCATTTGTCGCCCGCGGTGAGACAACTGCCTTAATATCAGAGGGCGATTCTCGTCCATAGATAAATGGTTACATGTGATATGTATCGTCAAAACTGTAAAAATTTCTATACATTTTTGACAGTTTTGACGATATATATCACATGTGACCATTTATCTATGACACGAGAATCGCCCCCCCAGGAACTTTAAGGTCTACTCTTTTATACAAAAGCGATAAGTGTAACAGTTTTGGTGGTTCCGCTTATGTCCTTGAATGCTCTTAAGTTAGGTGTCACCGACATAAGATGAACTAAGATATTTGCCGCGATTATCGTTCGTCGCTTTCAAGAATAGACCCCCAGCTCCGGATAAACAGATCGCGGACACACATCACCCAGCTCAAGAAGTGTATGTCTGAAAGTCTGTAGAATGCTAGACGATGCCGATACGATGCCGATCGGTGTGCGTTGTATTACCGAGTTTCGCATAAAGGATAGCGAGCAGGTAAGCGAAACCGCGGGGCGATCACGCGAGCTCGATTGCATCGATTCTTGGCCCGTATTCAAGAACTCGAGTGAATCGGGACTGAAGCATCGATTTGACATAATTTTTCTACAAAGAATTGTCAAAAATCGATGCTTGCGCCCGAGTCACACTCAAGTATGGTCTTGAATACGGGCCTTAGAGTAGTATCACACTGACGATTTGCAAGCGAGTCCAAAGCGAGGCGGATAGCGCCGTCGCGTCGACGCCATCTTGTAAAGTCGACGCCATCTTGTAGAGTCGACGCCATCTTGTAGAGTCACGTGCACCGCTCCGCCGCTTCGCTTTGAACTGGTTCGTAAATCGCCAGTGTGATGTCAGCCTTATTTAGTACCTAATTGTGCAAGCACCAGAACGCGTTCAACGCGAGCGGCTTACGTAATCACCTCGAGGGTCCGAGGTTGAGCTGTGGGGGACTAGTTAAAGTGGAACTTGAACTGGAAGGGGCTGCCGTGCTGGAAGTGGTGGAAGGGGTTGTTGAAGGGCCCCCCTCCCCCGCCCCCGCGCTGCGCCTCCGGGTCCAGCGGGTCCACGCCCGAGTCGAACTGCGCTCGCTTTTCCGGGTCCGTCAGCACCTGGGGGGGAGAATGGGATTTTTTAATTTTTATTTATACAACTGAAATGGCAACCAAGCGTACGGCCCACAAGATGGTAAGCGGTCACCGCAGCCTATGGACGCTTGTAATACCAGAGGTATCACTCGCGGGTTGCCTTGAGGCATAGATCGAAAGCCTCATGTGCCAATAATTTCACCGGAAACCATACCCTTCACACTAGAACACAACAATGCGAGCATTACTGCTTTGCGGCTGAAATAGGTATTTCCATTGATGCACAACCGTTTCAATGACTTATAAATATATTTATATTTTAATCATCATCCCAAGGCAAGGCGGTGCTTAACCCTCAACTTCTTTAACTCTTATTTAGGGTTAATTTTTTTTTCCTACGACTTTTTGTTTTTCTTGTTCTGTTCACATTATCTTAGTTTAGTTGTAGCGGCACGCAATGTTTGTGTTAATTTTTAAGTAGCTTTCACACATGAGTTTCTAGTGTGTTTGTTACTGGCTTTCTGTGAATATTATATTTAGCTGTTGGTTTTCCATAATTTTTTTTATTTTTTAAGTCAGCTCTCGAGATAATCAAGGCGCCCACCTGATGTTAAGCACCACGCCTGACTATTACAGATGCTGTGCCACTCAAAGCTTAAAGTTTTTAAGTGTTTGCGTGGCACTGCACTGCGCTTATCACTCCGAGACATTGTTGTAAAGTCCATTTCGCCCAGTAATTTCATTTGCTACAGTGCCCTTCAAACCTAAACACAGTGCAGCTTGCACACTACTGCTTGGAGGTAGAATATCTGACACTGCGGTGTGGTACCCACCAAGACGGACTCTTGCTGAAGAGTGTTACCACCAGGTAAAAAAAAAAAAGAAATAAAAAATTGAATAAATAAGTAAACATGAATAAAGGGCATTTGAGTTTTAGTATATGTAATGTATATGTAATGTAGTAAGTAAGGAGGTACCTCCTTGGCGGCGGCGACGTCGATGAACTTCTTCTGCGCGAGTTTCTTCTCCTCGCCGTCGGGGAAGTTGTCCGGGTGCCACTTCTGTGCCGCGCGACGGTACGCCTTCACTATCTCCTGCTTGCTGGCAGACCTGTGTCCGGACAACAACTTAGCTTGCCACTACACTACACGGACCTCGCTACTACTACTAGCTCCGTGCTACTATACAACCGACGGACTTGTTTGCGGACATCGCTAGCCGTTTAGTCGTACAATGAAAATGAAAAATGTTTTTTTAAACTTTACAGTATTTGGCGGTACTCTAGAGATTTTATCAAGTCCATTATTAGCAATTTGTTGTACTTCTTCCCAAGATTTACCGTGAAACAACAAAACTGGGTCGTCAGCATAAGTTACCACTTTGCAGTTATGCATAAATATGTCACAGAGGTCATTAATATAAATCAAGAACAGTGTGGGCCCCAAAATACTGCCCTGTGGCACACTGAATTCCAACTGCTTCATCACTTATGTACTCGCTTATTCGAGTACATTGTAATCTGTTAGATAACTTTTAAGCCATAACAGAGTCGTGCCTCTTATGCCAAAAGAGCCCAGCTTAGACAAAATAATGGGGATGGAGATGGAGATGGTTCATTCGTTCGTTCGTATGACTCAGTGGCCAACTCTGGTGACACTAGGCCGCCCGAAGGCCTCTGTCATGGCCTAACAACTTTGAAAAAGCCGGGAGACGGTGTATACAAATACTTTCGCTAGGTTTAAAAACACCCTAAGTGTAGTCACTAGACTCTAGTGAATTCCTCGCTTATAGATCTGTGCAATGTTTACTAATGTAGAACCATCGCAGTCAGTCTGCCGGACTGACTGATGCATGGCTGCTCTACACCGGACGGACATTGCACAGACCTTTAGTAGCGAGGTCCGGCGGGCATGTCTGCAGACTTGTCGAGTATATCTGTCTAGTGATTTCCGCTTTAGCTAGTGACGAGACAATCAAGTCCAAGGGAGCGGAGAGACAACATAGCTCAGCTTATGACGATACGGTCAAGTCGCCCGATAAGCTGTTCGTAACCTTACCGTTTAACACCAAGTATCTTGTAGTAGTCCCTCTGCTCGGCTTGCTTCTGCAGCCTCTGCGCCTTCTGGACGCCCTCCTTGGCCCTCTGGAAGCCGTCCTCTGCGTCCAACGCTCGCTTGTAGGAGAGGAGGGCGTCGTCGTACATCTCCAGAGCGAGCAGAGCGTCGCCCTCGTCGCACAGCACGCGAGCCGACACCTGCAGCTCCAGTGCGGCGCGGCAGTACCCGAGACCCTCCGCGTACTGCTCATCCTGGGGAACACTTCTGTTACAAACACTTATATGCTGTGCGTTAGGTTCACTAAAACTCGACAACGGCCCGACCTATTTGGCTGATATTGGTCTTGAAATATTAAGTAAGTTCGTATGAGTCAGTGGCCAACTCTGGTGACAGAGTTTCTAGGCCGCCCGAAGGCCTCGGTCAGGGCCTAACAACTTTGAAAAAGCCGGGACCGACTGCTTGTAGGAGTCCAAGGAAGGCTTAAATGGTGAAAATATATGTAAATATATATAAAAAAATAAAAAATAGGCGAGTGAAACCGCGCCGGGTCAGCTTGTACATAGATAGACATAAAAAATACTAAGAACACCCGAAACAAATATTCGTAGATCGCACAAACATTTGACCCGAGGCGGGAATCGAACCCGCAATCTCCGCGTCGCAGGCGGACCTGCGCCCGGTCGTCATTGCATTGGTGGGATCTCGACCGAGACGCGATGACGCTTTGCCGCATATGGTGTGATACCTTGACGGCGCAGCTGCAGAGCCACTTCCTGCCCTCGAAGACGACGAGGGTGACCTCCTGCTCGAGGCGCAGCAGCTGTCCCGCGGCGTCCAGACAGGCGCCGTACTCCCGAGCCGAGCTGCTCTCCTCGCAGCGCAGCAGCAGCTTGTCCACCTGCTTCAGCTTCTTGTACAGCGGGAAGCACTGCTTGTGCTCCGGGTCCAGCTTCAGGCACGACCGGATCTCCTGGAACCAACGACCACACATTTATAGTTTAATTTGTTTTTCTCCATCGAAGCATCCTTGATTTATAAAATGTTGCTCCCCTTAATAAATAGAGATAGTTAGAAAAGTGTCAATGGACTCATTCTTAGCAACTAGTTTTTGTAAGACTAAGTCCCAAGTCTGTGTGATAAAAAATAGTTATTCCAGAACTTAAGCCATCAATTTCATTACAATCGGTTAAGTCGTCACGGAGACACGTTTTAACAAACACACACACACACACACACACACACACACACACACAGAGAGAGAGACTTTCGCATTTGTAATATTAGTAGATTGAATTATTTTAAAATATATTCATAATTTTAAAAAGTAGGAGTTAAGTAGAGGGTTGATCAGTGGGTAGAGGGTAGTGGGTAGTGGGTAGTGGGTAGTGGGTTACCTTGAGCGCGTCGGCGACGTGTCCGAGCTGGTAGAGCAGCGTGCCGAGACGCAGGTACCCGGTGGTGGAGTCCTGCTGCAGGCGCGACGCCGACCTGATGTCTGACACCGCGGAGAACAGGTCCTCCTGCAGTGCAGTGGACAGGGGAACTCACTTTACGACAACTAACACTCCTTATCACTGCACTACACTTCTTTGCGATAGAGCCTATTTCTGCCGCCAAGCATGATGTGAGCATTGCTGTTTCGGTTCGAAGGGTATGGTTTCCGGTGAAATTACAGGCACATGAGACTTTCCATCTAATGTCTCAAGGTGGTAACACGCAAGTGATATTTATGATGTTGCAAGCGTACATAGGCTACATTAACCGCTTCCCATCATGTGGGCCGTACGCTTGGTTGCCACTTTAGTGGTATAAAAAAACACTCTTTACTAAGTTGCTATGTGCTAGTGTCCCACACATTATTACAACGTACTTGTCTACATACATATAGTAAAATTACTGAGCGAAAGAGACTTAACAACAATGTCTCAGGGTGATGAGCGCAGTGCAAAGCCACTAAATTAAAAAAAATTAAGCATGCACTGCATCTGTTTGTGTATTCCTAATGTCCCAATGATTTTGACCCCATTAATGGAGACAGTGGGAAGGTCAAAAACTGACTTTGACCCGTTGTCCCCATTATGCTTTATCTTATATTATATTATATTATCAATAGGGACAGTGACACATTACTGTTAATCGTGCTACTGTCCCTATTGACATTTATCTGTTATAGTCAGGCGTGGTTGTTAACATCAGGCAGGCGACTTGACCGTCTTGTCACTTGGTGAGTGGTGTTAGATCTCACCAGCGCTACGTAGCACTCGGCGCGGAGCTGCCTCAGATGCGCAGACCAGGGGGACGCCTCCAGCAGGCGCGTGGCGAGCTCCACGGCGGCGCGGTAGTCCCCCCCGCGGTAGTACGCCTCCACCAGCCGCAGGTCGTCCGCGTACTCGTCTATGTGGTGGTACTGCGCTATCGCCTCCTCGTTGTGAGGCTCCTCGCGCGTCTGCGGGTGTACGCTCATAATCATCTATACTAATATTATGTAAAGAGAATTTTATTTTTGTTTGTTACGAAATAAACTCAAAAACTACTGGTCCGATTTTAAAAATGATAGAAACAAGACAGGACAGACATAGCCTACATATAATTTGCAATGCCTGAAAAGGGCATTTAAGTTCTAAGTGCCATATTACTTTTAAGACCTTTTGTAACACTTATTTGTGCAAATAAATATCTTGAAATCTTGAAATCTTGACATATTTCCTTTATTCACTATTTTTGGCTGCAGCTGTTGCCTGCAACTTCATCCTATTCCCATCATTCATTCATCAGGTCAATCAAATTAATTTACTAGTTATCTACTAATATTATAAAGATGAAAAATTTGTATTTTTGTTTGTTATGAATAAACTCAAAAACTACTGGTCCAATTTCAAAAATTCTTTCACCATTAGAATGCTACGTTAACCCTGAGTAACATAGGCTATATTTATTACTAGCGACCTGCCTCGGCTTCGCACGGGCGCGGTTTCATTGCACCCACGCGAAGCTGGGACGGAATTCTAGTTGAGTATATAGGAACAAACATACATCCATCCATACAAACTTCCAAATTTTTGGTTTACAATTTATAATATCAGTGAGTTCCCGTGAATGCCTAGGTTTATTTCAGAAAATACTTATTGCAAACTAAGCTATGCTATAAGTCAATTAAAATTATGAATTACACGCAAAGCATAAATAACAAAGTTAAAAGCAGAATGTTCTGGTAGTTAGTGCACAACAACCATGATATTAAACATTGATAACATTCTTACATCACTAGCTACATTTTACTGTACATACATTTTTGCAATTATTAAATCTATAGTTGATATAATAATATGACGACCGATGTGACGCAACGGGCGCAGGTCCGCCTGCGGCGCGGGGTTGCGGGTTCGATTCCCGCCTCGGGTCAAATGTTTGTACGATCTACTAATATTTGTTCTGGGTGTTCTGGGTATTTTCTATATTTAATAAAAAAATATCTATCTATGTATTGTATTAAGTTTATATCAGTCATCTAGTACCCATAATACAGCTCTGTTTAACAGCAGCTTACGCTGTGTGGATTGATTCCAGCATTATTATTACTATTATAGCTGTGCTGTATATGTTATGTGGCTGACATTGTATGTGTCTGTCAGGTGATTGGTACACATAAAATGATGATAAGAATTATGCTTTATTATTTCAAAGAGATCTTTAGCAAAGATTGAACCAAACCATTAGTTGTAGTGTAAGTAGATGTTTTAAACACTGAAGATAAAAATAGATAAGTGAATTTCAGAATCCAAACTTAAAAATTCGTTTTTAAGTTTTCTTTTGCGTCAACCAACAGATAGTAGATGTAGACTGATTGATCAGAACATCAAACGAATAAAAAAAAATAGAGCTACAATAATATTGCTACTTACCACTTGTAAGTAGTCTTCTTTGGCATCTGTATATTGTGCTAGTTTGAGATAGACTGTGGCCCGCTGCATGCGTGCCGAGGTGAAGTCAGGTTTCAGCTCCAACACCTTTGTGAAGTCTTGCAGGGCGAACCTGGCCTTGCCGAGTGCATAGTACACTGTGCCCCGCTTGAAGTATGTGAGGTAGTTTTGAGGATCCCCCTCTGCAAGATGATACACACTTACCTTATACTCAGGGTTTGAAATGACAAAGATATTTAACACTTCTTGATATTACTATGTTCAGGAGTGGCATAAAGCACAGAAAAACAATATTTGCAAGGAGTAACTATAATGCCATTACGTAAGTCTTTTTCTCACATTACTTTATCTGTTCTTCTGTCTGCCTCTTTTACTGTACTACTCTCTTAATTGCATGTGTCAAATAAACAAATTCTTATTCTTTAAAAAAAAAAACAATTACAACAAAAACACAGAATTATCCAGTATTGGTTGGAAGGGATTTAACTTTTATCCGAATAACTGCTATACGGATAAAAGTTAAATCCCTTAAAAACAAGACAATCAAATAATTCAGCTTGATACCTGGCAGTTGCAATGTAAACAGAGAACAGCTGAAAAATTATATTCACCGTCGGCAGATTAACTGCTGCCGCCGTCGCGTTCGACTTGCCTCAACCTTGACAGTGTCAAGGGCGCGCCGTGCAGTGCATTCAGCAGTAGGAAAGAAACAGGCAGAGGATACTCACCCACGGCTGCGTGATAGTGGGTCAGCGCGTCAGACAACTGCCCCCGCGCCAGGAAGTCCCGCCCCAAGTCCAGGTGTTTGTTCACCTCCCCCGGCGTCGCACACTCTGAAACTGCACCGAGACACATCAAAACATCGCACCTTCATACAGAAATAACTTCGAATAGGTTAAAACTGTACCCACATTCTAACACTATTTCTAGCAATAATATGACAAGGCATGGTGTAACTTTGTTCCAGCTGATATTCACCAGGTAGTCCATTATAAAACTATGACTTAATTGAAACGGTTCTCAGCACAATTAAGAATAATTTACTATTTCAATACAACAATATAATCATTTGACAGATCCCCAATCCATTTTTCGTTCGTCTCTTTTCGTGGTTTGCTCTGATTGGTCCAAATCAGCGCACAATTTAAGAGCAGTGCTGCCAGGACGTACCTATCATTATTCTGAGTTAGTTACTAGAATCTTTGATTCTGAGACCATCTAGGTCAGATTTTTACACTAAAACCAAAGAATTTTTAGACTACGTGAAAAGACGGTAGGTAAAATAAAACGGTATATATTACTAAAACCAAAGCAATTTATTCGTCTAGTATTCGTTTAGTTTATGTTTTTTTTCGATTACTTGTTTAATAGTTTTATTGTTGTCAACTTTATTTACAAAAACAGAATAGAAAACTCCACGTGGAAAGATAAGTAACCCCCTTGTTGACACCTAGCTTCAAATCCATTTCGCATATGGAGTTTTGCTCATAGTTTGTATGAGCAAAACTCCATAATTTAACATTATTGGCATAGACTACCTAACTACTACAGATTTTAGTTTACATAAATAAAAAAAAAATTGCTGTGTTTTAGTTCCTTTTTTTGTTGGACTAACGAGAATAATTTTTGGCTAGTGGCAACACTAGTAACATGTCAAGCTGGCAGCAGGAGTATTGTCAGCTTCCTTCACTTCACTTCTGAACGAATTATTTGTGCTTACTGCTCCATTGGATCTCCGAAATATTCAGTAAAAATAGTTGTTTGGACTCATGCCTTTGAAGTGAAGTTCATGTTGAGCTTAACTCTTACTGAATACGGAGTTACCTTAAAATATTCTGTTATCAAACACTTTATACATATCCTTTAGTAGAACTTGAGTTTTTCGGGTTTTTTTGGGAAGTTAAATATTTTGGTAGTGTAGTTAATTTGGGAAAATTTAGTTTGAAAAGTTGGCAATACCATATTTCGTTCTTTCTTTCATTTTCAAGAAATAACAAAATCCGGTTAGTGTGTGAAAAATTAACTATTTTATCAATGTATTTGTATTACAAGCTGAAATACCAAACAATCTGTGAAAATGTAACGCGTTTGAGCACTCCAGAATTTATCAAAATGTTAGATTACCGTTCGCCATTGAGATAAATCCAGATGTAAACTTGGATGTCAACATAACCTCTCGTTTTCGCTTCTTTATTCTTAGTGGTGATTTTAGGTATGGCCGACGCTGCACCGTCCACAGTGCCCAAGGCGAAGACGCCTAAAACCAAGGCTCCTAAAGAGAAGGCTGCCAAAGCAGCCCCGGCTCCGGCCGTAGTAGAAGCAAAGCCGATCCGCAAAGTGTCGTCGAAGGCGCGCCACGGCCGTCTCTATGCCAAAGCCGTGTTCACGGGCTACAAGCGCGGACTGCGCAACCAGCATGAAGGCACAGCCCTCCTCAAGGTATCTAAAATTCATAAATACTTACAGCTTTTTTGAGGTTAGAATAAATTAATAATTTAAGTAAGTAGTTATTTACTAGCTTCTTGAGTATGTAGAAGCAAGTCGTCGGTTCAATGACTTTGTTAAAAAGCGATGTTCCATGCATCAAAACTTATTTATTGTAGAAATGTTCGGTAAAGTAAAATGAATCAGCTGTGTGTTGACATTTTGTGAAATTTAAAACAATAAGACACATTATTAAATAAAAACCCAATGACTTCAGCTTGTAATAAAGAATAATAAAGTGGTGATAATTTTAGAGTAATATAATTATCTTGGTTCAGAAAATCAATGAGTAGTACAAAACAAAACTTTATAATTATTTGTTGCAATCAGAAGAACATGAAAAATAATGATATGTGAATTTGTGACCTCTGTATATTACATAGAATGGTTGGAATGATATGCACAGCTAGTTCAAAGGTGACTGATGTACCAAGCGAGGAACGCTACATATACCACACACTGCATGTACACTGCTAGTTTAAGAAAGGATAGCACCATGGACAATAAGTTATTAATACTAAATGATGCCTATGACATTTGAAACCTGAACCAATCATGTGGTCAACTTATACAACTGATAAAATCCCACCAAACCCCCGATTCTCTCAGTAATGACCTTCTCTTACAATCTGCTCCCACATTCCAGGTGGAAGGCGCTAAGGACCGCAACGACTCAACCTTCTACATCGGCAAGCGTTGTGTGTACGTGTACAGAGCTAAGAAGAGGACGCCCATCGCTGGTGGTCCCCGTGGCAAGAAGACAAAGCTACGTGCTATCTGGGGCAAGGTGACCCGCTCGCATGGAAACTCTGGTAGTGTCCGAGCACACTTTAAGACCAACCTTCCCGCACACGCTATGGGACATAGGATAAGAGTGGTGAGTTAAATTGTAGTGTATAATGCTATTGGATAAAACATACCATATCTGTGGTTGTGTTTTTTATCATCCTAAACCAGCTCTGACCTCTGACCAAAATAAAACAAACTTTAGAAAGAATTTTACAATTTTGTGCATGCTTCATGCTGAGTAGAACTAGAGGTCTTAATGACCACAGTGATATAATAGCCTTAAAAATCTATTAAATATATTAAGCAATTATATCCCTTGAGCCTCAAAACAAAGATATAATTTCTTAGGTTAGTGTGGAATTACATAATTGCTTTTAGTAGGTACTTTCATGACCCTTTACCTGAGTGACTTGACTCAACAACCCGCAAAGGAATAGAATTTAATTAAAATATTTAGCAGTATCTTCTATTTTTGCTTTGCACTGGCTCAAAGTTTTGAGTAATTGACTAGAATTAACAGCTATCAATTTGTAGTGATATTCCTATGGTAGTTGTCAAGTCAAACCACTTTGTGCTTGTTAGATGTTTTTTTATTTTATTTTTGTCAGTAAGTGACAAGGCAATCAAGACGCCCGTCTGATGTTAAGCACCACGCCTGACTATAATAGATGCAGTGCCACCCAATGCTTAAAGTTTTCGAGTGTTTGCGTGGCACTGCACTGCGCTTATCACCCTGAGACATTGTTGTTAAAGTCTCTTTCGGCCAATGATTTCACTTGCTACAGTGCCCTTCAAACCTAAACAAGTGCAGCTTGCACACTACTGCTTGGAGGTAGAATATCTGACACTGCGGTGTGGTACCCACCAAGACGGACTCTTGCTGAAGAGTCCTACCACCAGGTTCTTACCACCTTGGAATTACTGTATTTTCACTGAGTTCCCTTTTATGTGATGCCTAACATTTGAAATCTGAATACAATGTGGACAAACTTTTACTGATAAAACAGTGATATTAAAACCACCATAACTTTTTAAGATCCAGAGACTGATTCAGTTGTTTGTTACCTTGTTACAGATGCTGTATCCTTCCAGGATCTAAGCCTGCTGTTAATTCTAAGCTAAGAACTAAAATAAAATCCAAAAAAAACAGTAATTTGTTTTCTTTTTATTTGACAAACTAAGTCAGCAAACAAATCCTTTTGAACACTTAGCAGAGTAGCTCGGTGTTATGAATAGTGTGAAAAGCTTGTGCAGTAAGCATGCGTAATCTTGTTCCAAAGTTTCTATATAGTTTTTACTGAAAACCTTTAGTTGAAAATTTAATATTTCGCATAGTCAGATATAAGTAGATTGTAGGTACGTGGGTCCCTGTTTCCTGGTCCCTGGTCCTGTAGTCGACGTAATGACGCGACGCAACCACGGCACAACACCTATGGAACTGGGAAGGTGGAAATTAGAGTTGATTTTTTTACAAGAAAGTTCTGCATAAAATCACATTCCAGGGAACTAACTCGTCACTCGGACATAAACGTGCTACCAGCCAGCATATTGCGGAGCTTCGATTTACATTCTACGGCGCAGTGGGATCCATGATCCGTCCACGGACTGAAACTAGATCCTCGGTCTAACCGCAAACGCACGTTGCAATGCAACGTTTAGGAGCCGGCCGCAAGTAGCTATCAGGATTGTCTTGGTACCTACCTACCTAAATACCTACTTAGATTTGGTGGCTAAGCGACTAGGTACAATGAATATTATAATATAGAGACATCTAGCAAAATTAGTATAGCTGCAATGTCTTTGCTATTGTATCCTTGTATCTTTGTCTAGTATTCGATTACTTATTTAGAATTAATTATCAAGCGTAGCGTGTCTTTAATTTTTTTTTTTTTTTTAATAATGCTGGACAATCCACACAGCATCATCTAGCCCAAGGTAAGCTGCTGTTAAACAGAGCTGTATTATGGGTACTAGATGACTGATATATATTTATTACAATACAATACATAGATAGATATTTTTTATTATACATAGAAAACACCCGGAACAAATATTTGCAGATCCTACAAACATTTGTCCCAAGGCAGGAATCGAACCCGCAACCTCCGCGTCGCAGGCGGACATTGGTCGTCGGTCGTCTGGCTCTTAAGTCTTTTTATTTGTTTCCTTTCTGCATACCTACGTATATTCTTGGATTGGTACCACAATGAAGCTTTATGATAAAGAGAGATCATCAAAAAAAAGCTAAGAACCCAGCCGAGTTTGTTGCCAGATTCTTCTAGGCAGGGACGCGTGGAACGTTAATTCACAGTTTCAAAATGATCCTTGTGATATGAATGAATAAATATTGTTTTTACCTACCTACTTTACTTTGTCTAGTAGGTCGGTACTTAGCAAGCCACTAAAATGACAGTTTTTTTATGAATAAATGCGTGATAAGTTTGTAGTACTTAAGTAGGAGTACATTAGCTAATCCAGAAGAGGCAACTCGACGCAAAAAAACTGCATCAACTGTGAGCTTATAGATTATCTAGTTAGAGCTCGCACAAAGCAACAGGAAGCGCATTGTGAGAGTATCGGCGGCTGCGATCAGTGACGGACACCGGCCCTGGCCCTCGTCACTTACACAAAGCTAGGCTTCTTTACGTGCGATCCTCATCACGTGTGGAATGACGAATCTACTGACATTGATTAAAACCGTCAGGTACCTACCTATCTGTAACCTACTAATTTATTCCTGTGCTTGTTCTAAGGTCTTGCGTAGGTACCTACGAATCATTATCATGACAACAGCCTACTAATGTTCCCACTGCTGTGACACTGGCCCACTCTAGAGCGAGAGATGCAGATTGGTGCATAGCATGTCTTTCCTTTTCTGTTCAGTTCAGTGCAGTTTTGCAGCAATATTCTAGAAACTAAAAACCGAAGACATTAGATAATTTACTCTGAACTATGATGATATCAAATCAACATAACAGAGTAGGATGCGTCCTTGATCGTGCATTGTATTGATATCAGAACCCTGGGACCTGTGATGAATAAATCTGGATTGTAGTCATCTTTTAGTAATAACTTTGTAGTTCCCGAAAACACTACTCTTTCAATTTGTAGTTCTCTAGTTCAAAAGATAATGAGCATTTGTTTGGGTCCTCACATCCTGATATCAGGATGTGAGGACCCGAACAAATGCTTAAACTAGCATACTAGCGTTCTGATATCAATTGCATTGAGTTATGACCGCTGGCTCTGACTACCTTCTGTCATCATCACTAAATTATAGTCAAGAGTCAAGACACCCATTGTTTGATGTGATGACACATAAAAACATTTAAATTACGTAGGTGGATATTGGTGGGTGATGGGAAATGGTGTGACAGTCAGAGTGGTGCGCAGTTAGGGAAGCGAAGTCTGACACGCAGTAAGCATTAATAAGTACCTAGGTCAAGTGTTCTGTTATTCACAATTTCACAAATTGCTACTCTCGCAACGGACAAGCTACGTCATCGTACTAGTGTTAACACACGGCGCATGCAAAGGACATTTTTCTAATAGGTCAGGAAGTCGTTACCTCGAGTGGGTCGACTCCAATTGAACTCTCCAGCTTAGGTATATCCGATGGATAATTGAACGTAGCCACTAGTCTAGAATTTCTGTGAGCCGCGACGTAGATGATGGTGGGACAATAATTCCAAGGATCAGATTAGAGCGGTAAAATAGTAATTCCTCGTTACACAAAGACAAGGTTGCCAGAAATCCTTAAATTTTTTTTTTGGGCTCTAATGGCTCAGTATTTACCATAAATAAATACCAAACTCTTTACCTTGTCTCTGGCGCTGGCAATGCAAACAAATAAACAAAACAATTTTGGACCCTTGCTGGTAAATTGGATAATGAGGGATGTCAGCGTCCAGGAATAACCCAGATCCTGTCGCTCCACGGCTATTTCTGGACTGCGTAGGAGTCGACCTATATCTATAAACTCTTCTGCGAAATATTATCCCCTATGAGGAAAATGATCTTGAGCCTAATTTTTTTTTGGGTATACTGTTTTGAGGACGTAGAATGAACGAGGGATTAGTTATTGGAACTCCTCAGCAAGTAGTAGGTAGCAAAGGTAGTCGGTCCAAGCTCTTTCGAATTTTGGTTTTCAGTTGTTTATAATTTTACGTAATTGCTAGAAGGACGAAGGGAGGGACGGGAGGACGGAGGATTGGATTGGAGGGAATAAACATAAATATTTGCCAATAAATTTGATTATTCTTGGATTATTCATCTTTTTTCATTAAAAGCATAACATAGACAAGTCAAATTGTACATTTTTAAGTTCTTATTCTAACATTATAATTAGTGTAGGTACCTGCTATGTTTGCAAATCAGAGAATGAACAAATCAAATATTCATTAATATGATAGAATGGATGCTGTTCTAAAAATATTTTAATTATGTTTCTGAATTGGCTTAGAGGAAGCTCTGTAATTTCTAATGGGAGTTTGTTGTACATATCGAGCTTAACACAGAAACCCTGATACGTTTTAACAAGTCTTGTTCTTGGTACATGTAATTTTTTTTTGTTTCGTGTATTATAGTTATGTATGTTCATTTTCATAGGTAAATCGTCTTTTTGAGTATGTACTTCGATAAATAGAATGCGGGGGGACATTTGACTCGGGAAGTTCTACTAGTTTGTCAATAAAGGTAGCGGAACCGCCCTGGTTTCGCACGGGTGCTATATCTAAACCTTTCTCTTGAATCACTATCTATTAAAAAACAGGATAAAAATCCGTTGAGTATATTTAAAGATCTAAGCATAAAGGGACAGACAGACAGCGGGAAGCGATTTTTCTAAACTATGTAGTGCTGTGCGCCGTTTGCAGTCGCTGGTCGATGGTGAGTGCTAACTGTGCTAAGTCCTTCGCTTACGCGAGGTTTCGGCCCATTAGGTACCTACCTACATACACTGCATTACCGGCTACCGCTGAACCGTTGTAAATGGCTCTGGTACAGCTAGCCTGTCCTGAAATAATATAGTAGGATGTAGGTACAATTAGTAACAAGAGTTTTTATTACGTAGTTGCATTATTGCACTGCATACACCAGTCGAAAAACTTACAATACATAGTACCTACTTTTAAAATTTGACTAACTTAGGGACTTTATTACTCACTAGGGACCCGCCCCTTCTTCGCACGGGTGCTCTCTATCTATATAAGAAAACTGCATTAAAATCCGTTGCGAAGTTTCAAAGATCTAAGAGTAGGTAAACGAGTAAATAAGAATAAGAATAAGAATTTGTTTATTTGCCACACACAATTAGGAGAGCAGTACAGTAAAAAGGCAAGAAAAAAAAGGTCAAAAACAAAAACAAACAAATAAATTTATACTTACACAAAAAAGAAAGAAAGACCTAGCGTATTAGTCACATAGTCTCTCCTTGTAAACGAGTAGGTAAGGTACCTAAGCGAACAGACTGCGGGGCGGGAAGCAATCGTACCTAGAGCACAGAAGTATATTTAATATGTGATGTAGAGATTATAAAGTAATTTCGTGTAACGCTGTCACGGACCGTCAGACGGTCTAACAGCATATAGTCCATTAGAAAAAAAAAAAAAAAAAATTATAAAGTAACCTACTACCTAGGTTTCTTGAAGAATTCTATAAAACAAGCGGAGCACTAAAATTTCGTATATTTTTGAATAGTTTGCTATCGGTACGCGACATGTAGAGTTGCCCTTCTTCTTTTACCTTTAGCTTGCATGTCCGCGAAGTGCAAACTGAGCACATTGAGCTTAGCTAGCTAATAAAATAAATAAATAAATAAATAATGCTGGACAATCCACAAAGCATCATCTAGCTCCAAGGGTAGTACTATAATATCTGTTCTGTGCCCAAGGTAAGCTGCTGTTAAACAGAGCTGTATTATGGGTACTAAGTAGATGACTGATATATATTTAATACAATACAATACAAAGATAGATATTTTTTTTTATATATAGAAAATACCCAGAACACCCTGAACAAATATTTGTAGATCGCACAAACATTTGTTCCGAGGCGGGAATCGAACCCGCAACCTCTGCGTCGCAGGCGGACCTGTGCCCGCTGCGCCACATCGGTCGCCTGCACTTGTAATGGTGTTGCTGGAGCACAAATGCAGAGCACGAACACGCAGAGTTACGCAGAAAACACCAGGAAGGTATAGTTTTCCGAAAACACTGCAAGTAAATTATCTAGAAAACTTACAAATTGTCAAGACCCGCATAACTGGTTCGTATTTTAGCCGGTTCGGCAACAGATCATCATTCTGTAAGTATTATATTCTATGTATGATACTCCATACTGTGATCTACACTCATCTGCATTGTATCGGCATCAACAGTCAACTCATTGTCGTCGTGCTTACGAGGAGCCTTCAAAACGCTTCGATCGAATCGAAAACGATCGAGATCCGCAGCTTCCGTTGGCGTTGTCATAAGTTGTCACCACTCTCGCACGACCACAGAATAGATATTAGTACTTGGCACGACGTTATGACAAGACGTCATCGTCGTCGCGCGGTTCCATTACGGCTATTTTTATGATTTATGTACTTAGTTTACACACTTTACGATTACGATTGTCAAAAACTTCCGGAAAATCGCTTGTTGTTGCGTCTGGCCGTCTTTTTCACACCTACAGTGCGTACCATAAGCACGTAAGGGATCGACTAGCGATCGACAGCAATTTGACAGCAATTTGACAGCAATAGACTTACGTAATAAAGGCACGGATGATGTGGTTGCGTTGGTCGCGTTGACGTCCAGCGGTCAGTCGTTGCGGCGATCTTTTCTCTTGTTGTCTCATGGCGATCTCATTCATCTGCGTCAATCCGTAGAAGCTTTACCACTTTCCGAAACATGTGTTGTAACTGGATTTCATGGACAAACAAGCTCAGTAAAGAATCTCTCGGTACTCGACTTCTATGAATAGAATAACCGTTTTACAGCCAGAAGCTATTTTACGACAGCCTTTTGTTTATCTGATTCTTCTGACGCACGCATTCCTGGCATTGTTCTTCTTAGTTTGACTTTGAACTTTTACAAAAGGATCCCAGAACATACAGTTTTATCGGCTGCGCTAGCGACTATGAGTTCGGTAACTCATTAAAAACCTACTGGTACATTAGTTTTATTGTAAGCCAAAAATAGAAGAGCAGCCGAATAAGTGCATCAAAAAGTAGCAGACAAACTCGCAGGACGTTCTAATAGGTACTTAGTAGATACTTGTGTTTTGTATACCTATTCTCAAGACTCAGTAACTAGGAAAACGTATACCTACTCAATCACGTCGTTACAGCTGAACCGATGAAATATAGTGTTAATTTAAATAAATAATGACCAGTTATAAACATATCATAAAAACAAGGAAGCAGATATTGATTTCCTTGCGTAAAACTTTTTATCCTGACATCTAATAGGCTACCACGCGAGCGAAGGCGCGGGCAGATAGTTGAGAATTGTGAATCCGTGTAAGAACACTATAGTTATTTTATTTTATTTTATTTTATTATTATGGATCACCAACGAAAGATACACAGGCATACAAATTTTAAATTACAGAGGTACTCAGGTCAGGTCAATTAGAGGTGACCACATCATGCACAAAAATAAAAGTTATTGTGAATTCAACTGAAAACTGACTTTAAACATCACTATAATAAGAAAAACAAATATAAGTCAGAAATAAAGTAGGTAGGTATAGGTAGGAATCTAGTTACATAATCAAATTACAAAATCGCAGTCATGGACTACAAAGAATAGGTATTGTTAACAAGTAAGTGGCAGCAAAAGGAGCACAAGTATAGATTTTATGTAAGTAAATTATCAGAATAGACAACCTGTATACTTTTATACTAGGAAAAAACTCCACCCAATCTCTAGATAACTTGACTCAGGTGTTTTTTGTACTTATAAAGAGGTTCACCCAGATCCAAGTCACTATTCCTGGCCAATCCGTTATAGTGCTTACAGATCCTCAGCAATGCGGTGTTCTGACCAGACCTAGTTCGAGAAAAAGGAACATTAAACAAATTGAATGCTTTCTTGCGCGGCAGTCTTGTTGGGGCGTTAATTCGCAGTTGACTTGTCAATTCGGAGCAGTCAATATTATTACCATTGTATAGTTTGTGAAGGAATAACAAATCGGATATCTTTCTTCGGCTAGCTAAGGAGGTAATGTTGTACTTTGTTAATCTATCATTGTAGCTTCGATTTTTTTTGGCTAGATTATTTTTGTAGGACAAGTGATACAAGAAGCGTTTTTGAATACTCTCAATACGTTTCGAATAGACATCATAGAAAGGGTTCCATACTATAGAGCAGTATTCCAAAATAGGACGCACCAACGTTTCAAATAATTTAATATTAGTTTTCGCAGATCGAAAGTCTTTACTGTTGCGGATGACGAATCCTAAGGTTTTGAAGCTTTTAGAAACTATTTTTAAAATGTGTGTATCAAATTTCAGTTTAGGGTCGATTATTACACCTAAATCGCGTATTTGGTCGACATGGCTAAGTTCAGAACCGTTGATAAAGTATTTATTAGGTATATTCGTTTTGCGATTGTGAAACTGAATGTAGTGGCATTTATTTACGTTAAGGGACATGTGGTTGTCGGAGCACCAATCAGTTAGTCTGTCAATATCTTCTTGTAATAATTGAATATCAGAAGAGGTGTTTATTTGTTTGTATATTTTCAAGTCATCTGCAAAAAGTTGGATATTTGAGTTACGGAAGCAGTTTGTGACGTCATTGATGAACACATTAAACAAAATGGGTCCCAAGTGAGAACCCTGTGGAACTCCGGAAGTGGCAATGAACGGGAGAGAATGATGTCCACCGATAGCAACTTTAGATGGTCGGTTCGTCAGGTAAGAAGACAACCAGTTCAATAATGGGCCAGATACTCCAAATTGAAAGAGTTTATCGATAAGCAGTGAGTGGTCTACTTTATCAAATGCTTTACAGAAGTCTGTATAGATTGCGTCAACAGGAATGCAATCGTTGATTGATTCGGCTAAGGTGGATGTGTAGCATAGTAGATTTGTAGTAGTGGATCTAGCCTTCATGAAGCCATGTTGGTAATTTGATAAATGTGGTTTAAGATACCAAGTTAGGTAATGACAAATCATCTTTTCAAATACTTTACTAAATGTTGTAAGTATAGAAATAGGCCTGTAATTACATACTAAGTTTTTATCTCCTGATTTGAATAAAGGTACTACCAGTGCTTCTTTCCAGGTTTCAGGAAATACCCCTTCAGCAAGAGATTTGTTAAAGATAAGATGGAGAGGTTCAACTAAAGCACCAGCACATAATTTTATGAAAATCGGTGGGATCCCGTCACTGCCTGCACCTTTCTTAATATCTAGGCATTTAAGGTTTTTTATGATGTCTTCAAAACTAAATGCTAAGGTGCAAATAGATGAGGAAGAAGAAAGTGACTTATTTGTTGCTTGTAGGGTAGGTGATGCCGTTTTGATTTGATTATATACCTGCACAAAATGATCTGCAAATAAGTTACAGATATCTTCACCATTGTCAGCTGTTTTGCTCATGTGTTTCATTTGCGATGGGTAGGATCCTCCATCTTCCCAGTCCAGTGCCAGTAAAGTTAGACTCCAGCTCCAGCTGATCCGCCATCTGCTCAGACCATCGTTTTGGGCTTCCCGTCTCGGTCTTTTGCTTTCTATCTTGTCTATGGGCGGCGGCTAGTAAAGCTATAAATTGAGGTTTATGTCAGTCACATGAGCTGGGGTTTTTTTTTTTATACAACTGAAGTGGCAACCAAGCGTACGGCCCACAAGATGGTAAGCGGACGCTTGCAATACCAGAGATATCACTCGCGGGTTGCCACCTTGAGGCTAAGATCGAAAGCCTCATGTGCCAGTAATTTCACCGGAAACCATACCCTTCACACCGGAACACAGCAATGCGAGCATTACTGCTTGGCGGCAGAAATAGATATGGTGGTAGTCCTTCCCCGGACGAGCTCTATCACAGAGAACTCTACTACTCTGTGATGTGGCATTCCTGGGTTTAATGAGCGGAGCGGTGCATGCACAGGCGCTAATTGTAACCAGCAGCCGGCAGATAACACGTGGAGCGCGAGGTGAGTCAGAAACAGCTGGTGCACAGTGCGAGAGAAACTGCCTTCAGGGGTACAGACGCTAGGTCATGACGACACGACACGTAGCACGTAAAACCTACTGGCAGCTTATAAACTCAATTCAACCTCGACGACCAGTGATGCGTATACTTTATTTCCATTATAAAGTAAATAAAATAAATAAATAAACAATGCTGGACAATCCACACAGCATCATCTAGCCCAAGGTAAGCTGCTGTTAAACAGAGCTGTATTATTGGTACTAGATGACTGATATATATTTAATACAATACAATACATAGATAGATATTTTTTATTATACATAGAAAACACCCAGAACACCCGGAACAAATATTTGCAGATCTTACAAACATTTGTCCCAAGGCGGGAATCGAACCCGCAACCTCCGCGTCGCAGGCGGACCTTCACCCACAACGCCACATTGGTTGTCAAACTCACATTGGAAGTAATTTCTAAAGTCCAAATTATGTGAACTTGGTACAATGCTAAGAAACCTCATCACGATCTAGTCTATAATCTGCTTCCTGGGTCGCTAACAGACAGCTATAATAATTTATTTATTTATTCAATCATCATAGGATCATCTTAATATTAGGCTAGGCACAATTTATTAATTTGCTAACCTAGATTTGACCGTCACTAAATGCTATAATGCTATTAGTGGTCTCATTCACTGGCTATAAATAAATAAATAAATAAATGATGCTCGACCATCCACACAGCATCATCTAGCCCCAAGATAAGTTACTGTTTAAACAGAGCTGTGTTATGGTACTAGATGACTGATATATACATAATACAATACAATACACAGATAGATATTTTTTATTATATATAGAAAATACCCAGAACACCCGGAACAAATATTTGTAGATCGTACAAACATTTGATCCGAGGCGGGAATCGAACCCGCAACCTCCGCGTCGCAGGCGGACCTGCGCCCGCTGCGCCACATCGGTCGTCAAAGATATAGAAAGAGCTATGCTAGGAGTTTTAATATGCGATGCGATTGAATCGAAACTTAGTAAATTGAAAGTTATCTTCGCTTGCGCTGCGGCAAAGCCTGATAATATCAAGTATTGAATGTCAAGTTTACTGGTGGCGCTGCGGTCGCGGCCGACGGCACACGTGACAAACACACAAACAGTTGGAACTAATCACTTTTAATATTAGTTTGAATCATGAACAGCAACTTCAACCTTATACCACCTTATACTACCGATTGTACTGGACAAGGCTAACTAAAGGTGATATAGGCTTGAAAACTCCACCATAAATTAAGCCTATGGTAGGTAGGTAATTTAGCTAAACCACATCGAAAATTGCTCGGAGTAGAACTGGTAGGTAAAACATAAATGGAGTACTTACCTAGGTACCTGCTCATTTTCTTAAAATAGTAATAGGTACTTATGACGGCGGAGGTGGCCTATTAACTCTGTCACAAGAGTTCGCCGCTAACTCATCCGAACATACTTTTTTACAAAGACATTATGAATACTTCATCATAATTCGGACGATTCCTTACGTAGCTAGAAGGTTTCCTGTATACGATGTAAGCTATAAGTCAAACATGCCTTTTGAATAATACTTGGGAGAATAATATAGCTAGGTACGGCTACGGAGTTACGATCCAATGTTAGTACCTCCTACCTAAATAATTTGTGATCTTTTATAAAAATGAAACTGGTCAAAGTCAAGAAACACTTTGAAGCGTCGTAACTAGCTTGTAAGTCTTACAAGCAGGTGAAATAACACCAAAGCCAACACGCTCACTGCACTGGTGAGATGCAGATCTTAGCTGGCAAATGTTTAAAGTATGATTAAAAGGCTCTACCAAGTTTATCTTGCAGAATACCTTTTTTTTATGGCTTCTGTGGCTGTGTTGCAAAGTACTTCTATTTCTTGAAATAACTCTGTCAAGAAAACGCCGCCTGTTTATGTCAATCAAGAAAGAAGACAATCTTATTAAGCATGAGTGGAGCCGCGTGAGGCCACGTGTACCTATCTGCAGAGGACAGAACTGTTCAATCCATTCTTTAGAGTTCGTTATAGGTATTTTACCGTAGAAAGAAGTGTAGAAAAAGTAAATAAAGAAAGAAAAGTAAAAAGTGGAGAAAGACAAAATACATTTTAAATTAGCGGCTAGTTCTGATCAAATCTTGTTTTCAATGCTACAGGCTATTTGACAATAAATTGACAACTGACTATGACTTTTACTTGTAGGTAGCGAGTATTCTAGTGTACCTGATTATATTCTCGAAGCCTGTAAGCTGATTATGAGGTTAATCGTTGTAGAAAAAACAAAAAATAAATCCCCCTCACAAGCATGGAAAAATAATGGAAATAGCTAAAGAAATCTAGTTTGTTCCTAATCCACTACTTAATCATTTTGCTTTTTACAATATTGTTATTTAATTTACAGGTATATACAGCTAGAGAAGAGTAGGTAAGCATGAAATAAACAAACCAACAAACAACAAACAAACAAACAAATCTAATAAGTACCAATCCAAACAGAAACTTCCATCTATCTAATAAATACAAATACAGACGACGGACTCATAGCTACTTTACGATTAACGGTGCCCTAAGGCGCCTTCGCAATAGAGTACCGAGTTAGTCACCACTACACAGTTTTGTTTTCGAACCCTAAAGGTTAGTGACACTGATAGTAAATAGAGGGAAAATGAAATGAAAAGTTCTGTAATCGGCGAAGGAATGTATGAGAATGGTTCCGAATATCTTGAATCTTGTAACTCGGTTGTGAAATAGGAAAAATACTTGATACATCGAAGTACAAATATCTGTCTCTTTATCTGGTGGTAGGACTCTTCAGCAAGAGGTTCGTCTTGGTGGGTACCACCGCAGTGTCAGATATTCTACCTACCTCCAAGCAGTAGTGTGCAAGCAGTACTGTGTTTAGGTTTGAAGGGCACTGTAGCGAGTGAAATTACTGGCGAAAGGATAAGCGCAGTGCAGTGCCACGCAAACACTTAAAAACTTTAAGCTTTTGGTGCCACTGCATCTGTAATAGGTACCTAGTCAGGCGTGGTGCTTAACATCAGGTGGGCGCCTTGATTGTCTTGTCATTTGCTGACATAAAAAAAAAACTGTTCTGCGATGGTGGTACAAATCTTGGTTCTCCTGGAGACAATAAATATATTTGTTATGATTTCGCTTCGAAAATAACATGTTCTGTTGAAAGATGAAAACTCTAGGCATCTTGATGTCTCTGTCAATGTTTACCCGCTTTTTGTCTCCACTTGTGGTATGAGTACCTACATATCACTAAACAACTAAAGTAAGTAGGTAAGGTACCTACCTAGGTACTTTATTTATTTCTCCTAACTGTATTACGAGTATTTTGTTTGTCAGTGAACGAAATCACACTCTTCAGTTCAAAATCGTTCCGTTCCCGTTAGCCAATCGAGAGGCGAACGTGTGCCGATGACAAGACCGATGACAATGCAATAATCTGTTGACCTTGACCTATGACCTTGGCTTGACCTGGTTGATGCTCTGAACTTAACTTCACGGTCAATAGGTATGAAACTGTTTCTTATTCCGTGGCAGACATGCAGTAGATCTTGATGCTAACTGCAATGTAGATTTGTAAGTAATATTTTATGTTTTCGGGTAGGTACCTAGACCTACCTAGAGGTTTTTAACCTACGCAACGAACCCTAAAATAAGTTACCCATTTTCATATTTTATTCCATGGCTGTTTTCTCGAATATGGTAGTGCCAAGTAGGTGGTAGGTAGAAAGAATAAAAATATACCAAAGTTTATTAACCGCTGTGTCTCAGCCCTCAGGTCACTGATCTTTTTTGTTTGAATAGACTCTTTGGGGTGAGAAAATCTTGCTTTCTCATTTTGCCTACAACATAAGATAACATTCACTATGCATATCTAAACATCACAGAGAACTAACAGTTTTGAGTTGAGCGTTAGTTTAATTTGGTTTTGAATATAACAAAAAGTACTTCGCTATATTTAAATTGTGTTCCTATACTTTGTTTATTTTTTTTTCTTATGTGTTACAGTGTACAATAAAGAGTTTTCTATTCTATTCTAAAAAGAAAAGCCATCAGGCCTTTAACATCATACCATCTATGATACATAGATATCATGATCTATGGCAAGTTAGTTATAGTTCTCACAGCGGATCTCGACCGTCGTGAAATTAGTCGTTTCGATGCGCAATGGAGATTTTTCGAACTAAATTGTCTTTGCGCATCACAAACGGCTAACTTCACGGAAGCCTAGATCCGCTGTGCAAACTATACTCTTATTGCCAACACGAAACCTTGTTGAAGTGTAGATGCTGACTACAGCATCTACAAAACCTATTCCAGCCACTAGCCTGGAATAGGTTTCTAGATTAATAGTCTTGCCCAGCACTTACATCATCCTCTCTCCAGCCTAATCCAAAAGACATGGTCAACGTGCGGAGCTAACTAAGCCGCAGGTTTCATCACGATGTTTTCAATAGAAAACTCATTGGCCGAGATTCAAACCCAACATCCGGATCCCATCCCACTGAGCCAACACAGAGGATATAATATTACTATATTTGCTATTATTTACCGATCCGACTCCAACAATTTATCTTCGTAAACTAAAACTGAAACTATAAAACAACGCTGATTGATTCGCTCATACATCATTCATGTGAAAACTACATTTATTCTATTGGCTCAGGGGCCCGTATGTTTGGCGTTGATCAATCGGTTGCGTAGATTAATAGCTTCCATAGCACTGGTTACCTGAACTTCTTTCATACCTATTTCTTTGGCAAACAATGTAGGTACCTACATACGCTATGACTATAGGTAGGTACCTAGTTAGTTTCTGCCTGCGGCTTCGCTGAACAATAATAGCTCCTACTCGTATATTTCAGGGTAAACAGTCAATGTTTGTAAGACTGATGTCAAACTCTACATTCGTATGTCTGGCTGGATCTCAAAGTTATCAAATTTTGGCTAAGACGATGTTTAATGTAAGAAGCTAGCCAGATAGAAAAGATGTAAGGCGAGGACGCGTACCCAATCGCGACCGCGTCCCGTCTTTTCTAAATGTTTTGCGTCGCGACGCTTTTACATTTATATTTTTAAGAGTAGTAGGTAGAGTTAAGAATAAGAAGAATAATAATTAGCTGGAGCAGATCGGCTAGTAAGTCAAATGTTTGGGTGACACCTCTGTGACACTGCAGCTGTTCAGATGTGGAGCGTACAATCCGGCCCTAGATTTTCGGTTGCAATCGGTTTCGGACCTCACTTGGTTTCAATCAAAAACTGACGTAATTTGTTTAAATATGACAGCTTATTGACAGTTTACTGATTGAAATCGGATAACAACAGAGTTGCGTAATCTCCCTGCTGGTGTGAGACTTGAAAGTCTCGTAATTTGCTGACAAAAATAAAACAAAAAATGGTTGTACTAGACACCGCAAGTACAAGTTCCGAACAGCGAATTCTGTGCAATTATCCGGGTCCGGGCCAGCGTGTGCCAGCGTACTCGACTCGGCGGGAACTCGCTCCAAATAATTAAGCTCTGACCTATTTCCTGTAAGTTATGGAGCAGGTCGACTGCTGCGAGGAAATGGATGAGGCGGTACAAAAGAGTTCGGCCAATTTGTTAGCAATATCGCTTACAATTTGTAAATATTTATTGTAAGTTACAATAAATATTTCTGTTCTTGTGCTCACGAGGAATTGTCTGTCCCATTAGCAAAAGTTTTATAAGGGTAAAAAAAAAAAATATTATCTCAATTTCATTATTAGGCATCTTGCGTGAAAGTAAAAACTTTCCATCATATTATTTACGAACCTAAATAATTATGGCCTTGTTTAAATTTTTTTCAGGAAAAAGAAAATAAGGTTTTTAAAAATTAATTTGCAGGGTGATTACTAGAACGGAACGATAAAGACTGAACCCTGTTCGAAGAACGACTCTACAAGTGTGTGACGGTATGTTTGCGCAGGCTGCAAGCACTGCGCAGTGCGCCGAGCTGCAGACGCGTGCTACAGCAAAATGCATACTTGAACTTTGGTACAATGTTAACTAGGAAATCAAGTGTAAACGAACTTTAGAATGAACTTTGGTAGTATACGCTTGTCAACGGTGATACATATGATAAGGGACCACGAGCAATTATTTTAATTCAGTTGCAATCGATTTCACTAGGTTTCAATAAAAAACTGACGTATTTTTTATGAATAATGAATGACCGCATATTGGCAGCTTGCTAATTGAAAACGGATTGCAACGAAGTTATGCTATAGCCAAGGAAGTCAATATTATATTATTGATTTCCTTGGCTATAGCCCAGCAGATCACTTGCTCTACGAAAATACGAAATCACTTTTATTAACATAAAGGCGAAATAGTTAACATAATAAAAACTATAACATTGTAAAACAATCTATTTCGATTACAAGTTTGCATCTATGACGCTAGACATTTTACAATTTAGCTCGAATAAATACTCTGCATAATATGAAATGTCAAATACAAATAAACTGTCAGTTTACTCGCAAGTAACTACGATTTATTCGGAGAATAGTAAATAAGTAAGTAAGTAAGTAAGTAAGTAAGTAACTAAAAATTTATTGCGAGAAATACATGTAGGTAGTTACAAAGTATTTTTTTTGTTTGCATAAATTTGGAAACAATGTATTTTGCCATGTTATGGCATGCAATATTTGTCTATTATGTGTTACATTAATCTTATATCATTATTATCATAAAATTATTTAAAATGTCAGCCTAGAAAAAATATAACCTATACTTACATACCTATATAATCAATAATAATAATAAAAATTAGTAGTTAAGTATTCAATATTACATATGAGATTAATTTGTAAAATTTAGTGCGTACCTATTTGAATTTAGTCGAATCCAAACTCTACCTAACAATTCATGCCAAAAAATAGGAACCCAGCCGGTGTTGCCAGTTCTTTTACGGCATGGGCGCGTTGGAACTGGCGTAAATTTCCCTAGCTTGTAATACGTTTCAAAGTGATCCTTGTGATTTTATTGAAATAAATAATTTTTGATTTTTGACTCTGACTTAACCGTTTTACAATCAGACGTTGTGTAGGTATACAAAGGATTTTTTCCACCCAGACATTTGGCTCACACAGACGTTTTACAACCAAAACCTTACGTACCTAACCCATTACTACTTACGATGTTTTTCGAAAGGGCCTCTGACTATGACCTACATCTGCACCATGGTACCATGGACCACTCCGACCTGACTTTGACCTGATTACCATATCACTATATCAACATTATTCTTACCTTCATCAAAAATTATAATTACGTTTGTTTAATTGTGATTTAGAGGTCATTAGAAAATTTAGTCTTAGCGAATAATAAGTTAATGTATTTTTTCTTCGGCATAATCTACATTGACTACAGTGACGTAAGGTACATCATCATGTAAGCTTTTTAATGTTCCCATTGTTGGGACACTGGCCTACTCTCGGGCGAGAGGGATTGGGTCATAATCCACCACGCGGACCCAATGCGGATTGGTGGATGGATGGATGAATTTTAGTTATTGGACATGACGGTTTCCTCACGATATTCTCCTTCACCATATAATTTTTCGGTCGGAAAAATAGGGTAAGTTTTTTTTTTATATAAATAAGTAATCTAGTACCTACCCATAACACAGCTCTGTTTAACAGCAGCTTACCTTAGGGCTAGATGATGCTGTGTGGATTGTCCAGCATATTTATTTATTTATTTATTATATGCCAGCTTGAGACTATAAATAAAGCTGAAATGCTTTTGAAATGCTAGAAATTAAATAAATAAGAGGACCTTAGGTTTAGCTGTTTAATGCCATCAGTGTTTGATGACTCTTTTCAACGCACAATTACATCGAGTTCTAAGTCGTTGTGTGCTTACCTTTTCATGGAACAATAAAACAAAGCTCAGTGACCTTGTAATGAAGTACAATTACTACCTATTTCCCAGACTCGTTGGGGTCAATGTTCCGTAAAAGCTTTGAAATCTCTTCGCTACTATCTTTGGCATGTCTCAAATTAAGAGGAATTACAAGTGTGATTCCCCAGTGAGTAATGACCGCGAGTAATGACCGTGAAATTGAAACGGCAACACGAGTTAGCAAGGATTAGTTTAATGTATTTAGATTTTCTGAAGGTTATTTATGTTTACTTTAGCAGCTAAGTGGCATTCAGGAAAATGTAAGAAAAATGTCGTTTCTATTAACCTATCAAGATGTAAGTAACTCTTTAAACTTTCTAGATCAAGGCCTTATAGGTTCGAGAATTGCGTGAGAGTAATCTTTTATTAAGAAATCAGTAAGAAATATAATAAGTATGTTTGGATAAAAAAAATTACGAAATTTAAAATATTAACAAAAACTCTAGACGTGACCATAAATTATGTTACGAAATACCAATTGCTAATTTGTCTCATCCTTGCTCACGATTAAATCTTGAGTCAGTAATTTCAGCTTTTCACAATTGTGGACGACTCGGGGTGAAAAATTTAAGGTATTCAATTTACAATGTAACGCAATTTTCAACGAGAACCAGTTTGGTTAATTTAGTTTTGAAATAATTTTTTAGCTTTGTAATTTTGAAAATGCTTACAAAATTGAGGTCTACATTTTTGTGTAGTAACAAACGATGAATGTAATAATACGTGATGAAAATTAAATCTTTTTGTATGTTTACAAAAACACCAAGCTAACATTCATTTCAACACTGAATAAACCAAACTGGTTCTAGTTAAAATTGCATTCAATGCAAATTGGATCTTAAGTTTACGTAACAGAGTTGAAAATACTCGTCCAACTTTTCACCCCAAGCCGTCCAAAGTTGTAAAAAGCTGAAATTGCAAAGCTCGCGTAGCGGCGTAGCGCTCAGTCCGTAGCAGTCCGTCCTTCGCGCCACTCGATGTGCTACGCGGACGGGTAGCCGTACGTAGCGTGCGAATTTATCCCGGGTAAGTAAAGTTTTACTGTTGGATATATCCATTCAGCGTTATTTCTTGAGTGCGTACCTAAATTCATCAAAAACTTTCATGTTGATTTGTTAGCGATAATTTTGGAGCAAAATCTAATATTTACACAAAAACTTAACCTTTTAAATTAAACCAACCATTAAAATCTTACAAAGAGTTTTTTTGGTTAATAATTATTAAACCAGTTATTCGCACATAAATGTGCTTAATTACGTTTATAAAACCTTTGAAGACTGTTGTGGACTCTAGAATAAATTTGTATCGACTATGTATAGTTTAAAATCGATTACATATTCGAGCTTGATTTGCTAGTAAATACCTAATAATAATTCCTTGCCTATTTCAATAAGTAGGTACAGTAGGTAAACTATTCAATGAATATAATATCGTAGACACACAACATAGTACTGAACTGACTGAACAGAGCACATCAAAGTGATTCTTGTGATTTTGTTAAGTAAAACCATTATTTTTAAATTTGAATTTAAATTTTTTTGAAATTTTTGTTTTATTTACATTTTTACACCGTTTTACTAGCCCTAAAACCTAAGCAAAGCTTGTACTAATATTTGTTCTGAGCTTGTACTATATAGTATAACAATGAACAAATGAATATATGTTTTAATAAAATACTATATACTATACTATACTGTAAATTAATACATAGTACGTACAAGTACCTATATAATTTATGCTAGCCCCTGTACATTGTCGTGTCCGACTCTGACTCAGATCTGTGTCCGTACATACGAGTAATTACAGCGAGATACGATCCTAGTCACGTGGAATTATTGCTAAGGTCATTCGATACATTTAATATGGATAACAGTATATTAATTATCACAAAACACATGATAAGAACATTCTTGCGGGTTTTATTTTGCCGTCAATCATTAGTTGCATAGCTGCTCTGGTTAGCCGTTAGCAGGTTTATCAACTTTGTTATGTGAAGCCATGAAATGAAATGAAATGAAATTAAATGGTATATTTTTGCCATCGAGTATTTACCTAAAGGGTAAATCCAAAAATTTGCTGATTATAAGCTTTCTAGTTTGTAAAGTATTTTTTAACTTACCTAACTAGCTTCGGACGAGGCTTCACTCGCATGGTACCTAAGGCTTCGTTGAACCACAAAATTTTATACAGATAAATCTATACAATCTGATTTATAATTTTTATATAATAATATACCTTACTAACGGAAGGTTATTGTACTCTAGCTTAAATAATGTTACCTACGGTATATCTACTGAAATTAATATGGTTTTAATTTTTTTTCAATAGTTAAATTTTCGCAATTTAGGCCATCAAAATCAAAATCAAAATAAAAAATATTTATTTCAGTAGAATCACAAGGATCACTTTGAAAGGTCTTACAAGCTAGGAAAATTTACACCAGTTCCAACGCGCCCATGCCGTAAAAGAACTGGCAACAACACCGGCTGGGTTCCTATCGCTTTTTTGGCATGGCCCTTGCAATTGTTATGGATGCCAAGTAGAGTTGGAGCACATCAAATCAAATTACCTATCTACCTAAACGTGTTCGCTGCTTCATCTACATTCTATGACCTGACATGATGTTTTTATATGCTGAATACTGAGTACAAAATTCAAGAGGATGTACTCGTATGAAAGCTACCTTATTACTAGCAGTTCTCCGAACAGTAGACCTTGCAAGCACAAACTTGTAAAGTGAGCTTTGAAAGTGAGCAACATATTGCATTTTGAGGAACTATTTTGCTTAACACGCTGAAGATCCTCATCAGATCTTCACCAAATATCAGACCAACTTAAAGTTAATACTTACCTGTCATATAAAATAAAAATCATCAAAATCAAATCACATTACTCTGAGTAACATAGGCTATATGTATTACTAGCGATTCACCCCGGCTTTGCGCGGATGCGGTTTCATTGCACCCGCGCGAAGCTGGGACGGACTTCTAGTACCCAATAATTGGAGAAACACATAGGATATAAGTCCTGATAATGTTATTTTAAATTGTATTGTGATTTTTACGTTGAATGTCCTAAATTAAATAAATAAATAAACATATATTTATAAAATCTTCTATACTTAGGTCGTATAAAGGTACAAGCTTTACGTAGAAACTATTATCCGTATTAATTAAGTAAATAAATTAATACAAATTACAATTATTAAAATCTGTCAATTGAAATGTAAAATAACGCACTATGTTCATGCTGTGTGCATTCAATACGAATAATATTTTTATTAATTACTGTTCACAAGAACCCCCACCCTTCTTTGAAGTGATACCCCTTTGCCTTGAAGTGATACACCACAGGTTCTTAATAATAATAATAGATTTATTATACCTTACCTTACATATTTATTAATTCATAATAATTACATAGTATCAATTAATTTAAAAAAAAACCACTCAACATCTGTATAACTTTTAAATTAGGTAAGTAAGTATGTGGTAATAAATATATCTTTTATGGTAACCGGGTTATTTAATAAATGCTTACAACAGCTCTACAATGTGCTGGTTAAAGCAAACTGCCGCATGTTTGATCGACTGCATGCAGAAGTACTTGCCTCAGACTGTAGGTATGTAAGGTATGTAGATGTAGGTAGGAAGGTGGGTACAAGCTGACCGTGCATGGCGACAACTTGCATAATCAGTTCCGGTACATTACAGTGCCTACAGCTCAATCAACTGACAAACGTATGACTATAGATTGATTTGCATTCTAGATTTTTATCAGTGTTTCGTGCTCTGTTTATAAACCTTATTGCCATATTGCAGATCGATTATAGGTCTTCAAATGGCGACCACGAACTGGAAAATTAAGCTAGGAAGTCCCTCCACTCAATGGGTCTTAGGAAGTCGGTGGATAGTGAAGGCTCGAGATCCGTTCAGTATTTTGCTTCGGCGTGATTGCGTCCATTCATACTTTCGCATTAATAATATTAGTTTAATTAGTGTGATAGTGTGATTGAACACAAGTCTTTGTGCTTAAAAAGTTGTCCGATTAAAACTGCAATAAATGTTGAAATACTAGGTAAACAACCACATGTTTCAAGCTCTACTCTAGGTCTATTGTTCAGTCGTAGCTTCAGTAGAGCTGAAGTGCGGGGGTGGCACTTGACCCCGCTATTTCAGGGTTTGTGGAGCACTGTGTCAATACTGCATGCACTTGGGCTATACAGCTAGAGATACAGTGCGGTTCGTTTCGGCTGCGAGGTAGTTCTCTAGTAGCGTAATCAAACTTGCACGGGACTGATAGAACGATTCATGACATCTGATTATTGTTTTGAGATATTTTTATGGCGAGTAATTATGTGAATTTAGATCGATAACAGAGGGTCCACTCTTGCGGACAAAAGCGATCATGACAGCTTTCGTGTCCAGCATGTCTGTGAATGCTCTGAACTTTAAGGTATTTGCCATGATTATCGTATGTCGCTTTCTCAGACCTCAAAATTCATATTTTGGGCGTGCGTTGATTGTCAGTCTCCAGTGTCAATATTTTGGTACTTTATGTAGTCAAGTTTTTATTTCACAGCTTCAAAAGTACCTACCAACGCGATATTGTATAGGTAGTTATGTTGGTGTGCCCAGCATTATTATGCGCCACAATACTGAAATGACAATCTATTAATCGTATTGGGAAAACGACAGCAGCACTATCGAAGCAATTAAAATGAAAGCGTTGCGTTGCACCAACAAACACTCCTAAGTATTTCCCTTTTCGTTTCCGAACGTTCCTGTGATACGAAATAAAGTGGGCAAATAATGTTACGGTTATAATATAAGCCGTGAAGTACTATATTTGTTTTAACCCTGTTATAATTATTATACTACGGGTATAAGCCTGTTATCAAGCACTCTTACAGACGAGGTAATTTTTAATTAAAAATAATAATAATAATAATGCCTATTAATATTATATATTATTATGATTAATATAATGCCTCACGACTATAGCTTAGAAAATAGTAGAAATTTGGTCTTTGATTATTCTTTGACTACTATTACTTTATTACTCGTTTGACTCTAAACTCTTAGTTGCTCCTCAAATTTACGACGGCACGATGTAAAACGATGTTTTCCTTCCTCCCTCATTGGTATGCATTAGGTGCAAGTGCTGTTCAAAGCGCAGCGTCTTCAAGAGCACTTCAAGTCATAACAACTTAGGATGTATGATGTTAAAACTATATGAAAGTTTGCTTCACATGCCAGCCAATGCATGGGTTAGTTCTTAAATCTTCAATTAACTTCATGTTGAGTATTTACTAACAAGGGCCAGAAAATTAATTATTCTATGACCTAATTTAGGTAAAATTCGACAATTCCGTAATCAATATATTATGATAATGGCCAGCTTAGCTTACTTTATACCGTTTTTCTAATTGTATTTTGAAATCCATTGAATTATCTAACTATAGCGTACAATGTTAAGTAATAATAATGTAAAGTCTGTAATTAGGTTGGTACGTTCTGCAATACAAACCAAAATTGCCTGCTGTTTATGAGGAAATATCTTAGTCTAAGCTAGCAGGATATGTATACACCGTACAGAATTAAAATAAATATATAAATAATAAATACATAATAGTTTATTCAGTTTTAACAAGGTACAATAGGATAAGAAATGCAAAAACTTAGACATAGGTCTACATAACACTTGAGCCTGAATGTAGTAATTGAAACTGTAGTTGTAAGAAAATGAACGTCTATTTTACCATTTGTTTTTGTCATTTATGCAAACGTTTCATTTCAGATTTTTCCGAGTAGATATGCTAAATACATAACTGCGTAAAATACCGTCGCGTTAGTCGCGTAGCGCGACTAACTGATTTGAAATATTGATTCTAAATTTCAGTATTTTCAATCTTGGATATTTTTGTAAGAAAATTCCATAAATTCAAACTAACAATTTTGTATTGTGTATTTATTTATTTTACTCTAATTAAATAAAAAAACGGCCAAAAACCAATCACATTAATTACTAACTTTTCGTGAAGTTATTTTTCGGATGGGTGACCGTCAGTGGCGTTTTCATCCCTACCGTTCTTCGGGAATCGGTCCCGTCTGTCACATTGTAAGGCTACGGAAACAAAAATATTAAAATTTAGTTGTGTTCTCAGTTGGTCACTAACTCATAGATACTTACTCTAATAGCCTATGTAACAGCATGTAACACTTTGAAAGGCAATTTCGTAGATTTTTTGTTCATTTATGTCCGGTTTGTTTTGCTGATAGTCATCGTAAGACAATCAATTTTAAGCTCTACCACAGCTTCCTAGAGTACAAACTTGTAAATGAGAGAGAGAAGTTGTATCCGAGTCTAACAATCTCATCAAGCGTTCGTCCACGGCTCTTAAGAGTCCGTTCCAAGATCCAGCGCTGTCAAGTTTAGGTATTTACGGGCGCGCGACGCGAGTCTCTACGTGTGCGCGGCTCACCGTTGTGTGCGTTAGTAACTTACACAACTAAGTAAAGGACAAATACATTTGATCCTTTGTCATGTCGACTGGGTGATTATGTTTAAAAATAGGTGTCTACTGCATAGGTACTCTTATGTTCCTACCTAACTCTACTTGTTGAACAGATAATGACGTGAATAAAAATAGGTAGGTAGGTATACATATTAAATATATATGTAAGTACCTACCTACTTACTTTTTTTTATTAAAACCTAGGTACCTACTCTAGCTAGGTTAGGTACCTACTTACCTATTATTATGACTGGGGACCACACGCTCTTTTCAACGTTATACCTACCTACTCTCAGTTTTGTCCTCAAACAGGAACCATTACATGGTAGGTAGGTAGGTAGGTAATACCCTGTAGTACCTATTTCTGCTGCCAAGCAGTAATGCTCGCGTCTGTGCTCTAGTTCGATGCTTTAGTTCGATGGGTATGGTTTCCGGTGAAATTACAAGCACATGATACCTACCTACTTTTGATTGTATTAGCGCGTGTAGCACGGCTACCATACAGGCAGGGCTGGGGTTGGAGAGTACTAATACCTGTTCTGTGGTTAGAGGTACAAATAAGGGTGACTTGATGAAAGTGCCCGCGCGGCACTTTGCGGCTAATTTGAAATCACACTAACAGTAAGTACCTAGGTAGTTACCTAAAACTATTTATCTCGACGAGACGAGACGAGATAAAATAGTTTGAAGCGTATACAACTGCCTGCCAGGGCGGCAGCATAGTAAATAAGTGCGGTTGAAAAGCGCGAGTGCTATAGCCGCCGTACTATGCGAGCGGAGCAATATAAACTTTCGGGGAACTGTGATAGAGCTTGGAATCGCTGGTAGTCCAATTCTTGAGAGAGTGCAGTTTTAGTCATGGTCATGAAATATTTGAGTTAGTGTTTTTCATTACCTTCCTACCTATTTTATGATGCGCTTGATAAAAACAAAATCGTACTGATTATTATCTAAGTACCTACTAATGTTTTACAATACACATGCCATAATTTATGATTTGGAAGAACACATAAACCAGGTAGGTACGCGAACGGATGCTAGTAATATTTTTTTTTTTTTTTTATACAACTGAAGTGGCAACCAAGCGTACGGCCCACAAGATGGTAAGCGGTTACCGCAGCCTATGGACGCTTGCAATACCAGAGGTATCACTCGCGGGTTGCCACCTTGAGGCATAGATCGAAAGCTTCATGTGCCAGTAATTTCACCGGAAACCATACCCTTCACACCGGAACACAGCAATGCGAGCATTACTGCTTTGCGGCAGAAATAGGTATGGTGGTAGTCCTTCCCCGGACGAGCTCTATCACAGAGAACTCTACTACTCTTAATTAATTTAATTAATCTGGTATGATGATGTATGATATCTAATTATTTAAAACGTGTAACATAATGTACCTATAATCCCGAAAGGGGGGTATTCCACCCATGCACGTGAACACTTTGACGGTGCAAAAGTTGAATTAGTATATCGTATTTAAAAAGTCCAATTAGTAAGTAAGTATTCATTTCATTTACCTACGCATACAGTACGCATTTCATGAATGAAAAACTTTAAAATTTCAAAAGTCATAGTGCATAAAAGAGTATTAGAGTTCTTTGTGATAGAGCTCGTCCGGGGAAGGACTACCACCATACCTATTTCTGAAGCCAAGCAGTAATGCTCCCATTGCTGTGTTCCGATGTGAAGGGTATGGTTTCCGGTGAAATTACTGGCACATGAGGCGTTCGATCTTAGCTTCAAGGTGGCAACCCGCGAGTGATACTTCTGGTATCACAAGCGTCCATAGGCTGCGGTAACCGCTTACCATCTTGTGGGCCGTACGCATGGTTGCCACTTAAGTTGTATAAAAAAAAAGTAATTGAAATAACATTGGGGGTATTTTTTTTTTTTTTTTATCGAGAATAGACCTTCGTTTGACCACGATCTCGCCTGGTGGAAAGCGATGATGTGGCCGACGGTGGAGCACGAAGGTCTATGAGACACCTATTCACTCTAGCCTTGAAGAGGCCCGGATTGTAATTGTCAGGAAAAACAGAAAACGGCAGAGTATTCCACACCTTGGCAGTTCGCATAATAAATGTTGAGCTGTAACGCTTGGTGCGAATGGGTGGAATACCCCCTTTTCGGGCATAGAGGGACATTAGGTTACACCATGTACTTATACAGGGTGTAAAAAGACTTCTACCTTGATTAATCAGGTGTGAAAGATCAGACCATGATTCTGAAAATATTTAGCGGAAAAAAACGCAAAAAATAATGTTGTCTTGTTTACGTCCTTTTCGTTTTTTTCTAGTTTCATACACATAGTACAACAAAATAAGATCACAACTTTATAATTATCTCTAGTCGTTTTTTTACACGCTGTGTATTTTGTATCTTGAGTATTTTCTTTTTCTAATAAGTAGGTAACCTCATAATAATTATGAATTTTTTTCTTGCAAAAATAAATAAACGAGAACAGGTTGACTGTACTTTCATAAGGTTATTTTACACTAAAACAAAAAATCAAATAACCCCTCATCTGTGTCGCAGACTATTTATATAAACAGAGTATTTATTAAACGTATTTATTAAAACGCAATATTATGTTGGTTTCTTGAAGAAACCTAAACGTTGGAAAATATTATCGAGGACACGAAAAAAACCTTTGCTTAGTGGATTTTAATATACTGATTACAGATAACTATCAACTTGTATTATGCAATTTATTATTACTTCATCCGAAATAACTGTGTCATAATCATCCGTGTCATCGATCATTTCATCATCTTTCTCCTGAACTAATCCAATATTGTTATGGTGAATAAATCCACTGTCGTTCTCAAAAACCATTCCATCATTGTTCTCATGAATAATCAATCTATCGACGTTTTCATTTGTCAATATGCGCACATTTTTTGTGGCTATAGAGTTCACAGTATCAGGGGCCAAGAGTCTGTAATACAAGTAGCATTTTATAAAGGAACATTCGTTTTATAATTTTACCTATAATTCTACAGAAATGTTAGGTACAATATCTGAAATTCCGAAAATTTGGAAGTGATCGGAGGTCACTACAGCTTTTAAGTGCATTGGGCACTCACTAGACCAAGAATGACTGGGGAAGCTCAGCTGTGGTTTATGGGCTTTGGAAGATGATCCATATTTTTTTTGTGAAGTTGATATAAACTTTATTGAACTACAAAGGTTTCACCAAAGTGCTACTACTTCTACAGCGAACTATTATCGAAAAGTACATAACAAATAAATTGAAAATAAAAAAAAAAGTTTCAATATGTTTTTCAAACCTTTCATCTATATCCATTATATTATTACATTTTCATTTATATCCATTATACCAACTGCTTTGTACTTTATTGAAAGAAGTACTTATGTATATTAATATTTTATGCTATAGGTATGTTACTACTTGATGCACTACTATGCTATACTTTTTTTGCTTTTATTGCTTTACTATCTACAGAGTGAGTACTTTCAACCGCCCGCTGAGGGTAAAATCTAAACGACAACATTTTTCCATATCTATAGCCGTTTTTTTTTATACAACTGTTGTGGCAACCAAGCGTACGGCCCACAAGATGGTAAGCGGTTACCGCAGCCTATGGACGCTTGCAATACCAGAGGTATCACTCGCGTTGCCACCTAGAGGCTAAGATCGAAAGCCTCATGTGCCAGTAATTTCACCGGAAACCATACCCTTCACACCGGAACACAGCAATGCGAGCATTACTGCTTGGCGGCAGAAATAGGTATGGTGGTAGTCCTTCCCCGGACGAGCTCTATCACAGAGAACTCTACTACTCTTAAACCGTTTAGATTTTACTCACAAAGGGCGTTCGAGAGTAGGTATTCACTTCATACACGGTGTATCATAATGTCACTATAAACTCGAAAAGAGGCTATTCCACAGGTCTTGGTGAACAATGTTTTTTCAACGACTTTTGACGACGTCGATTTTTCATTCATAAATTAATAATAAATAAATTATCTGTGTAAACTCCAAGTTAATTAATAATGTTACATTAATTTTTGTAAGGTAATGAATGAATTACGAATTTATGATGTACCTATTCAACTTTTGCACACGTCAAAGTATACACGAGGACGACGTGTATTATACGTGCTTCGGCGGGATATCCCCCTTTCGGGTTTATGGGGACATTTTGTTACCTACACGTCTATGATACTAGATCATACCGTACCATACCGTCGTGCTTATGTTTTTTTTAAACTAACTAAGTAAGTGTTCTCATTCATTCTACCATACCATACACCATCATAAAACAAAACATACCATACCATAACCTATGTATTATTCCAAGACATAAACTATGTGTATTTCAAGTATCAGCCAAATCCGTTCAGCCGTTACGGAGTAAGCGCAGACAAACATACACTCTCACTAACTCACAAACTTTCGCATTTTACCATAAAGGATTCTGTTTTCTATTAGATTCAAAAGAAATTGAGGCTATCTACTTATACAACTGCTTCATCTATCCTGTCAATAATTTTATTAGTACCTAGGTAAGTACATAGGGAGGGTGATACTTACATAAGTAGTTACTTTGGTAGGTAAGTCTAATAATAATTAAATAGGTAGGTAGGTACCTACTAGTAAGTATATAATAATAAATAAATACCTACCTACATGATTTACGGGAAATAGACCCCAGCTAGTGAAAAAAAAACGGGTTTGACCCGAGTTTGTCATTCCGTGGTCGTTTCTATGTTTACATTTTTTTACATAGAATTTGGCCGGAGCACTGGTGTTCTAGTGATAGTGAGTGACCCTGTCTTGTGATCAAGGCGCAGGCCAGATAGAAGACGCGCGGGCGCGCGGGGTCGCGCCCCGCCATCGGCCAGCGCACATTATTATTCTATCTGTTTTGCACCACGTCCCTCACCCTCTCCTATATTTTGTATGAAGTGGTGCGGCGCGCCCGCCCGATGCGCGCCGGTCGCTTTTTTCTGGCTTGCGCCACAGAGTTGCGCTGCGCTTCGAACCGACCGACGACCATAAGGTCGTGGGTTTGAAGACGGTTGGTCGCACACCATTGGATTTTTTTATTCCTAATAATAATGTGCGCAATGCCATCAGGTCAAAGAGGCAATTCAAAGTTTTGATTTTATCAAGAGTTAGCGAGCTCGGTAAGTGCAAATAATAACATACCATAACCTGTGACAATAGAGTCCAAATTTGAAAGACAACCTAAGTCCAGCGGTGCTGGAATGACATTGAATTTAATTGTCTATCTTTACCTACTTACCATAAAAAGATAAAAACCATATATAGATAAAAACTTAGAATCGCTTCTCAATGATCTATCTCACACGGTGAAGAAAAACATCGTGAGGAAACCAGTAGGTACAGTACCTATGTCTAAAAACTAACATTCGAATAACGTGTTATTCATCATACCTATCGGTACTTGTATAGTTACGGTAGGTTCATTATTTTGCATACCTACCTACAGATACACCTACCTGTACTTATATAAAGTTGGTACCAGCTCTCCTAACTAGATTCTAGTTAGTAAATCGATAAATGCAATTGTATCGCAAATAGAAAAGTAGGTACCTACTTATTTCATTTCAAATTCCTAGGTATCTATTTGCAGAACACGCAAACATAATAACCACTGCAAGAATCGAACCCGCACTTCATGCGTCTCAACTGGACACTCGCCAGCCACGTCACCGAGATCGTCAAAGTAGGTCTGGTAAGTTTAGTTTAGGTCTAGTGTCTACCTACTTAGTAGGTAGCTTGATTGTGTAAGTACCTATGGTATAGGTACCCATATACGTAGGGACATCCGTGCCCTTTGTAAGCTTACGTAAAACAATTTACCTAGTACCTGATCTAGGTCACAGAGCCTAGGTACTTTGACGATCTTGGTGGCGTGGCTGGCAAGTATTCAGCTGAGCAGCTGAACTGAGCTGAGATGCAAGAAGTGCGGGTTCGAATTCTGCAGTGGTAAAAATGTTTACGTGTCCTGCAAACACCTAGGAACTTACTAGGAACTTGAAATGAAATAAATACTTTTACTTGACACGTAATTGCTTCTTCTGTCTGGGTCTTGTATTACCATGGTAGGTTGGTACTAGAGTTTCTGATACCCACGATTTAGCTACTAAGTAGGTACGTAGGTAGGTATCTGTATCTAGGTAGAAATTTTACCTACTACTTAGTGCTAGATTATGTACCTACCACGAAGAAGGTAATTTTAATAATGTCATAAAAGTTTACTACTAATAATACTATGTATTACTACTATGTACTACTACTAACATTCTAAGCTACTTACTCGTATCACTAGTTCTCTAGAACCAGTATGGTTTACTACTTACATTATTATATCATAGGTACTTACTTAGAGATTTAACTATCACGGATCAAAACCACACGATCGCTTTATAATTTGTATAAGCTCCCTATGATTATACGTAACAGCTCGCGCGACAAACAGCGATACGTCCTCCCTCCACGAGCGCTTAGCGCGTAGTGAGAGCAGCCGCGTTTTGCATCAAGCTATAAAGTGGATTCGGAGGATTCTTTAAAAAATCGTATAAAAATAAATTAAAACTTTTAGACCATTTTTTAAATTTTATTTTGTAAATAAATATCAAAACTTTAATGTAGTAGGTATATTTTTATTATAAACTTTCTAATTTCGAAGAAACAACGAGCGTAAAATTGGGAAAAGTACACGTTTTTAGACCTTTTTTTTTCAAAAATATTGAACTAAGGTGATGTTTTTTACCTACTTACTTAAATTTTAAAACTATGATTATTTGAATTACATTTTTGGAAATATGTTAGACCTTGTTGTTTCATAGATATCATGATCGAAAGTTGACTGAAAATGCTCATTTTACGAAAATGTGCGTTACTAATTATTTTTTTAATCAGTTGTGTCTTGAGTTTATTAATATTTGTCCTACTTACTTAAATTTTAAGGGATGAAGCTTTAATATGTTTTTATTTTCGTTAAAATATCTCCAACACACGAGCCACAATCGTGTTCGATCTTCACGGGCTATCATGGATAGGATTCTTAAGGGATATATATATATAATTGTATAGGTACAAGTTGATTACTTCGTTGCTTAGCTGTTACTTCGTCGTATCATAACCGGCCAATTTCGCCCGTTTCTTTACGAAGTCTATCAAATTGATGCTATGCTTAATACCCATGTCTGTATGTACGTACCTATAACTATTTATGTAGGTATGTCTTTCGAGTAATGGAGGAAAATGTACCTACCTACATAATTTCAGTAATTTGATTCCACGTGGAGAGCTCATGTGATGATGAAAGATTGCCTTTGTAGGTATTAAAGTAATGAGCTATTGTGCAGGAAACGAATTGTTTTCAAATTGTGTAACGTTTTAAACGTAATTTCAGAGTTTATTGACAATATTACAAATTTAACGACATTCTGAATTACATAGTTTAGGACATTTACACAATATTTAGCTTGAACAGTTAGTGGTTGAACGCATAAAGACGTTTCAAAACTAATAAATCATGTTACACCATTCAGCATCAATTCATATCATAAATACAACTAGGGGTGATTCTTAAAAATCTGCTTTTCAACTGCAGCATTTTTTGAAATATTGCAACATCAGCCTTGGTAAAACCGGTTAAACCAGAGACAAATAACACTAGCCATTATCATAAACAAACTGCCAACTGACACATATCAGTACCTATAGATCTAGCTGACTACATATTCTTACTAGGATTATAATAAAACTAAAACGACACAACGCCCAGACCCGGAACAAAGATTTAGCTGCGGTGAGTTCACGAATCGGTAAAGGATACTAAGAGGTTCTACTCTTGAAACCGACAGACGATAAATCGTGGCAAATAGCGTAGTTCAATTTACGTCGGTCGGTGACAACTAAACTCATACTATTCATGGACCTAGCTTGAACCACGAAAACTGCAAAAAAGAAGATTATTAATCTTCCGAATATGAATAACAAACGACAGTAAGATTTTGTTTTTTTTTTTAAGTTATTTTCTCCGCCAATCATAAATTGATTTTGTTGGTTTTTTTGGTTTGATAGGTAATATTATATTTCACAGGTTGTCCCATAAAATAATTATCGAAATTGCTTCTATACTTTTAAATTAAACATAAAAAACGTGCCAAGAACTACAATATCTCCTATCACCACAATCTGCCGAAACATGTTTTTTAGTTTGAAGTCGGTTTTCGTTTTTTTTTCTAAAAATTAATAAGGTGCATTCTGAGCAGTGAAGCATCACGTCCACTAGCGAGGGGAAACGGCAGCAGTCAGTCAGGTGGCACCTTCAAAGCTTTCCCTCCGTCCAGTTAACCCGAGGCTGCACTGCACTGTACGCTGCCTATTTTCCGACAGAGTGCACGCAATTTCCCGGCTTTTCCGCAGAGGGCGTGCATGTCGATCGACCGTGAAACTATCGGTTATAAGCAAAATGGTGTGCATATGCCTTATTAGGAGCCTACCTATCCATAGATTGGCACCTCGACGCTTGCTCGTTATGATTTTAAAATAACACAATAAATTACGGTAGAATTAACTCAATTAAAATTGAATTGCTATGAAGGCCACGCGGTCCGGATTTAAAAAAAAAATTAACTTAACAAAAAACATAATATATAATTATAAACATTTTAAAAACCCTTAGGGGTTTGTCCTAAATGCTTAGAGTCCTTAATAGTTATGAAGGTAGTACTTAACACTTTTAAATAAAATAAAACAATTTATTTTTTGAACTAAAGCCACTTTTTTATTATTTATGACAAATATACGGCATGCGATATTGTAAGTAAATTAAGTGAATGCAAAAGTGCCGAAATAAAAGGCAACAATAAAACTTAAAAGAATAAAAAAAAGTTTTTCGGTGCGGTAATAGGTATTTTGTTTGAGGAAAATGCCGTAAAAATATCATCAATTAAGTTTTGTTCGTGGTAGGGGTAGGTAGTGTTCGGGTAAATATATTTTGTTATGATGTAATTAAATTACTCGTGTAGTTATTGGATCTAGGAAGGAGAATTTCGATTATTTTATGCAAAAAACAGTTGGTCATAACTGCATGGATTACAAGAACTACTTTTACCTACCAAACACAGAAAGAAAAATAACGTAGAAAACCTTTCAGTTTGAATAATAAACTTGTTTATTGCAAACTCCGTGGCGCGGTGTAAAAGTACCCGGGTTAGTATCAAAATCCCCTTAGAAGATCCCCTTTGAAGGGGATATTGGGAATTTTTGTATCAAAATCCCCTTTGAAGCGTCTAGCTCAGTCTAAAGGGGATTTTGAAACAAAAAAAACCCAAAATCCCCTTTGAAGGGTAATTCTTATTTACTATTCTGTGATGCAAAAGAGTTTGCGGGTTCGACCTCCGCTGTGGGAAAAATCTTTGCGCATTACTTACATCAGTTATCTGGTTCGCATAGTTCAAGCTTTGCTTAGCTAGCAGCTAGATGGCGCTATGTAAAAATGTCCGCTTTTAGTTATTTATTTTAATTTAGAATAACGTGTTACATGCAAGTGACATGACAATCAATGAACTGATTAAAACCGTAAAGCCTACAGACCTGAAATTGAGGGTGTGTAGGGGTCTAGGGGTGCACTAAGTATAGTTCGCACAGCAGATCTAGGCTTCCGTGAAGTTAGCTGTTTGTAATGCGCAAAGACAATTTAGTTTGAAAAAGCTCCATTGCGCATCGAAACGGCTAATTTCACGACGGCCGAGATCCGCTGTGAGAACTATAAATCAATCTTGAAATTCAACCTCTCGAGGACTTCGCACGGGTGGTCATAAATAATTATAGTCTAGTTACTCCAGGATAATGTAGCATTATAATGGTGAAATAATTTTTAAAATTGGAACAGTTTTATTAACAAACAAAAATACAATACTACAAATCTTTCCTCATTATAATATTAGTATAGATATAAATATAAATAAATAAATAAATAATGCTGGACAATCCACACAGCATTATCTAGCCCAAGGTAAGCTGCTGTTAAACAGAGCTGTATTATGGGTACTAGATGACTGATATATATTTAATACAATACAATACATAGATAGATATTTTTTATTATAGATAGAAAACACCCAGAACACCCGGAACAAATATTTGCAGATCCTACAAACATTTGTCCCAAGGCGGGAATCGAACCCGCAACCTCTGCGTCGCAGGCGGACCTTCGCCCACCGCGCCACATCGGTCGTCAATATAACCAACTTTTGCGATCAGCCCCCCTACCATGAACTCTTAGAGCGATTCAAATGAAGACCTAAACTAAATTGTCAAAAAATTTTGTAACATGATATCATTTAGACAATCATGTCATGGTATAAAAATTTTTGACAATTTAGTTTAGGTCTTCATTTGAATCGCTATACGAGTTCGTGGTAGGGGGGCAGAACCTGGGGAGGTACCGTATCTTTGTGAACGATTATTTCGGACACCAAAACAACTTAATGATTTCTTAGTAACTATAATTTGGAGATAACGATATTTTAATTAGGCAGTTACATGTATTCTTTTTTATCTCTGTCTCAGTTGCCAGACAACAGTGATTTGATAAAAAAAATTTAAATTATTAAGAAAAACAATGCTTAAATATCTGTTCAATTACGTAATTCTAAAAGCGTTCAGCTAAGGTGTGATGACGTCACAAAATATTCGTTTAGCAATTAAGCAATGAAGTGTAATGACCCGCTAAGTTGTTAACTCGCTAAGTGGCTATGATTATGATCCCTTTAAACAGTTTTTCACCTATTCCATTTTACACATATCTTGTAATATTTTATTTCATTTATTAAATGTATTACGCTGTAATATTTTATTTCATTTATTAAATGTATTAGCTGACTCGCACAGCTTCACCCGCGTTTTTGCAATTTGTATGCTATCACACAGGAACAGATTTATTTAAAGTTGCCTAATGTGTTAGACTATCTACATTCCAAATTTTATCACAATCAGTTCAGTTGTAGACGTTAGACGACCGTTGTGGCGCGGCGGATGAAGGTCCGCCTGAGACGCGGAGGTTGCGTTGCGGGTTCGATTCCCGCCTTGGAACAAATGTTTGTACAATCTACAAATATTTGTTCCGGGTATTCTGGGTGTTCTGGGTATTTTCTATGTATAATCAAAAATATCTAGCTATGTATAATATTGTATTGTATTGAGTATATCAGTAATCTAGTACCTATAACACAAACACTGCTTAACTTGGGGCTAGATGATGCCGTGTGGATTGTCCAGCATTATTTATTTATTATTTCAGTTGTCACGAAGATACGTGGTAACAAACACACACACCCACACACACAAACATTCGCATTTTATGATATTAGTATCTCATATAACATAGTAGTAGATCACGCCAATTTCTTTGCATGGCTTTTCTTCAAAACGACGGCACCAGCTATCGTATAGAACTTGTCTAGTAACGTACGGAACTGTGAAGAGTGTGAAGCCCTCGTCAGTATTCGCGTCACGTTGTCGCAAGCTGTCAGTCCCATTGTGTAACTACGCAGTATTGTATCGAGCAGTACTGCCTAAGGGACTGGCCACACAGAAAAGACGTAAGAAAAACGAGGTGAGGACGTGAAATTTTAAAATATATAGAATAGACGCATAGAGGCAACGACGCCGCGGAGAAGCCGTCGTTGGTTACTTAAACTTATAGAAAGGACGGGACACGGGTGCAATCATTGGTTCGGACAGCCGAGTCTATTTACAACAGGACGCAGACGAGTATAGGTAATACGCGTTGGTAAGCGACTGACAGACAGCAACTGCAGACGACGTGTCGTCGCGTTACGTCATAGCTTCATACCGAGCTTGAGCGCTCGTGACGTAGCTGGCTAAGTCTTCCTTAACAGATCAACAAAGTTAAGCAAGGTTCCGCAATGTTCCGCGTAGTCATCATTTGGATAGGTGACCGCCAGTGGCAATTTCAACTGAGCGCTCCCGTGCTTCGGAGGGCACGTTAAGTAGTCGGTACCGGCTTTTTCATGTTGTTAAGCCATGATAGAGGCATTCGGGCGGCCTAGAAACTCTGTCATCAGAGTTGGCCACTGATTCATACGAACTTACTTTTTACCGAGCGGTAGACGACTATACGTACCTTAAGCGTCATGTCCGCGCCCCGTCTTTTCTATAATGTTTTGCGTCGCGACGCTTCTATACATCCAATCCTACTAATATTATAAATGTGAAAGTCTGTGTGTGTATGTGCGTGTGTGTGTATGTTTGTTACCACATATCTCCGTGGCGGCTTAACAGATTGTGATGAAATTGGGAATGTAGATAGCTTAAGTCATGGACTTTATATCCCAGAAAGTTTTACTGTTCGTGTGGGATATCATAGAAACTGCAAAAACACGGGTGAAGCCTCGCGGGTCAGCTCGTTTGTGTAAAAAGGGCGTAACGTCGCGTCCTCGTCTTACGTCTTTTTTGCGTGGCCAACCCCTAATTGTGGCGCATTGTCAAGTATCTCAGGTGAATTGCCAAATCGCGAGGATCACATTCTATAGGTGTCTGAGGTGTTTCTCATGTTTCAATAGATGTCAATATGGTTGCCATATTTTAACTAGAATGATCATTGCAGCCTTCTAATGTTCCCACAGCTGGGACACTGGCCTACTTGAGAGCAACAGTGATTGGAGCTTAAACCTACCACAAAGCAGACTGGTGGATGGCACAATACTTTCGAATTTTTAGTTCTTGGACGTGCCGGTTTTCTCACGATGTTTTCCTTCACTTACTTACTTACTTAAAATTAGGTCAGTTATAAAATATAAATATCGCAAGCAAGACTCGCAATATTGTCGAAACTAGAGTTTCATAAATGAGTTTAAAAAATTATCCTCCACACGTAAATTATTTCCAAATCATTTTCCTGCAAACTTCACTATCCCATTTTAGGGGAAAAATTAAAACAAATTCCTCTACTTTAGATGTTTTTATTATTTGTGTTACAAAGGTTTTATTTATTACCTTAGCTATAGGTAGTTTTGGTGGTTTTGGTGGCGAACACAAAAGGCCCGCACTGCCGCAGTGTTATATAAGCCACACCAATTTAATAAAAAAAAAAAGAAGAGGTAGTTTTGAATTCTAGATTCATCCCATATTTTTTGGCTTTGCATTAACGGTTCCCGAAATCCACGCGAACGAAGTCACGGGCGACAACTAGTATTATTATAATTCTAAGAAGATGGATCTTACTAAACTAAATAATTGAAATTAAGCATCATTGGTATTGACGGAGCCCTTGGGGCCTATGAGCTATCGGTGATGGGCACTGACAGATACAAACTTACTTTTACTCCCAGTTTAGTTTGCGTGCTACCAAGTTAAGAGCCCTTCCAAGATCCTGTGTAATTGTAGTATTACTGCTTGGTAGAAACAGGTATAGTGATAAATGACGTTGAAATATCTTTAGCAGGTTTATTTCTTGTCTCCTTGCTTTTCTCAGAGTAATCCTACTAATATTATAAATGCGAAAGTCTGTGTGTATGTTTGTTACCACGTAACTCCATGACGACTTAACTGTTTGTGATGAAAAGCCAATGCCGAATTCTCTAGGGAAGGTGGCGTCTTTTTTTTTATATTTTTTTTTGTCAACCAAACCTTGTTTATCAGATAGTGTAACGAACGAAACTTATTTGACATTTAACAGTTTACAAGTTGCATAATACGATGACTAGCACATTTGGTGCATAAGTAATTTAGCTCTACCTCTATGCTCTATCTCGTAAGTTTAATCTTTCGCGTTTTATTGCTCCTAAATACACTGCTACAGTAATTTTTTCATTGTCTTAGAATAGCTTAATAACCTATTACCTATTACTCTCAGGCAAAGACATTTGAATAGGTGAGTCCTGTGAGCTCTAAAGTTTTTGTTAAGTTTTTTTAAGTAGCGACATATTGCGATGTTTAGAGTAACAGGCGGCACTGGCGTGGTTCGTTACAAAAAATGGTTAAAAAAACTTAACGATTAATTCATTTTAAGCAGTATTTAACTGGTTTGGAGATCAAAGTACCTAAATACTTATAGGTATGTATGTACCGAGCAAAAAAAATTGTTTTCTAACGCGTTGGATAAGGTATGTTGTTTTTCCGTAATAAGTATTTGCGATTCCGGTCAAAGTAGATTAGACTCCATTAAATTTTGGCAAACATTTTGGAAACCGTATCAGAGTTGAATCATTGGTACCTAGGTAGTACATAGTCATAATCATACCTTCGCCTTAGACTCATGTTTTCTTAGTTCAGATAGGTACATTGAAATTTTAGCTCTAATTGCATATCTATAAAATTCTTTTAGAAAATTTAGCACTAAGAAAGTTGTATAATTATTTATAGGTAGGTATTTATTTTCTACCAACCCATTTAACTAGAAAATTAATACGATTACTACCTATATTATGTATACTTAGGGGAAAAATGTTTACCCCTAAGGCTGGATTCGACCAATAACTATTCTGCGGTTTATGAAAATTAAATGTCAATACTTACCAATACAATACATAAAAAATCACATTAGGTAATACAAACTCCATCGAATACACAAAGTATCAGCAGGTTGCACTGACACCTGTTACCGTTACGCTAATTACAAACCTCACGTACCTTTCGATACGCTATCGGAGTTACGCGCTACGGTGTCAACTCGTGCCAAAGCCTCGTCCGCCCGGCGCATGCGCACGGCATCCGATAACTTATACCTACATCGCTTGTTTCAGATGCCGCTGACAACTGCGCATTAACCACAAGTGGATTAAATCAAAGCCTGGATCAAGTGGTCGCGCCGCGCCGCGTCGGTGCCGCGCCGGTGCCGGGAGCAGCAGAAGCGCGCGCCGCGTGCGCCGCGACACTCCGCCGCGCCGCCTCGCCTCGGACGCACGCGCCGCGCTCGCCTGCCGCGAACATATCCAAATAAAGTGACTTACAGTGAAACGATCATAATCGCTCCTCAATTAAAGAACGTTCTCTCTCGCGTATTAGTATTTAATTGACTCGAAATATCGTCTCTCCCTCCCGCCGAGTCCCGTCGGACGAGTGCGTTCAGTGAGAAGGCTACATTCCGAACCGGTGCCGTTCTTTAATGGACGCGGTGTGTACTACTCTGTGTGTGTTTTATTTATTATCGAAGTGACCGGTCGCTTTTGGCCCGTTCCGGGAAAGGTTGGCTCCCGCGAACGCAACGAAACGTTCTCAGGTGGAAACATTAGTCAGAATGTAATGCGTATAAAGTTTATACAAAGTGAGTTCCAATCAAAGAGAAAAATGGCTCTGGGAACGCTAAGTGAAAACGAACGCCACTGTCTCGAAGCTGAAGATAAAAGTCAGTCGGATCGTTTGCAAGATACGGATAAAACTAGCGACTGTAAACCTAACGGACTAAGAGTGCGCTTCTTGGATGAAGAAGGCAAGACGGAGAGGATGGTCAGCGCAGACGAGGTAGACTGTGCCGTTTCGCGCGTCAAGAAGATTCACATCCTCAAGAACAGAAGCTCGAGTGAAACCAGCATCCTGCTGCGTAACCCGTCGCTCATGAAGAGGCGCTCCAGCTCCGAGCGCCGCTTTAGCTTCGGCAACACCGACAACCTCAACAACAACACCGCCTCCAGCGAGAATCTTAACGGAAGGATCCTACTTAAAACTGACGACGACACTCTAGATAAGACTGATGAAGCAGGCCAAACCAAAGAAGCGAACGGTCAAAGCTTTAAAAAGAACTGTAACGTGTACAGCGTGCACCAAGCGAAGACGCTGACGTCGGAGAGGAGGAAGTCAATCCCTATGGCGATGCCGCGCCTCACCGGGCACAGGACGCAAGAGAGCGGACAGGTGAAGTCTTTCCTGCCTGCGGAAGGGAGCTTCGCTGACGGAGCGACTGGCAAGGACTTCACGGCACGCACTATCGGCAAACTGTCGAAAGGAATCGGCAAGCTGCTGCGGAGAACCAACAGCGTGCGTATCAGCGACCCGGACCCCGTCTACAAAGTGGCTTATCTTGGAAACGTCCTCACTGGATGGGCTCGAGGTATGTCTGATTCCTTAAAAAAAGTGTTGTATTTGATCTAAGTAACGATTACTATTGCCATTTGGATTACTTCTCTAAACACTTGCAGTTATCTCAAAGATTTGGGTCAATGATTTGATAAGGGATTTCGTAAACGTTCTGAAGAATGTAGGGTCTATTGTTGTCCCCATTGAAACGCCCGATGGTTGCCACAATCTAATAAACAAATCAATTATGCATTTACTACGTTTCAACATTAACGCACGTTCAAATTATAAAGCAGTGCATTTAGCAACGAATTGCCGCTGCAACTGGAATATTAAAATGTGTAGGAAGCGACGTCGCAATGCAAGGCTTACCCGTAATCTATCACAACAATGCTGCAGCTTATGATGCAAGCAACTGAATCTTTTTTCTTGTTTCAAGGAAAAGGTACAGTTTGCCACTTAACATCAAGTTTTGGTCATATACTAAAAGGACGAATTGCCTCGCGCCGCCGGTTTGGCCAGCAACATTAAATGTAAATGTTGCGTAAGTGGTCCAAGGCAAATTGTCGGACCAAAATGATTTTGATCTCCAAATACACATTTTAATTCCAAATGAATGATCACAAAATTCTATAATTTGACTTGACTCAATTTTTTGTTATTTACATTGCAGCTTAAAATAGAAATGAAGAGTCAAGTATTTTGATAACCTTTGCTGGCACAAGAGAAGAGATTACTAACTGATAATAGTAAGATACTGTCAAATTATAGGTGTAGGAAAAGTACAGATTGAAGTAACGACTGTAAATTAACCTGAATGACTGAACCTTTAAGATCTTGTCAAAACCTCGCATTCGCAATGACGAGTTTGGCTATTCTGAATAATTCAAAATTATTCTAATTTTCTTTGTTTTATAACTAGGTTAGGTACAAAGTCTATCGTTAACTTTCGTTCGGCTCATGATAATTATATACGTCGTTGTCTTCTGTAACGATATCTAAAATAATCGTAGTGAAACAAAATGAAGTCAATCACTGATGGCATGAAGCTGTAGGTATTACTAGATGAAAAAAAAATTGCCATTTCTTAAAATTTAGTTTTGTAGGTAATATTGAAATCATAGTTTATCAAAACTGCAAAATGTTTCTCTGATGTGATGTTTTGTGAAACGCGGAAGCATCAACCTAGTAAGTATGAACTTTTATTTAATTTTGCTTATTATTTCTAAAATGAGAGGTATCTGTTTTGACTATGTCTATCATTTGTTCAAACACGCAGTAAACTGGAGACACAATATGCTGCAGTTCACGCGGTCATTTCACTGAAACGACGTCATATGTTATTTACGGTACCACATTTAACTTTATCAGCATTGTACTAGTAGGTATCTTCTAACATTATATTAAAAGAGGTCAGGTCATCTCATCTCGACGATGCGAGATATCATCTAGACAGTGAAAGTTAGGGTCCTGTGCTTTTACTCGTGCTGTGTTTACTGACGACTGTTGAATAACCAGAAAGAATGTTAACGACTCTGATCTGAATTCAGTACGATTGAAGTGAAACTGTGCGTCAGGTTTTTTAAATAGTTTTAGGTCTTTCCCGGTATGTTTTATAACATCTAGTTAAATAGTTATTAGCCAGTAGCACTTACTCACGACCGGATTAATGTCGGACTGTTTCAAATCTCTGATTACGTTATTGTTGTGTATATTAATTCTAAGATCAACAAGGTCCACGTGCCTCAAAGCGTCACTTGGGATAAACATGCCTTATCTTTACTGTTTGTGATTAAGATGTAAAATATTTGCTATAAGCCGATTAGGCTACGATGATGGAATGTTAAGATCACGGCTAAACATGTTGGCTCATGGTATAACGCATATTACAAATGGGTAAACTAAATTGGTAGACTGCCTCCTATAGCCCCCAATTGCCATCATCATTGCAATGGATAGACACGCTGTAGAGTGTATAGAGCAATGTGATCAAGCTCATCAAACAGAAATCTGGCACCAGCTTGACCATAAACACTCCAAAGAAAGACAAATATTAGGTCCTTGTAAAACCAAAACAAATTCATACACACGAAACTTTTAATTCGATATGACTTAATCAAGTTTCGTGATTAAGTAATAAATGTTTATCAAAGCATTTTACTACAAGTGAAGTAGTTACACAATTATCTTTAATTTATGTTGATTATCCACACTAGCAACGCATGTCAGATTATCAGCCAATGGTCATCTCTGAGCCAAAAATGTTCTTCTAGAACTTCACTTAGACGTAAATTAACTTTTGTCTATTCTATAGAAAGATTTTTGAAAATTTAAACCGGTGAGATACAAAATTGTAGTAATTACACACATGGCTTAAATACCTTTTTTATATTCTGCTGGTTTGAAAGAAAATAATCTAGAAAAGACCTTGCAAGGTGACAACGAAAAAGTCACGAGACTTGCAGCACCATAGATATTATTATCATCGGATCTACAACACACTGGACACATCTGTCTGTGCATATTGCTTGGGATAAATCTAAATGAAATGAATGAAGCAGAAATAAATTTCAGAATACAAAATACGATAAAAGTAGAAGATGGTTATTTATTTATTTATTTATTTATTTATTTTATTTTAGGAAAACCAACAGCTTTTACATTAAAATATACACTTGGGTAGCTATGGAGAGCCAATTACAGGTTCTCACGTATAGGTTTTAAATTAATTAAAAGATGTACATAAACTAAAAGTAGGAAGTAGAGGTAAACATTACAAACAAAGCAAACAATTTAGAAAATAACAATAGACTTGATTTGAGGGTATGAAATTTAAACAAATAAAGAATACTCGTAACTATTACTAAGGTACCATGAAAAAATCAGCGCTTAGCCGCTGCCTTGCTGATGGGGCACTAGTGCAGAATAAATCAAGGTCAATATGTTTACTTAACTTGTTAAAGTTGTCACTTGCTCGCCATAAATATGAATTCTGCCTATAGTTAGTTGAGACTAGAGGAACGTGCAATGGTGTATTATGCCTAGTCACCTTACATGGAACATTGAGTTTTATTTTATCTATGAGACTGGGGCAGTCAATGTTATTATTCATTATTTTCAAGAGGAATGTGAGGTCTGCAATTTCACGTCTTTTAGTGAGTGGTAAGAAGTGGAACTTTCTACAGAGACTGGTGTAGTTAATGGGTGAATAGGGGATTCTTAGGCGATAGCACAGATACCTAAGAAACTTGGTTTGGATTCGCTCAATTCTCGAGATGTATTTGTCATATCGTGGGTTCCAAATTTCCGATGCATACTCGAGATTACTACGCACGAAAGTGCAATACAGAATCTTAAATGTTTTAGCCCGCTTGAAATTACTAGAGGTACGCATAATGAATCCTAAAGCCCTTGATGCTTTAGCAACAATGGATTATGTATACTAATCAAGTTCCAAGTCTCTCTAACAGACAGAGTAATTGGAAAAACCCGAAAGCTTTAACGATCTAAACTTGAATCTTTGTTAGCTAGGTATTCCAGCAATAAATATGACAAAGTCCAAGTGACAATTTTAATTCAAGGAGTTTATCAATTAGCAGAATGTGTAATGACGCACGGGACGCCGCGGCGACCTCTGCTGCTTTATATCCATTATGGACTCCAACAATAATTATAACTCGAAACCCAATCATGGCTTCGAATTGACTCCAAAAGTTAATTGTTCCTTGTTGATGTGCGCATTAGGAACAAGATTAAAAACGTTTTAATTTAAAAAGCGTAGAGAAAATAGAAAATTTTAAATAAAGGCATTCAATTATAATCATCAACTTTATAAAACTGTAGACGTGTACTGGCTGGCTATTGGGTCTTCCCCAAAGAGAACGACCGATCTCATTTCATTTCATTTTTTTTTCTCATTTCGTTTATTTATCTTTCGACATGGTACATGCACTTAGATATGTCAATTTGGGTTTTCAATAATAAAGTTATATAATAATTAAGTACTTACTTATGTCTAATCACATGCATGCATTTCACATTAATGTCACACTATCAACAGTCGAGGTCATTTTATCAGTAAATATAAAACGCAGGTACTTCAAGAATCTTGAACTCAGTAAAGTTATAGTCAGATAAAACTGGCGTTTTATGATGTTGCAGCGTGCGGGGTAAACAATTTGTTTAACAAATCGAATTCAAAAACTCTACTATGTCAAATTTTGTAAACAAACGCCAATTTTTTACTTCCTATGTCCTTCTAATTTGAGTGAAAGTAAAGTAAAGTTGTGTTATTATTATTATTATAAGTAAGTGCAATTGATTTGTAAAATGGAATATAATAAATTATGAAAACAGATATTATAAACCCACACCTTCCACGACTCAGACGGACAGACGATCGCTACTTCACAGAGGTCATCATGAAAGAGATCGTTAAATTTAAATTGAATCGCAGCTCTACACAGGTTTTCATTGCGAAACTTCCTGTTATTAATCGGAAAATAAGGGTTTTATGCAAAACCAGTTTTTATTAGTACAGCACAGTGTTTATTTTAGAGTGGGATTGTTTTAAGACATTCTACTCTAGAATCCTGTGCTGTTTACCGCTTGCTGAGTAACCAAGTAAGATTGTGGAACATGTTTCTGCTCGTAGCACGTTCATCGGAACTGCAACCTGATCTCAACTTATCACCTGATACTCAGCCTACCTTCACTGGCACCCCTCAACGGAAGTGACTTCTGCTCTCCCCTCTCATTCGGCAGACCTTCTCGCTCGCACGTTTTTTCGTATCACATTCCAAACATCATTGTTGGTTTGGTCGCTCCCACGACACGCACCGCGGCTTCTTCTAAACCACCGATTTAACCTTTAGCTATATTGTTAAAGAGTTCAAATTCACTATTTTTGACTGTTTCTTTATTATTGTCACCGGTTCCAACCGTTGCACTTGGAACGTTAGGTACTCTACAACACTATATTCAGAGAACATTTGCATTGTCACTGTAACGTTGTTCGGTGACTTGAAGCATGAATCCACTTTGTTGTAAACTTACGAGATTAACAAAAGAATCGTAAATATAAATTCTATACTTTCTTTCACGTGATCAATCACCGTCAAACTGACTTCTCAGTGAAATTTTAATGAAAAATTTCATAACGTTTTTTTTTTATTCACCAAAAATGTACAATGTACACAATAACAAAAGTAAGAAAAAATATAATACAGACAGTACGTAAGTATAGCTTATAAATAAGTAGGTGGTACTTAGGCACAGATAGGAACACGTCCCTAGATGTAGATAGGTAGTTAAGTAATGAGATAGGTGCATTAAACATGCCCAAGCTATGCCCAAGCACTCGACCAAATGCAGTAGTAATGTGGAACTTTCTTGATTTCGTATTTTGTGTATCACAGATAAGTTTATTGCTTTTCTACAAACCACAAAAACGATTTAAATAATTTGTATACGTTTGTCCGTGACTAAAAACTTTATTTCTAAAACAGTGAGCATGGTTCAGTTCAAGATTGTATAGGCAGAGGTAATTGGCATCGCTAGAGTTTTTCTCGACTTTCAAGTCACGCTAGTACAGACTGTTCTGTGGTCACGCTTAGATTGAGAAACATTAATGGCGTTATATCATCCTGCCTGCATGCTAGTTATTATATAGCCGTTGAGTGGGAAGCATTATGACATAATTGAACATGGCTTGAAACAAAGTGAAGATTCTCTCCTAGAGTAAGTGCTTTGACGTCGCGCAGGAATGCTTACTATGTTCTCTATTTGTTAAAGTTTAAATATCCTCAGAGTTTAAGTAAAATTGGATATCTCAATAGCCCAGTAAATTAAAAAATCATCAAAGCGCATATCATTATTTGCCGATATCTTAGAAGATAATTAGAGACAAATCTCAAAATTACAATTAGTACAAGCCTATCCCAGTTGGTAGTTGGCACGCTATGTCGTCTAGGTAGCAGGCAATTAGAATACTAACTGATTTCACAGGATACTTTTTTTTTGTTATGTGCACAGTTATTATTCAGAACGAAAAATCTCATTGTACACGGCTGGGATTTGAAAGTATGTCCACGTATTTTTATTTTGTTCCTTAGATTAATATGTATTTTTAAATGAATCAAACTCCGCAAGATCTCAGCTCGAGGCGAACTACTTTGTATTGGTGTCATTTATATCGTCACCGTTTGTTCTAAACGATTAGCCACAGATTACTGCGTATTTAAAACTAAACTAAGTATGTTTTAATGCTACAGACAAGATTACAAGACAAAATAAATACAAGATAGACAAAAAGAAACCAGCTGAAAAACCCTGCCAATGAGAATATAACGAGATCTTAGAACATTCTAGATATTAGCATACCGAGAACCGACTTGAAGCCGATATTTAAATTTTAGCCTCGGTAGTGCTTTTAGTTTAGCAAAACGTTTGTTACATCCTATTATTACTTATGTTATCTTCAGGATTATTAATAATCGTTCTGTGAACCAAAAACACGATTCGAAAGAAAATTTTTGATTAAAAAATTCCCAAATTACTCCCAAACTGAGTATTATCTATACAATAAACCACCCCACCCCACGAAATTTCAAAAACGTATAACAACAGCTTAAGATTATGCAGCAGGAATTACGTTAGTGACGGTTTTAAAGTAAATTATCGTCATTTTTCTACTCGTATAACAAGCAAATACTGAGTTTTTCTCTTATTTCGGACCAGACACAGTGCCACAGTGAAAAACATTCTAACTACATCTTCTACGAATCGCTGTTTGTTAGTCTCGCTTAAACTCGAGAACTGCTGGATCTTTACAAAATTATACAGAGAGAAGATTTTTCTCTCTGTATAAATCAAAATTCCCGATTCCGATTTCAAAATTTCTTTCACCATCATAACGCTACATTATCCCTGAGTAACGTAGAAGAAGAAAAATCGAATATTTATTACTAGCGACCTGCTCCGGCTTCGCACGGGACCTAAAGTTTTCATTGCCGGGGCAGTAAATAAATAATAAATAATATTGGCGGACATTTTTTACACTTCTTCAAACAAATGTCTTTGGTTACGAGCTGAAAAAGAGCGCACCAAGGTGCAAATCTAAAGCAAGGCTCTCAGCCCCAGCCTACAGTGCAGTGTTATAGGAACGGGCTGGTCCAACTAGCCGTCTCTTCGGCATAACCAGTAGTGTTGATAATCAGGTAGCGGTTATCGCGGGTTGTTCACCCATATGCATGCATTACAAGTCGAGTCTACGTTGAGCTACTAATTAATGTTAACGTCTTCGGAATTTGATAAAATGATGACAAGATCTATCTATGCCTTAAGGTGGCAACCCGCGAGTGATACCTCTGGTATTGCAAGCGTCCATAGGCTGCGGTAACCGCTTACCATCTTGTGGGCCGTACGCTTGGTTGCCACTTCAGTTGTATAAAAAAAAAAAAAAAAAAAAATATTGTAGCTTACACAACGTGCTGTGGTGGATATGAATTAGTTATTTTTTAAGTAACACTTAAAAATTCAACTGTTAAAAGTGCACAAGTTTAGTACGAGCACTGATAGCATAATACTAGTTACTACAGTTACTATACGTCTGGTTTCGAACCCACGACCCGAAATGGCCAGGCCACTTATTTTGACTAAGATGTAGAGTTTGCGAAGTTAGGGCTTGCAGTGTTAGATGCTTGACTCTGCCATGAGGTCTGATAACTTTTTGACAGTGCAAGTCATTATGGTCTCGTCTTGAGAGAAACATTTTACGTTAATTTATTTCGTCTGTTTCTACTGTTTTTTGTTTGTGCTAATAAAAAACTATTCTTTTTTTCTTACTTTCTTTCTTGGGTACTTTATATATAGATATATATAAGTACTTTATACAATAAACGGTATTTTTTTTGCAAAACGCGATCCTTTGCTATTTTTAGAACTTTAGAACGTAAACATGTTGAAGGAATAGTTTTAGAACACTTGAACGTAACAAGTTCTAGAATCGTTTCATGTGAGTAGTAAGTGAGTTCGTACTACTTCAGAAATTGTTTATCATAGATTAAGTTTTACGTCATCATGTATTGTTATAACGAAACCAAGTGTACCTAGTGTTCCTATGGCCAATAAATATTATGACTATGACTATGACTATTTCAGTCAATATAGTATAGAATAGAATAGAATAGAAAAATATTTATTTAACGCCACACAATTAACATAAAAATAAAAATAACAGTACAAATTAAAACTTAACTATAGCGTCCGCTGCTAGACATAGTTCTTCCCCAAAGAGTACTATGACAACGAATCAGGCATCATCAGCCTTCATAGTCCACTGACTTCCTGTGACCGCTGTGTCATTAGTCCATCGAGTGGAGGCCCGTTCTATACTTCGGTTTTTATTTCGCGGTGGCCATTCGAGAACCTTCATTCTCCAGTGATTCTATAAAGCTGTATGGCCTGACAACTGGCAGTCCAACTTGCTTATTCTAAGAGCTATGTCGGTGACCTTGGTTCTTTCTTCTACGGATTTTGTAGTTTCCTCGCGTAATAAAATTTCTAGCTCATAACAAGTTCCACTACTTTTATCTAAAATATGTTAACAAGATTATAAATAAAGCAGTGATGCAAGTAAAAGTCTACCTAGTACCTTGCTCTTGGCCATTTTAAATATCGGAAGGATTTATAACTAAGTAGGAATTAGTTTTGCTGTAAGAAACTCTGCCGACAAAAACTTGCCGTAAAAACGTGGTGCTAAACCTGTTGAATTCGACACAAAAACGTATATGTAGATACCTACATAAAAGCGATCCTAAGTTTAGTTACTCACTGAGGTATAAAATGTAATATTAATTAACAAAATGATACCTGCCTGTTTCCTAGCCAATATATTTTTAGTTTTATACAGCCCTGGCAAAAAAAAGTGGTTCAAACTAGTTATTTTTTTATAAAAACTGTATTTATGTCATTTTAATAAAATGCTTAGTATTTTTTTTTATTTATGTCATTTTAATAAAATGCTTACAAACTTAGGTAAGTACCTACAGCTTTAAATAGGCAAAAACTTTTTTATTTTTTTATTGTATTGGGACCACTCTTTGAGGTATACATCAAGTTTGCCCCACCATCTCTTTCTGGGCCTTCCATGCGGCCGTCGCCCGTTTGGAACCCAAACTGTGGTAGCTTTTGCCCATAGTTCCTCCGGCATTCGGCAAACGTGTCCAGCCCAGTCCCACTTCAATTTGGCGGATTTTTTGATGTATACCTCAAAGAGTGGTCCCAACTAGCCGGTAACAGAGAGGTATAGAAAGAGAGAAGAAAGGCCTTTGCCCTGCAGTGGGACACTACAGGTTTATAATAATAAAAAATAATGTATTGGATTCGATTCTATGTCTTGCGCCAAGTCATTATGAGAGTTATCTATCACTTATGTCATACTCTTTGCTGTCACTTCACTTTTATAATATGGCATTTTTTATTGGCCTAAACCTCAGTCCCTTTTAAGCCTCAGTTAGCCAATGTGTCTTGCATATATTATCTACGATCATCGTCTTTGTTTATTGCCATGTTAATGACAAGGAAAGACCCTTTAGCAAGCTGCTAAAATGTCAATTCTTATTTGAATAAGGGCATAAATCTATGGCATAAAAGTTAAGATTTTAGTGTTGCCAGTACTAGTATTGAAATTTAAGACACGGGGGCTCCGAGCCTGATGCCGTGAGTCAGGGTGACGAACTCGAAGCAATGCACCATGCGGCCACGTGAGCCGAATGATGCATACTTGCACGTCATAAACGCTGCTTACTATGGGAAATCTTGCTTGCTTCGTCGCGCTACTATTTTACCATGAATGATTGGGTACAAAATTATCTTTATTTACGGATGAAAAATAAACATTGTACTTATATTGTCGGTGTTTCCTTCCACTTATAATTTGGGTATCTTCAAAAGAAGAGACAATCATCATCTTCTGGGAAAGCGTGACTAATACTAGGCCTCATCTACGCTTACCATCAGGTGAGATGTAGCCAAATGCTGACCCATTGTTTATAAAAAATAATAATAATTTTTATTATTATTGTTATACTACTAGTAACAAACCACTCTCGCTTGAGAGTAGGCCAGTGTCCCAGCAGTGGAAGCATTAGAAGGCTGTCATGATGACAAATGATATGCATGATAGAAACAGTAGAGCTAAGACCGTTACAAACCATTTATGTACCATATTTATTTAAATAGCTTTACCAATCTAAATTTAATTGATAGATTCAGGCGTTACTTTGCGGAAATCCATTAAAAATAAAAAACAGACGAAAAATCTCTAGTACTATTCCGCTTAACCTTTTAACTGATGAGGTCACACAGTCTGGTCACACATGCTCCGTCGGAGCAACACGTCTGCCGGAGAACAAGTCGATGGTACTGAGGATGTCCCGTGGAGGGATGAAACACGTGTCGTCTGTTTTTTACAATCTAAATTTCTATATACCAAAATTATCTATATACGAAAGAGTTATCGAGTTCCATACTTTATTAATTTATAGAAAAAACAATGAGGTACTTACCTACTTACAACGTTTTTTTATTAAATGGTTAAAACATTTTTCGATGGGTTGTGAAGATACAAGAGGATGAGCTCTTGCTCAGGCACTGGTTGAGCTTTTCATGTTTTTTATATCAATTTCGATAAAAATTATGGGATCACCTAACAAAAAAAGTATTATTGAAATTAATTCACTATTTGCGGAGAAATCACGTGATAAACATACAAAAATAAACATGCAGTAATATAACCTCTTCTTCTTTTGAAGTCGGTTAGAAATAATAAAGTGAAAGTCAAAGTCAAAAATGATTTTCACAAGGATCATTTTGAAACATCTCAAAGCTAGGTGAATTTACGCCAGTTCCACGCGCCGCAGCCTAGAAGAATCTGGCAACAAACTCGGTTGGGTTCCTGGCTTTTTTTTGATGATCCCTCTTCATTATAAAGCTTCAGTGAGGTGCCAATCGAACTAGGTGTGGCTCATGCCTCATCAATATCATTCGCCAGCCTAATGGTGTGGTGGGTGGTGCCCTGATACGCGAGTACGGTAGAGGTACTCAAGCATCCTAACAATGGCAAGGGTCAAGCCTTATAGGAACCCAGCCGGTGTTGCCAGTTTTGTTACACGGGCGCATTGAATCTGGCGTAAATTCATTTACCTGGTGGTAGGACTCTTCAGAAAGAGTCCGTCTTGGTGGGTACCACCGCAGTGTCAACTATTCTACCTCCAAGCAGTAGTGCAAGCATTACTGTGTTTAGGTTTGAAGAGCACTGTAGCAAGTGAAATTAGTGGGCGAAAGAGACTTAACAGCAATGTCTCGGGTGATGAGCGCAGAGCAGTGCTACGCTGAACTTAAAAAAAAATAAGCTTTGAGTGGCACTGCATCTGTTATGGGTCAGGCGGGCACTTGACCGTGTTGTCACTTGCTGACATAAAAAAAAACACGCCTGTAAGACGTTCTAAAGTTATCCTTGTGATCTATCGAATAAAACTCTTTTCACTTTGACTTTGATCATAGAGCTAAGATAGGCTGACAAAATAGGTAAAATGTCGGCGTATGTCACGCGTGGCTAGCCTCGAGAAAGTGCGCCGTGAAGGCCACTATTACACTCCGCCAATGATTCTAACGCTATAGCGATAGACATCTTTCGTAATGCTTGTTTGTAAACGTCTCAATCACAAAAGGTCTAGTGTAGAAACTGTACTACTAGCTTCTGTCTGCGGCTTCGCGTGATAGGTACTGAACCTACCTAATGCTTGCACACTACTGCTTGGAGGTAGAATATCTGACACTGCGGTGGTACCCACCAAGACAGATTCTTGCTGAAGAGTCCTACCACCTGGTACATGATTAAATTATGGTTAGGTTAGTTTACTAAGTTTTATATATAAAATTCAAATGGATCATATTTCTCTAAGTCCTGAAATCTTGTTATTTGTGACCATAACCTAATAAGATAGAGGCCAAAAATCAGTGCTTTGTTTTTAAAATTCTGAAAACCAGACGCAGCACAAATCCGATTACGTAAACGATTCCTATCGATTGCATTGTGTTGAAAGCTTTTCTGAGTAGAAAACTGTCATTGTTTTGAAAGCTTTTCTGAATAGAAAACTGTCAAAACAATTCAATCGAACAATGCGTTTAATGCAAGAGCTTTACGTAATGGCCGCTGGCTGCAAACAAAGTAAATAATAATTTTCACAATAATCCAATATTAACTATTAAACAATTAAGTTTAACATCTACGGAATACATTACGTATAGTTAAATTTAATCACTAAACCGAGGGCAGTCGTAAACTCGCAACATATTAATTTGGTAATAGAATCACCTTCATTTTTTACTCAGTTGCCGCAAAAAACAACCGCAAATCTCGATAGATTAATAGTTAAAGTTAAGGTCAAAAGGTCATCAGCTAGCTAAAAACTACCTTAAAGTCAGTGCAGACCTTTAAACGTTTAGAGTAGACATTTATGAATAAGATGTACGAATTATCAAAGACTGAATTACCAAAAGCATTTAAAATAAAAACCTAACTTAAACCTAAATCTTATTATGAATTATTCATAACGTTGGTATTTTGTTATTAATAATACGATTATTTATTTATTAATATTCCTGATTTCACATTCTACATAGCTAAAGAGAACGCGCGCGAATAACTATCTCAAATTTAATTTCACAACTGAGTATTATCATAAATTTTAAATGCAATTCAAAACTTCAGACTTCAGGAATCAAACAGGAATAAGCAGGTGGGTTGATGGTACGTCTTTCGGATGTTTAGTTCTTGGACATGTTGGTTTACTCACAATGTTATCCTTCATTGTTTGAGAGTAGTATTGCACAAATACATTTTTAGAATAGAAAAATCCATTAGTGCACGGTTTCGCACCCACGACCTTAGATCAGAAGGCGGGATCACTACCACTAGACCACCAATGCTCACAAACGAAGCTTAAAAATATTTCAGGTGCATGCTAACTTATGACACATATAATACGAAAAACCTTCACAATAGGTGGATACAAAATCTGTAATCCTAGTTATATTGTCCATTGAATTATTAAGGTACACGCACAAAAACATTTCAACGCATTGTGTGATGTATGTATGTATGTACAGTACCTAAAGCTACATATTATTGCTAATTAAGAAAATCATTGCATACCGAACGGATCCAAGTTGTTAAATGTAGATTTCTAGTCATTACAACAACTTTGATTCCATAATGGTTTGCCCATCTAAGATACACTAAGTTGGATTCGACCAAACTCGAATATGCACTATTCGCAGAGTAAATCGTTGTAACAAGTAAATTGTCAGTTTACTTGTATTTCACATTTCTTATTCCGCGGAATAGTTATTCCAAAAGTTGGTCGAGTCCAGCCTAAAAATCTTCACCGATTGTTCGTTTTTCTTTAATTTTACACTTTGCACCGACGAGTCGTTACTACACGCTCTTAAAATGTTTGCTGTGCATAAAGTAATTTTTTTATACAACTGAAGTGGCAACCAAGCGTACGGCCCACAAGATGGTAAGTGGTTACCGTAAACTATAGACGCTTGCAATACCAGAGGTATCACTCGCGGGTTGCCACCTTGAGGCATAGATCGAAAGCCTCATGTGCCAATAATTTCACCGGAAACCATACCCATCACACCGGAACACAGCAATGCGAGTATTACTGCTTGGCGGCAGAAATAAGTATGGTGGTAGTCCTTCCCCGGGCGAGCTCTATCACAGAGAACTCTACTACTTTCAAAATTTACTCCGTTTTTTCTTTTTTCTTTAATTTTACACTATGCACTGACAAGTAGTTACTACACGAATGAAAATAGCACTAACTGCTATCAATTTAAACTAGGTTTCCCTGTGCATAAAGTCATGTCACTTTGTGCTTCTTAGATGGGAAGAAAATCATTTTCCTAGGTTGAGCATTGAAGTTTTCTTCATACAGAGGTCATCTAAACCGGAATAAGTCAATCAAAGTACGCTATCTGATGGACGATGGAAACTATTCGAATTGCAACACCCGTCTGCTGTAGGTATAATGAAGTCAAATCGAATATCTAAATAAAGTAGAATGTAAATAATAAATAATAAATAAATAATGCTGGACAATCCACACAGCATCATCTAGCCCCAAGATAAGCTACTGTTAAACAGAGCTGTGTTATGGTACTAGATGACTGATATACATATACTTAATACAATACAATACATAGATAGATATTTTTTTATTATATATAGAAAATACCCAGAACACCCGGAACAAATATTTGTAGATCGTACAAACATTGGACCCGAGGCGGGAATCGAACCCGCAACCTCCGCGTCGCAGGCGGACCTGCGCCCGCCGCGCCACATCGGTCGTCAATGTAAGGTATAAACACAATGTATTTGCATTTTAGTAGAGTTTTATAGCAAGAAAAGTTTTATATCGGAGCGCTCGTGACGTAGCTGCCTAAGTTCTTAGTAGGTCAACGAAGTTGAGCACTGTTCCTCGAAGTTAACATTTAAATGGGTGACCGCCAGTGGCAATTTCAACTGAGCGCTCCCGTGCTTTGGAGGTTGTTAGGCCATGACAGAGGCCTTCGGGCGGCATAGAAACTCTGTCACCAGAGTTGGCCACTGACTCGAACGACTCTACTTTTACTTATAGCAAGAAAAATGTATGCAAATTTATTGATCGGTGTACCGAGATTTAAAAAATAATACACAGATGTAGACTACAAAGGTAAATGGATAATACCGATTCGTCTTCAGATAAGACACAGGTACCTTAAAGAAATGAGAACAAATAAGACACAGGTCTGTCTCATTATTTTAAAACCAGCAGATATAAACAGGAAAAAAAGACTAAAGGTTGTTTTTTTTATTTTTTTTTATTGATTATAGTCAAGCGTTTGACCACCACCTCACCTGATGGTAAGTGATGGTGTGGTCGATGATGGAGCACGCTTATAAAGGTAAGGTAGGTATAATACAAATAATGATTTAGTACGAAAAGGTATTTATGGGTACGTTTTACTAAAACACGGTTAGTAATTGTTTCTTTTAAAAGCTTATTACCATTGGTTTGGTCTTATTTTATATCATTATTTGAAACTCACTCCACCATCTTTAAATTAAATCGGAAAATTGCACGATTTAAATAACCCTTAAATTCATGTTAAACTAACATTTCTTTTATTAGGCTATGCTTTAAGAGTAGCAGAGTTCTTTGTGATAGAGCTCGTCCTGGGGACTACCACCATATCTATTTCTGCCGCCAAGCAGTAATGGAGCATTACTGTGTTCCGGTCCGAAGGGTATGGTTTCCGGTGAAATTACAGGCACATAAGACTTTCGACCTACGTCTCAGGGTGACAACCCGTGAGTGATACTTCTGGTATTGCAAGCGCCCATAGGCTGCGGTAACCGCTTACCGTCTTGTGGGCCGTACGCTTGGTTGCCACTTCAGTTGTATAAAAAAAAATGCTTTATAACGTGCTTCGGATGGCACGTTAAGCAGTCGACCCGGCTTTTTCAAAGTCGTTAGGCCATGACAGAAGGCCTTCGGGCGGCCTAAAACTCTTAACATACATTTTAGTTATTGTCTGAAGGAGCAAAACTTTTTTTTTTTAAGTAATATCTTCCATACTGGTAAAAATAATATGTTTGCATGACATAAGTGCAATTAAATCCAAATTTAAAAAAAATCTTAGTTGTTAGTACATTGTACAAAGTAGAACATTTCATCTATCGTAATGCCCTTATGGGTGCACATTGTGATCCACGATTTGTATTTTCACCCCATCGCACAGCGGCTCTAGGCTTCCGTGAAGTTAGCCGTTTGTGATGCGCAAAGACAATTTAGTTTGAAAAAGCTCCATTGCGCATCGAAACGGCTAATTTCACGACGGCCGAGATCCGTTGTGAGAACTATACCTACCAATGTGATGACAATAAAAATATTGAGTATTGAGTATTGAACCACGTGACCAGAAGCAAAATCATGACTATTTCTTATGAACTTCTTAAACTTATTTTGTAACAGCCGCAAAATTATAATGTAAACGTTATTTCGAGAAGTTTCGTTTTAATATAAACTTTTATTAAATTTTCGAACTTCCTTCGTTTTACTGTATTCGAAAATGTCTATAATTATGTTAAATTAGCACAATGTTGATACAAGAAGTGAAGATATCCCTGTTTCCGTAAGGCGTTGTCCTGTTCAACAAAAATTGGGGAATAAACGCTAATAAACAAAAACAAATTAAACTGAAATGGCATTAAACAAAGGTGAGCCTAACCATAACAAGAGTTTTCTCCCAGCAAACCATTGAGGCTAGAGAGCACAGAATTGATACCAGATATAATAAAAAATGTTTATATAGTTACATAAACATATCTAAATATTTAATAAAATATAAACTAATTATATAAATAAATACAGTTTTGTGATACACGGAAACACTGAAACACTATAACATACAGCTTCGGAATTTGTTCTGTAGAAAAGGTAACGTGTAATTATTATATTCGTATCGTATCAATATCTGCTTATTAATTATTATCTAGGAGTATCTGCGAGTGTAAATAAGTGTTATAGCTGTTGCTCACTAATACCTGTGTTTAGAAACTGCAGTTATGTTAGTTAATCGTAAACTGGAACGCATAACTAATCAAATGCCTGAATGCGGATAGGAAAACTTTGAACTTGATACAATAAATAAAATCATGTATACTAAATTTTTCGTGTTGTGAACAAAATGATAAATCATCTACTGTCTTGAATAATGAGGAATTAATAGGTTCTCTGTGTTTATATTAATGATGTAATAGGACACGAAACCATCTGTTAAAACAAGTTTTAAGTAAAATGCTATTTTTATGCATAGTGTTGTTTCGCGAGAAACGCACTTAAACAAAGACCTGGCATAATAATTATAATGTTTCTAAATTCAACGAAAAATTTTTTGATTAATTTACTATTCGATGTAAAACGTGACTCTACAAACAACACAAGAAAACGTACTTTAAATCGATAGCCTACTATCGATATCGATATACTTTAAATAGATCTATTTTAAATTTAGTGATCACTGCGAGCTTGTAGAGTGACGACTTCTTGTCAGTGCAATATATTCTAATATGGAGTTTTTATAAGTACAGGCACAACGTCCCAAAAGTGAATTGATGATTATACATAACATAATTATGATTCTAGGTCATGAAATATAATGTATTTCAAGATTTTCAAGTTACAACCAAATCCGTTTAGCCGTTACGAAGGTGAGGGGAATAGAAACACACAAATCGCATTAATAATATTCGCCATTATTTTATTTAATAGCTGTTGCCTGCGACTTCATTCGCGTAAAACTCGAGAACCGTATTTATTACCGGGATAAAAAGTAGCCTATGTCCTATTTTCGGTCATTATCTATCTATGTCTTTAAATTTCAGCCAAATCGGTTCAGTGGTTATCAAGTTATAGAGGAACATCCAAACTTCTGCATTTATAATATTAGTGGTGATGTGATGATTATTTTTGGTCAATCTCAAAGCTTATGTGGTGAATAGGCGATCGAACGCGGTCGTCCTTGCGCTCGGTCGTCGGCACACATAGCGCTCTCGGTGTGCCGCTGCCTGCAGGTCACCACCGGGTCCGGGGGGCCTAGGGGGACTGAGGGGCCACCCTCAGCCTCACCCACACTCCTCTCACTAGCTGTTTTATGGAAACAACTGGCATTGACATACTTTTGTATTCTATGATACAGATTCACAAATAAGTAATAACGTAGTAAGACGTAGCTGGCTAAGTTGTTCTTGACAGATCAACGAAGTTAAGCGGCCTTCGGTTCGGGCGGCCTACAAACTTTGTCACCAGAGTTGGCCACTGACAATACGAATTTACTTACTTACTGGCCAATACTGGTGACGGAGCTAAAAGGCCGCTCTATGGCCTCGGCTATAACTTAATAACTTTAATAAAGCCAGCTAGATTTACACAGTATTTGATCACCGGTAAAAAAATCTATGAAATAATACATTTTATTACCTACATTTTTTGTCTGCTATTTTAAAACAACATAAAACAAAAATAGACATTGAGAACGAGTATCATTCTTGTAAAAACGAGTTAAAACGAATTAAAAATACTGCAGTTGCAATTATTGACCTAAACTTTTAAACTTCATAATCTTTTTAAAAAACCGCTAGAACTAGAAAATAAAACGAACTAATGCACCTAACCTTTACGAGCCAAAACTTGTTTGAATCGTTAAAGTTTTTCACAATTGACACGATTTAAATACCATCTGAACTGGTATGTCTGGTTTTAGTACACACCTACAATCTACATAGTTAGCGCAGAACAGATAGCACTTCGTACAGAATGGCCTCTCCCTACCTCCCACCGGTTAAACTTACCTCACCATGAGAGCGAGTTTGCCGGCACCACACGGTACCTTTCGCCGGCACTGAAGGTTCACCACACTAAGATTTTGTGTAGGTCCAAGCGCGCGCATGCCAGCGAGAGCTAAAATGTGCTCTTGCTATAATTGGGTGGGGCCAACCATGACACACATAAATAGTTCGTGTAACGCTGTCACGGACCGTCAGACGGTCTAACAGCATATAGTCCATTAGAAAAAAAAAAACACACACACACACATAAATACAACGGCACCGTTTACGTACACAAACCATGCATGATCGCGACGCGCTTTCGTCATACATTTTATTGAGTGTCCGGGGTGTGTCTATATCATATTTGAGGCAAGACATGTAAGTGGGATGAGTCAGTAATCTCTGGTGATGGAGTTAATATACCGCCTCAAGGCATCTATCTTGGCCTAACAACTTTAAAAGAGCCGGGACCGACGGCTTAACATGCCCTCTGAAGCACGGAAGGGATAGTTAGTTACCACTGGTGATCATGACTTATAGAAATGGTGACTACGCGGAACAGTGCTTAACTTCGTTGACCTGTTAGGACAACTTATTTGGACAATTATGCCAGCTACATAAAAAGCGTTTCACATTCGGTTCTGTGAAACATATATTCGAAGTTGCATAAAACAGGTTCATTTTTGTAAAACTCTATAATAAATAAAATACTCAATACTCAATTTATTTATTGCTCTCATATGGTTGGTTCATTTACAGTTATATAATAGGTGGTAGTATTACATATATGAACCCTATAAAAGGGTATGACAACATGGAGATAGGCCGAAGTTTAAATAAGTAGGAAGTAAGTAGATAAATTAAGTAGATAGATTACGAAATAGAATCTGAGAGAGAATCGCGCTTGAAGTATATATTTGACTAAAAAATCCTCAATATTTTTTTTTTTATATAAGTAACTGAAGTGGCAACCAAATTTGTAAATTTTCCCGAAATCGTTAGACCCTTTTTCGAGATTCAGCCACCTTTTTCTACCAACTACGAACCAGCCTGGGTGGAAAAATGGAATATTATATCATAATCTTACTAGAAGTACCCTAGAGGTATATATTAGTGCAATTTCCTTAAAATTAGACACCCGTTGCTATATTTTTAACCGACTAAACACAGAGGAAGTTTTTGTTAAAAGCTTTGTTTTTTCGCACAATAAATTCACAGATATTCTCGTATTTCTTTAGCTTTCTTGACTGTCTGTGACGGTCAGTCAAACAGACAGTCGGAAAAGAAAGTGATACTGTTAGGTTTTTTTTTGTTGAAGTACGGAATTCTAAAAATTACCCTTTGGTCCACTTTCACAACTATTTTTCACAAATAGTTAAAAAATAACACTTTTTACTCCTTATTTCATAACCGGTTATTAAAATGGAATAAAAAGTGGCCTGTCTTAATTGACATCCGAAAATAGTTAAGAAATGAGAAATATAATTCTGCTTTTATGTCTATGCTAGTTGTAAAAGCAGAATTATATTTCTCCTTTCTTAACTATTTTCGGATGTCAATTAAGACAGGCCACTTTTTATTCCATTTTAATAACCGGTTATGAAATAAGGAGTAAAAAGTGTCTTTTCTTAACTAGTTGTGAAAGTGGACCAAAGTAAAATTACATGATCTTTGTTGATATTATGTGCTTCATTATACATTGTAGGTGTCATTTGTTTGTTAAGTAATCTGGACTTGAAATTAAAACTACATTTTAAACATGAGGTATTACTTAGGTTCTTACATAAGATGTGGTTTTTTGTTAGTAAAATATTCATATTAATTTTCAACATACAATTTTGTATGATAAGGAGAAGCTGAATCTGTAATTAGTCTTCAAAAGACCATTAAAAAGACTAAAAAATATTACAAAATACTTAATGGCAGCAAATACAATACAATTTTCAAATTTTAATTTATGTGTGACTGTACAGATGATCTTAAGATTTTTTTACTTCTTAATAAATCAAATTGTAGCAAATGAGTGAAGAGCACTTAAAAGATAAAAAATAATAAAATATTTTATGTTAATTATTGACCACAAAACATTACAGTAGGATTATCTGCTTCAGATAATTAAACAGATTATACGTGGTAAGTCGCAAAAATTATAAAATTAATAGCTACAATCAATTCAGATAACAAATTAGTCTGCAAAAATATGTATTAAATTGCCTATTCGATAATCACCTTTATTTTAATCATTTAGAAAAAAATAATATTAAAACGATGTGACGTTGAGTAGATATATCAGAGTTTATCGTGACGTCTTTAGAATATGCTTTCGGTGGTTTGTCCACTTAAGTAGCACCACATAACTCAATAACTTTTAATTATTTTAAATCCTAAAAAGTCTTCTACACTTTGCGAGCATGCGAGCGACAAATTGTCAGTCCAAAAAAATTAAATGTTTTTTTTTCGTTTTACATACATACTGAATAGTATATAACACGAAGCTACAATCGGTTTTCATCAATAGATAGAGTAATTTAAGAAGAAGGATAAGTACAGTTCAAGCACCCGTGCGAGGCCGGAACGAGTCACTATATATATATATATATATATTTTTATCTAGCCTGTACTGTCCCACTATAATATCAAGTCGAAATATAATGATATTTCGATATTGTAAAGAATCCAATTTTGTCAAGGCACGTTTCTTGGTGCTCCTTAGAACCGTCTTCCAATTGTTTTTGTAGGTCTTAAGTTTGTCTGCATTGGAAGAATGTGACGTAAAGTCTGCTAAATAGATTGTGACGTAAAGTCTGATAAATGGATTATGACGTCTGTCAAATATCGTTTCCAGTCGTTGTTGTTATTAAAGTGGTGCGGCTAATATAACACTGCGGCCATGCAGGCCTATTGTGTTCAAAGTTCAGTCGTTGTTGTAGGCATCTAGCCTCTAGCGGAACATTGGCAGCTTCGAGTATATACCACACTCTGTAGAACCCACTTAACAATGTAAGAGTTTGAAAAGTCATAAATAAAAGAAGAAGAGTTTGAAAAGTAAGTTGCGAAAATGCGTTGCGAACTAAACTAGGTTCGAACATTGTCTAATGTGAAGGATACGTTTCGAGTAACTATTCTAAAAAAGTAAAAATAACTTGATCTTTAACTCATTGAATTTCAAAATATATTCGGCAAACGGCTTTAATGCTCAGGATATTTTCATTAAAAGTATTCAGATCTGATGTCGGATGATCTTGGGCACGACTACACTGTTTTTCACCAAACGTAGCTTATAACTTTACTCGTAGCATTGAATCAGTTTTTAAAAAAAATAATCATCGTGGTACTTTTGAGTTGTGGAGCTGCCAGAAAACTGAACAAAAATACTAGCAAACATAATAATAAAGTTATAGTACCTCTCATTTCAGTCAAAGGATAAAAAGAGAAGACAAAAACACTACAATATGATTTATTTTATGCGGCAGTAAGTAGGTATACACAAGTAATTAATTATCGAAGCGAGTCCTAATTAATGATAGTATCGCGATACCACACGTGGCCTCGCGATAGTGCCGGTACATCTGCGGATTAGCAAACTACTGCCAATTCACTAAACAATAATATTAGTTTATTAGCTTGTGATAAATATCAAAAAACTATTGTACTTTATTTCTCGTAAGCGTTCGATTAAACATGGGGAGAGAGAAACGAGAAGAGCGGGACAACGGTGAAATAGCTTAGGCCGAAAGTACATGAGAAGGCACAGATAATAAAGGCTTTTACATTGATTATCGCTTTTTTTTTATTACATTAACATCGTAGATACTTTTTAACTTTTGCATGAAATAGGGGCTGCTGGGCGTTATGAGTAAGAAGACATGGTGTGTTTGTTCATCTGTTAGTTTGTCAGTTATTTACATTTTGGCTGCTAGGGAGGGTATTAAAACGACCGAAATAGATTATGATGTGCGATTTAATTAAATTTAATTAAAAACTAATCAACTAAACTTTACAATCGCCCGATGTAAGAAACGAAAGTGTTTAGTTGAAAATTATGTCTAACTAAAACTACGTGACAATCGCCCGATGTAAGGAAAGAAAGTGAATTAATTAAAGTGCCAAAATTAATGCTAAACAAAAGTGCAACGATAACAGTTTCTTGGTCACACAGCGCGCGGTAGGTTAACTGTTCCGAAACGCGGCACAATTCACTGGAAGACTTTGCGATCAGCGCCAGGTGCTGGTGGTTACATAACTAGTTTGCCTGTGGACGAGCCCATTATCAAATATTTAGGAACTAAACTAGTGCGGTTGGAACTGAATGAATCGTTTGATGTTTTATTCAGTACCGACCGTGCCTTTAGTTCTTCTTACCAAAAATAAATAAATATACTATTAAACTAAAGGCAAATTAAACTAAACACTCAACCAATAGCTAGCTCGTCTGATATCTTCTCACTGGGTTTCCACATCAAATCAAATCAAATCAAATCAAATACATTTATTGCTGTCATATGGTACATTATGTAGTTGTTACAGAATAAGTAGTATCACACATGAACCCTGTTATTAGGGAATTGCAACATGGAGAAAGGCCGAGGTTTATGCATTCGGTATTTATATTAAAAAAGTAGATAGATAGGTAAGTATGTCATGAATTGAATGATAATGTTGGTACCTAATAATAAATAAAATTGTTAGTGACGTAGTAGACGTAAATAAATGATTTATCTATCTATCTATCTATCTAGTAGTCATAGTAATAGCTTATAAAATTATGCATATATTACATGGGCATATTAAGAAGAAAGTTAAGGGCTTCCTAATCAGGTAAGCAACGCTTCTGTAACATCTAAATTAGTGTTGCAGATGTCTATAGGCGACGATGATTGATCTTTCAATCAGGCGGCTGGTCTACTTGTTTGTCACCTTACGACATAAAAAATAAAAAAAATGAATCGTATCCTTAGATGGTGGAATACAAAAACATCCAGAAACAAATGCATATCGGCGGTTTAGCTAAAATTTGTTTGCAATCTGTGCCCATCTGACACCGAGAGTAGCCTGATACCGATGTGTCAGCATGGGATCCATTTTATTATGTGACTATTGTTAGGTGTTGAACAACTCACTGCATGGAAACAGAGTTTATGAGTTTAGACTCTATTAATCTTACCATAAAAGTTTTTGTAAACAATAAACAACAGTTGAAAGATGACGTAGAAAATAGTTGTTTACATAGTAAAAAGGCTTACAACATATTATTTGCACATTATTCAAAATCACATTTAAAACTTGTTTAATTTACTCTCCTAAGTCGATATTTCACAAAGTACGTCATCTCAAAGTTTATGACTAGTTTTTGTTTTGATCAATAAATCTTAAGAGTACACGGCTCCAAGCGTTTGTAAACTAGTAAAAAAAACTTGAATTTATGATAAATTATAAATTTTCCCATTACTCAAGACCGCACGGATGCCTCAGACATTAAATAAGTTAATCGAGTCGCGCCTCACAAACTAAAATACGGATTATTTTAGGGTCCGACCTTCGTTTATTTGAGAAAAAGGTTAGTCGAATATTGTCAATGAACTTTAGCCCTTCAAATTTTAAAGGACTACTTCAATACGTTTCAGTATCAAAGCACAGACTTATAACGCAAAAGCTGAAAGTTTCATTTATTTCCGCTACAAAAGCCTACAAAGTTGTACGGTCGCTTGCACGCACACAAGCGCACGGATATATACCAAGGGGATGACATTTACTCCAAAAAGCTAAGCCCCATAGCAGAGTATAGCTGGTGTTTGAGCATAGTAGCGCGAAAGTAGCGCTTCAAAACTCGATCTGAGACGGTTTCGACTCCTCTAAAAAGGTTACACTGACAGTTACTTCGGGTCTATGCCTTTTATGTCTATGAATTATAAAATCATTGGGATTATAGTAATCAAACATAGTTTAGTTGAATATTATTAACCTTTAGAATTTGTCTAATTAAGTTTACGCGTAGAATATTAAACAAAAGTCCACAAACCAAATCTAAACTAAAGGCATCCATATGAGATATATTTTTAAAATAATCGTTTGTAAAGTTAGAAGTTATCTAGTCGGTTTGTGAGTTGCTTCAAGCAAAAATCTACCTAACTTATTACACAATTTTGAAACCAATTGTCCGTCTATTAAAGATGATTATTACTGGCTGTTCTAGTATTACCATTTTGCTGGTAATCACCGTACTGTGGAATTCGGTAGCTGGTTGGATACAACAATCAGTATACTTAGGCACCAATTAAGTACTTGATTGGATGCCGGCTCGGTTCTACTGCCATGAGCTGTGACGTCACAACAGACATGTAGTTTGTGTCCAGTTCTGACGTCATAAGTCAGAGCCAGTTTAAGGTGGGCCACCCATCTAAGGATAACCAAATGACGTGAACCGATAGCTAACACAGGAATACCTTGCTTAAATCTATAGCCGTTAGTTCTATTTTTATGTATCGAACACTGCGGGCGGGTAGAGTGACGGCTAGCCTGTGCAATGTATTCGATAATTAATGAAAATGAAACAAACTGTTCGAAATCCGAAGTTTTTTCTGAAGATAAACAACTTGTTTGACAATTATTTGACATGAATAACAGCGTTTTTTTATTGCGTAAAATAAACTACCTACCAAAATCCCATACGAATTGACAATTGGACGATACGGTTTTTAAATAAGTACCTATCATTGACATAAATCTCATTGACGTAAAAATATGCTTTTACCAAATTGGTGAATCAATACAAGAAATAAACAAAGTCAAAGTCAAAGTCAAAAATGATTTATTTCAATAAAATCACAAGGATCATTTTGAAATATCTTAAAGCTAGGTGAATTTACGCCAGACGTATTGTATTGGTACGATACGATTGTCGAAAGAGTTTTTCATGATTCGCCCTCTGTGTAGATTGCTAATCACGTCACTTGGTTCTTCTTAGATGGGCAACCGTAATATTTTTTAGGACACATAAAGTTCTGGGAAATTAAAATTAAAATTAAGCAAGTTTAATTTAAAGTTTAACAAAAACTTTAGCTCACCAAACTAGTTATACATTTTTCTTTACAATAGGTTTTTAATTTCGGAACTAATCAAATACTATTTAACCCTAATTTCAGTTTGTAAATACCACAGTGTTGGCTATAACTCAACGTTATATAATTATATACTACGTCTTTGGATGTGATTTGCATATTTTTTGCTGTAAATTTTTGTATTGATGTTAGTCATCATCATGACAGCCTTCTAATGTTCCCACTGCTGGGACACTGGCCTACTCTCAGGCTAGAGTGATTGGGTCTTAATCCACCACGCGGACCCAATGCGGATTGGTGGATCGCACATGTCTTTCGAATTTTTAGTTCTTGGACATGCCGGTTTCCTCACGATGTTAGTCAAAAATAATAATATTTATTGAGCAATCATGCTCGTCTTATGTACTTACTTACGGTGAGAGTTTTATCTTAGCATAAATATATATTACACCTTATATTTTTTTTAATTTAATTTATAGATAAAAACTTCAAAACGAGAACTTCGTAAGCATAAATTTTTCATACCTTTTTAAATTACAAACATATTTTATTTATATATCATGCTTCATCGTTTTTACACAATGATAACTTAAAGCGCTGTATTCGTAAGATACACAGCACACAGTGTACGAGTACATAGTAATTGTTGATTTATTTACGTTCACGGTGAACCGGCACGGCTGGGCCGCGGCGCCTGCGCCTGCGCCGGCGACGGACGATGCGCGGTGAAAGTAGCCGGTATTGAAGCTTACGACCTGTTGTTGGATAACACTCGAGTAGGCAATGAATGACAACCTTGGCTTCAATGAATGACAGTTATTATAAAATGTAATGAGTCTTTTAAACAGACTCTTTATAAATATAGCCAAATTAAAATCTCTTTAGTTTTTGAAGGCGTTTTATAATATATAAGTGCATCCAAACAGACTTCGTAGCAGCACACTGAGCAGTCCACGAAATCTGCGCAAAGTTATACCAAAATGTTTCGCGGAAGCGTAGGTTAACTTAAGTTAACGTCTGGCAAATTAGGCTTATTTAAAAACACGGTGTAAGTCCTTTACAACAAGAAGTTAATTATGATTAAAAAAAACAACATGACATGTAAACATAGTGTGGTTTAATTTTTTATATATATGTATGTTAGTTTTAAGGTATATATAAATATGGGCCTGTCATAAGTTATGTACTAAGTTGCCTGAAATAAAGATTATATTATTATTATATTATTATAATGACAAGTTAGTTACTTATCTACAAGAACTACATTCACTTGATACAAAACTATTGATTGAATAATAAAATATGGATACGATGAGCCAGAAATAGCTTCCATACACTTATGGGCGCAATATGGAAAGGTTTCGTCAAACACCATTTGGTGGCGGCCATCACATTATAATAATATTAAAATAGACGAATCGGATTAGATAGACCGATGTATATACTTTAATATCAATTTGCACAATAAACTACTGATAATATAATAGCTAGTAGCTTATAAGGAGCAGAACCTTCAGCAGAAACTACTTGTATTCTTTTTATTTTTATATCAGCAAGTGACAAGACAATCAAGGCGACCACCTGATTTTAAGCACCACGCCTGACTATTACAGATGCAGTGCCACCCAAAGCTTAAAGTTTTTAACTGTTTGCGTGGCACTGCACTGCGCTTATTATTGAGACGTTTGTTTTTTGTTGTTAAGTCTCTTTCGCCCAGTAATTTCACTTGCTACAGTGCCCTTCAAACCTAAACACACTACTGCTTGGAGGAATATGCGGAGATCGCGTCTTTTCTTTAAACACTTTGACATATGCACCTCATGCGAGCAAATTTTCGGAGCAAAAAATACCTTATATTATTCCAATCCGGACTATTTAATAATAACTAACCTATGTATAGTTCTCACGACGGATCTCGGCCGTAGTGAAGTTAGCCGTTTCGATGCGCAATAGAGCTTTTTCAAACTAAATTGTCTTTGCGCATCACAAACGGCTAACTTCACGGAAGCCTAGATCCGCTGTGCGAACTATACCTACGTGCCAAATTTAACATCTCAGCCATATGCCAATGCACAAACTCTCAAACAAGTTTTTTGCACTTATTTCTCACATATATTTTCTCAAGGTAATGCAAATCACTCTTAAATAGGCGGTCTGTTACATCAGCAATACTACATCATTTATAATAAACAATGGTGAAGTTGAGTACTACTGACAGACAGACGTAAAATTAATGAAAATGACGCCATTTTAGGCAAAAATACTACTCGAAAAATCTCTCTGGATACGCATACCAATTTTAACTTTAATTAATCCAAAAATCCAATTTAAATTATAAACTAAGTCACCAGAGTTGGCCACTGACTCATACGAGCTGACATTTAACTGTGATTTAAAATCAAAGAGTGCAAGCTTCATGTGCTAATCTAAAGCTAACTTAAAATCATTAAACTTCTTTTTGATCTTTGACGATCGATGTGGCGCAGCGGGCGCAGGTCCGCCTGCGACGCGGAGGTTGCGGGTTCGATTCCCGCCTCGGGTCAAATATTTGTACGATCTACAAATATTTGTTCCGGGTGATCTGGGTATTTTCTATATACAATAAAAATATCTATCTATGTATTGTATTGCATTAAATATATATCAGTCATCTAGTACCCATAAAACAGCTCTGTTTAACAGCAGCTTACCTTGGGGCTAGATGATGCTGTGTGGATTGTTCAGCATTATTTATTTATTTAAACTCCTTGTCCCTGATTGCCTTGCTGATAAAAATCTTCAGTAGGTGTATGCGAGGTGTATGCTTATTGACCACCTGTAGATTATGACACGAGTCACATTAGGCAGCTGATTACCATATAATGATGTAGGCTATTGTCACATAAATAAACTATCACAAATAAGGTAATGCGATAGTTTAGTAACAAGGCTCTAGTTTATGTGTGGGAACATTATTAAGGAGTTATTTTTATTCACATTAGATTGATATTTGCACGACTGTCAGTGATCGTTTATTTAACAAAGGATTCTTAGTTTATTCAGTAAAGTTCGACCTTTGACCTTCATCACGAAACTGTCAAAGTTAATCAACGTTTTTCTCAGGTAGAGTGAGTAGAGTTCAATGGTTGTGTTACGTGTCACATTTTTACAGTCAATATTATTATTATAAGAAATTATTTCTGTTTTTAATAATTTTACTTTTTTATTTCAGGTAAGCATTGCTAGTATCATTATTTTGAGATAATGAAAAAGGTTCTTCTGCGTTTGGTGAGTACTTTTTCTGTGTGAATTAACAGCAAATACGAATATTTTATGAAAAGAGTAGGTAGGTACCTAGTTTATGTATTAAGATTCGTGATGTGAGTGCCTTTTCCATCTATTAGATTTTTTTGAGTAATCTATATCAAAAACTTTAGTAAAGAAAAATAAAAAAGCCTGAGCTTTTGACTTCAGATCTTCAGAATTAATCTATGTATTGGATTTAAGTTTTAAAAATTATTCTCGTTTTGGTATCTATAGTACTGATAATAACATTTCCTCGTATCACCACAATCCATCGAAACTTTTTTAGTTTTAGCGTCGGTTTTTATTTTTTATGATTTTTCGTTATGATTTCTGATAGTAAGTTCGTCGCTACACTAGTATTCCGGTGGAAGCTTGTAATTACAGTGCAATAGAAAGGGCACGATGAAGTGGCAAGGCGGGTAACGGGACCGCATTCCGTGACTCGGAACTATACACGCTAAATGGAGCGCTTACCAGCCTGTGAATTGGAATCTATACCATAGAATATCCTATCCTACTTCTACATAGTATCAAACAAAGTAGAATCCTACCGTCTGTCCCTATATGTTATTTAAACTACCGAAACTACGCAACGTTAATCTACGCAACGGTCACTCATATCGACGAATGATAAAGTGATTCAAGAGAAAGGTGTATTTATTTATTTTATATATTCCGTTTACAATTTTACAATCATGTCTGAAAGTGGTGTTATTCAAATTAAAAATAAACGTATAAATAGTTCAAGCACTGAATTTTCATTTGTTGTTATGAAGCACAGAATTTATTTGCAAACTACAGGCATGTGTATCACAGCCTTTATAGCAAATAAACCTAACAACATAAGAACCAGGAAACCGAACCGCCCGCTTAAATTGGTCTATCTATCTAGACTTTATAATAGTCAAGATAATACCTCCAGTGTTAATAAAAACATTACGTAAGTTTATTAAATGTAATGGAACAAAATGGCCGCCACGAGGAAATGCTTGCCTCGGCGGATAATTTTATAACGCACGCGTACAATTCCAGCTTATATGATGTGGTACTAGGAATAGTTAGATGTAGCTTTTGCTATCAATATAGTATGAATATACCATGTTTTATAAGCATGAAAGATAGGAGGTTCTTCCATTAATTATTACTTTTACACGGCATAACACCTTTTTTTTTTTTTTTTTTTATACAACTGAAGTGGCAACCAAGCGTACGGCCCACAAGATGGTAAGCGGTTACCGCAGCCTATGGACGCTTGCAATACCAGAGGTATCACACGCGGGTTGCCACCTTGAGGCTAAGATCGAAAGCCTCATGTGCCAGTAGTTTCACCGGAAACCATACCCTTCGCACCGGAACACAGCAATGCGAGCATTGCTGCTTGGCGGCAGAAATAACATCCGACGAATAACTCGCTAGGATACTTGGCCTACAAGCGAAAGAGATTGGGTCCGATCCACTATGGACTCTTTTATGCGGATTAGGTGACGGCACCGTCTTTGAAACATGACGTTTTTATCACCGTTTGAGAGCTCTGGAAAAATTAAAATCTTGAAGAAAATTATTCGGGTTATGTTCTGTCTTTGTCCGGGGTCCTAAGTAAGGAAATCTGTCGTGTAATTCAAAATAATTAAACAGAGTAGGCTTTTTTATGTATTTACCAACTGATGCAGTAACATTTTAGCAGTACAATCCTGTCGGTGGCCATGAAGTTACAAGTTATTGAAAACGAGTTATCCAAAATAATAAACTTTTAATTGGTACCTACATACAACAAAAATATAGTAACTATAAATCATCGACATGGAACCCCTGTGAGTGAACACGTTGCAGAGTTTACGATTTAATTTATTATATTTTTATGATGGTTCTATAACTAACTTGGTAGTAAGTTATAACTAATTGATTGAAAGACGCATTTTTTTTTAATTATTGTATTCGTATGATTTTTTAAATTCTAACGAAACATGCGCTACTAATGATGATTTACTATTAGTTAATAAAAAAACAACTTTAATACTATTATGTACAAATTGAAAAAAAATATTTTGATGATTGTGGAGATAAGAGAGGTTGCAGTTATTGACACGTTTTTTATGAGTTTTTTATAAAGCGCATTTTAATCAATTTTCGACAAAAAATTTAAGGGACAAATTCAAATCGAGAAAAGAGTGAATTAAGATGAATGAATTGATAATAAATATTTAATGAACCTACCTAAAAACTTAGTACAAAGGCGATCTTAATGCTAGTAAGCATTATCTTCTAGATAACCTTTGGTGTATCATGGATAATTAAATGTGAAGAATCAACACTTTCTACGCGGGTTAGTGTCAAAATCCCTTTTAAAATCCCAGGTGAAGTTAAACTTCCCACTCACTGGTGGATAGGGTCATAATTGGTTTTGCAGTCAAGTACCAATTGACAATATCCTGTGGCGTGGGGTCGTGCTGCTCTCAGCTCCGTACTCACTCTATCCTGTGGCGTGGAGTCATGCAGCTCTCAGCTCCGTACTCACTACTTGCTGACAGAGTTCCTGTGTCCTCATTAACACGTGGGTAATTTATTCAATAAAATCAAATTATTCATAAAGCAACTCCCGCAGGCAAAATATCTAACAAAGCTAAAAAGGGAAACTCGTGATTGCACGTTTGAACTATGAATTTTATTGTGCACCTGCAATAAGAACTGCAAGTGAACTGTGCATGACAAAAATATGCAAGTTTTTCAACGTTTCCAATTTTCACAATTCTATTCGACACAGTTGTAGCGATTTGTTTTTATAAACTCTTCAATCTTCCTTTTATGCATGTAATGCTTTAAATATTATGTAATCTTGAGCCATCTAAGTTTATTATAAAAAATATTAAAGCCAAGATTGAAGTGGGTTGGAAATATGTTATGCTGTCAAGTCTATTTAGGTCTCGCGGAGGGTAATTAGCATACAAATAGTTAATAATGTATAGAGTCGATAGGTAACTTAGAACAATTAGCGGTGCAAACAATACAACAAATCAAATAATATTTATTTTAGTGTGACACATCTATTTAGTGTATTTTTTAGTCTTTCACTTGTTTCTGAAACTTATCAGCGCCAACTGTTAGTAAAAAACAATAAACACAGGTGTATTTCTCTTTCAACTCAGAAGCCAAATATTTATTCTGTAATTACTTACCTACAAAATCACACGGTTCTTATTAACCATTTTTGTGAATTTCAGCACGTAATTACTAATTAATAAAATTATTCTAAAAGTCTATTCTGTGAATACATTGTATTACGTATTGACGTCAAAAACTTTAGTCTCCACTTCTTGAAATATAAACGAAGTATTATTATGTAAATGTTGTTTATGTTGAAACCTTCAAAACATATCAAAGTTCAAACTAAATAAACTCGATTTCAAACTAATAACTTATTTAGAAAATATAAATGATTTAATATGTAGGTGCCTACGTTTTTTACTATGTGTAGCATGTTACACATAGTAAAAAAAAATTATGTTTGTTTGTGGATAAATAAACCTTCACACATTTTACTCTGAGTCCTTATTTTCGCAAAATAAGAAAAATAAGAATACTTTGTAACTAATATCAATCACCCTAAAACTTAGACATAGGGGGACTTAATCTTGAATCCAATAACAATTCTAATCCAATCCCGATTTCAATCCAATTACTTTACTTAGTGGTATAAAAAAAAAAAACTTAGAAGTGATTCTATTGGTTCCTAACAAATACATCCCTCGCTACACATCCTCGCACATCTCTGGTGGAAATGCAGCCTAAGGCCCCTTGATTCATCCGAGCAATGCGTTTAATGCGAGTGGCTTACGTAATCGCTCTGCAGGCCTCCTGTGCTCGCACGCGTGCAAACATTAAAGAATGAGCAGTGTACTCTTTATAGTTTTTATTGCACGTGACTGATAATGTATGAATTTGATTTATTATTTTAAAACAGTTCATTATTTTTATAGTTCGTTTGTAACGGTCTACAAATAGGTTTTTCTTGTGAATTTTGTTTGACTTTTATTGCATATAAATTTATTAGTTGTATTATATTTCCTGTAATAAATTGTAATTGTACAAAAAACATTAGAAATTTTTATACAAACCTAGTGTTAGAGGGGGTTTTATAGAAAGACTCAGGTTTAAATTACACAAGATATATTTTCCAAGAACACAACTATTCGCCATCTAGTAACACAAGTACTCCTTACAATGGGTATAACTGGACTAAGCTGAATATTTGAATAAATAGGCACAGTTTTTTATTTGTAAACCTAAGTAATGGTTAAATCTTTTATCAAACACTCAATTTGAATAAAATAATAATATCAAAAAGAAACGATAGAGAATAATCAATCATTGGAAAATAACTTGAGAAATGTGTGTTATCTTGAAAAAAACCGTGCTACAAGTAGGTATATTATTAGACATAAAATATCGCCTATTTCTATAAAAATTCAACACAAAAACACTTTTTAATTAGAAGAACTCCTCACATACACTTGCTAATTGTAACTGTTCGAGCAACGTGTTAAAATATTGATGTTATTTTACAGCTAGGTGTTACTGACTGAATCAAACTAATTTAGTCAAATAGTTGTAATATAATTTCCATTTTAATAATAATTTCTCGTTCAATATAATACCAAAAATAAGTTAACTGTCCAAAATGGAGGGTTTACAAAAAATTACAGTGGATCGCTCTCTACTCTAGAGCTAGCCACGAGTGACTGGGATTACTTTGACTAGGTGTTACTGACTGAATCAAACTAATTTAGTCAAATAGTTGTAATATAATTTCCATTTTAATAATAATTTCTCGTTCAATATAATACCAAAAATAAGTTAACTGTCCAAAATGGAGGGTTTACAAAATATTACAGTGGATCGCTCTCTACTCTAGAGCTAGCCACGAGTGACTGGGATTACTTTGACAGGTATGCTTGACAGACTAGTTTAACATGCATGACACAGGTGAAAGCCTGCCTGCGAGATATTTAAAGATTTTTCTGACAAAATATAAACAAACTCACAGAAACTAAATTGTAGCAGGTGCCCATGTCACTTTGTAGGATCATTTTCATAATTATACTACAAACTTCTGTTAGCTAACGTTTCTTTAAAATCTGTTCTAAATTGTTAATTGACATTTATAATGACAAGGAAAGACAATACTTTTTTTTTGTATACAACTGAAGTGGCAACCAAGCGTACGGCCCACAAGATGGTAAGCGGTTACTATGCCTATGGATTGCAATACCAGAGGTATCACTTAGCGGGCCGCTAAAACCACAGCTTCTTTTATGAATGAAAGATGATTATAGCATGCCTAGTATTTATTATTCTTTCCACAATAGCACTTTATTATCCTAATTACAACAGCCAGTTGAATGTTAAGATTATTTACATGAGTACTCAGTAATGTCGTAAATAATACGCGGCTAACGCGTGCGCCGGAAGTGGAGGCGCCATCTTGCCCTCACGTGACTTCCGTAACCTTTCTATCAACACTTCGGTGCTATAGAGCCTTTGTACCATTGATATTGAATGAAGACCTTCGTCTTCGTAGTGAATAAGAATATAAACTGTCTTGAAAGCAATGCTACTCAGTAATACAATGACAGCGAAATTACAGTTGCATCGTAATTTTTTTCATCTTTCGCTGAGTACTGAAAGTATTCACGACTAAGTAAAAAAAAATCACAAGGATCACTTTGAAACGTCTTACAAGCTAGGTGAATTCACGTCAGTTCCAACGTATCTTCTCGCAACGTCTTCTACGCCACAGATTATTATTTCTAGGAGTTAGATGTCGGAATTCCTTTTACCCCCGAAATATTCATATACACCAGACTTCGTTCGAGTCGAGAAAAAAAATTGTATTGTTTTATTCCACTAAGATATAATTGTACACTCGGAAAAGTCAAAATAATTGAGTAGGTATATATATATATATATATATATATATATATATATATTTTATACAATTAAAGAGGCAACCAAGCGTACGGCCCACTTGATGGTCAGCGGTTACCGTAGCCTATGTACGCATGCAACATCATAGATCACTTGCGTGTTACCACCCTGAGACGTTAGATGGAAAGTCCATACCCTTCGAACCGGAACACAGCAATGCGAGCATTACTGCTTGGCGGCAGAAATAGAAATAAATATTAAAATAATAACAATGAACATACTTATAATACTAATAAAAGGTAGCAGCATAGCAGCATACATGTTCATTCATAATCAGTTATTCAGCAAAGAATTTCATCATCATCATATCAGCCGACGTCCACTGCTGGACATAGGCTTCCCCCCAAGGGCGCCATGACGACCGATTCTGGGCCTTCACCATCCACCGACTTCCTGCGACCGCTTTAATGTCATCGGTCCATCGAGTGGGGGGCCGTCCTACACTTCGTTTTCCAGTTCGTGGGCGCCACTCGAGAACCTTTATTCCCCAACGGTTATCGGTTCTGCGAGCCATATGGCCTGCCCATTGCCACTTCAACTTACTAATTCTAAGAGCTATGTCGGTGACCTTGGTTCTTCTACGGATTTCCTCATTGCAAAGAATTTAATAATAGTTTAATTTACATAGATTGAGGAGTCGTGAGATAACTCTAATGAGACCATTTTTTCTCTACAACAACAGTTTTTTTAATGAACTTTTGTCAAACATGTAAAGTTGAAAAACACCTTCACCTCATGACTCGAAATTCAAGTAAAAATAATTACCCATCGTTATTTTGACACTAATTTTATATAATAATATTTGTTTGTAAGGTGGTGCCATTCTAAAAGCATTGAATAATTTTATTGGCTCTAATTAAAGCAAGAAGCGTTTGAGCAACTATTATCTGATCACGACCGATGTGGAGCAGTGGGCGTAGGTCCGCCTGCGACGCAGAGGTTGCGGGTTCGATTCCCGCCTCGGGGCAAATGTTTGTACGATCTACAAATATTTGTTCCGGGTGTTCTGGGTATTTTCTATACATAATAAAAAATATCTATCTATGTATTGTATTGTATTAAATATATATCAGTCATCTAGTACCCATAATACAGCTCTGTTTAACAGCAGCTTACCTTAGGGCTAGATGATGCTGTGTGGATTGTCCAGCCTTATTTATTTATTTATTTATTTATTTATCTGTCCTATGCTAAAAAAACTAGATCTAATTTTTATACACTAGATGTGTGAAGTCTGACGCTGCAGTGCCTGGGAAAGGTTTAGGTGAAATGCTTGCCCAGCACCTACACTACACCATCAACATAGCTTAGCCATGATAGCAGCCTAATCCACATGGTAAAAAAACGGAGCTATTAAAACCGCGGGCTTCTTATTGCTAAGTAAGTTCGTACGAGTCAGTGGCTAACTCTGATCACAGAGTTTTTAGGCCGCCCGAAGGCCTCCGTCATGGCCTAACTAATAATTTTGAAAAAGCCGAGACCGACTGCTTAACGTGCCTTCCGTAGCACGGGAGCGCTTAGTTGAAATTGCCACTGGCGGTCACCCATCCAAATAGTGACTACGCAGAACAGTGCTTAACTTCTTTGATCTGATATGAACAACTTAGCCAGCTACGTCATGAGTGCTCTGTGCTAATAAGGAATTTGTTTATCTAGTTTAGCAACTAACATACGAGTATAATGTAATTTTTTTCAGTCAATAAAATTGACAACAAGCCGACGTCAAAAGTTTTTACGTAAACGCCGAAGGTAAGCAGGAAACGATTGACCTGTAACCAGTTCCATGTATCAATGAAGATGCCATTTTAATTTGACCTTTAATCCCTATAAGGTAAGGTTCAAGCAAAATTAAAAGAATCTTATAAAGTGCTCTTAAAAATGTATTGTCAGATGGTAATAATACAGGTTACGATCAATGAATATACAACAATATGTTTTATACTACTTTGATGTTGCCAAATGTCGACGTAGGTAGACGTTTGTTTAAAAAAGTTTTTCCAACGATTATGAACGTCTATAAAAACGAAGAAAATAAGAAAAATAGGCCATTAAAAAACCCATAACAACAGCTGGACCATGCAGTTTCACATACATTTTTAAATAATGTGCTCGTTTGTGGTAAAACCTTCCTCAATAGTTTAGCAATAACGGCAGTAATAATGACACCTCATCCCACACATTTACATAACACGCTGGGTGTTGTGTAACACGCGTAACGTCCGCAGAACACACTGCCTTCAATCTAGATATGTAGGTTACAAGTGCAAATATAATAAAAAATAAATAAATATAGATAAGGTCAACACATACGATAAACGATATTTCGGCGCTGTTACATGCAGGGAGCACTGGTGGTCTAGTGGTAGTGACCCCGCCTTCCGATCCTAAGGTCGTGGGTTCGAATCCGGTCGTGCACCAATGGATTTTTCTGTTTGAAAATTTATGTGCGCAATGCCAGTGCTCTCATACGGTGAAGGAAAACATCGTGAGGAAACCGGCATGTTCAAGAACTAAAAATTCGAAAGACATGTGCCATCCACCAATCCGCATTGGGTCCGCGTGGTGGATTAAGACCCAATCACTCTCGCCTGAGAGTAGGCCAGTGTCCCAGCAGTGGGAACATTAGAAGGCTGTCATGATGACATGCACCATGATCACGGGAGAACTGAAGTCTTTGCGGGTAGGTCTTATAACTATTGAAAGACAAATCTAGTAACTAAGTAGTAACTAAGAGTAGTAGAGTTCTTTGTGATAGAGCTCGTCCGGGGAAGGACTACCACCATACCTATTTCTGCCGCCAAGCAGTAATGCTCGCATTGCTGTGTTCCGGTTCGAAGGGTATGGTTTCCGGTGAAATTACAGGCACATGAGACTTACCATCTAAGGTCTTAGGGTAGTAACACGCAAGTGATATCTATGATGTTGCATGCGTACATAGGCTACGGTAACCGCTGACCATCAAGTGGGCCGTACGCTTGGTTACCACTTTAGTAGTATAAAAAAAAAAAAAAAAAATACTATTCACGCTCTTTCTTAGGGTGAGTTGCACCATCTAACGTTAACGTCAAATTGTTCGACGACGATTGAACAATTTGACGTTAACGTTTGATGGTGCAACTCACCCTTAGTCTTATAATGCGAACGATACTACCATCGGTTTCACTCTCACACACGACTCGGTTTCGACACACCACAAATATCTCGTTTTTAGTGAAAATTAAGTTAATAACCATCATAATTTTAAAAACTACATACCCTTAAGCCTGGCAAACAACTGCCCAGGATCGCAAAACCTGGAGGAATGGGAGGGAGGCCTTTGCCCAACATTAGGATCCAGTAGGCTAACAGTAACAGTAATAAATATTGAAAACATTTTAAAAAGCGCCTTATAGCCCCGAACTAAGAATAGCAAGCTAACAATATGAGATCTAGTTAACTGATACATAGTTGGTGCCTATACAGTGTGAGTCTTTATAAAGTGCACATACTGAAATGGGTGAAAATATACTCAATTTTATCGACAGAAAAAAAGTTAATAAATATAAAATTATATAATTTTTGTATACTTTCTCTAGATTAAGAGTAGTAGAGTTCTTTGTGATAGAGCTCGTCCGGGGAAGGACTACCACCATACCTATTTCTGCCGCAAAGCAGTAATGTTTGCATTGCTGTGTTCCGGTCCGAAGGGTATGGTTTCCGGTGAAATTACAGGCACATGAGACTTACCATCTCCGTCTCAGGGTGGCAACCCGTGAGTGATACTTCTGGTATTGCAAGCGTCCATAGGCTGCGGTAACCGCTTACCATCTTGTGGGCCGTACGCTTGGTTGCCACTTCAGTTGTATAAAAAAAAAAAAAGTATAAAAAACCCAAAAAGTATTTGCAAATCTAGTAATGTATGTCAGTTACTAGTATCACGGAGAAAGCTATAGAATATGATTTTACGAATCGACTATTTTTAAATAATCGATTAGAACCGAGCCAATGCCACATAGAGTCCGATACGCGCTGTCATGTATCACACAATATTACACATTGAAGAAACCATTTCGATTGAAATATTATTCATGTTTAGTTGCTAGCTACTTAGTTTTTTGACGAAAATTGCATACAATTTGTAACACTTATAATAAATAAATAAATAAATAATGCTGGACAATCCACACAGCATCATCTAGCCCCAAGGTAAGCTGCTGTTAAACAGAGCTGTATTATGGGTACTAGATGACTGATATATATTTAATACATTACAATACATAGATAGATATTTTTTATTATATATAGAAAATACCCAGAACACCCGGAACAAATATTTGTAGATCGTACAAACATTTGTTCCGAGGCGGGAATCGAACCCGCAACCTCTGCGCGCTGCGCCACATCGGTCGTCAACACTTGGTGAACATGACGTTAAAATCTGTTTTCAACTTCGTTCACTAACATTAAAAATGACATGGAAAAACTGTACTTTAGTTAGCAAGCCGCTAAAACGACAGAGCTGTTAATTCGTCTAACTTACTCTGTGGAGATAAAAATCAGACGCAAAATCTGTAAAATCCGCATCCTTATAGTTGTAATGGATTTCCGCAAAGTAACGCCTGAACCTATCAATTAGGTACTATCTGTGACTTTATCTGGAGTTTTAATAAAGTGCCTCTACGAATGAATTGGTATGTGGATAGCAAATTGCAAAAACAACTAATGTTTTGAATCCGCAAAAAAACAGAAAAGTGTCGATTATACGGTTTTTTGTGCCAAATAATTAGAGATTAAACACGTGAAGTGTCAAATTGTTTGCGGCTCACGTTCCGAGTCGTGCTGCTCGTATGTTACCTATATGTATAAATAGTGGTGTCATCATTTGTACTTATGTATATTTTCGTTTGTTGTTTCATAATGGAATGGTGGTAGAATTTGTTGACAAGAGTCCATCTTGACGGATACCACCGCAGTGATAGATATTCTGCTTCCAAGTGGTAGTGTGTAAGCATTACTGTGTTTAGGTTTAAAGAGTACTGTTGCAAGTGAAATTACTGGGCAAATAAGAGCGCAGTGCAGTGCGCCGCAGAACTTTAAAACCTAATGCTTGTCTTATCACAAGCTGACATAATGATTTTAAAGATTATTTTTCTATTTGTTAGGGCATTAAAGTTGATCTTTAAAAAAAAACCAATAATCTACACCTAAGTGTAGGAAAATAAGGGATGGTTGACCCAGTTTTTATTACAGCGATTTATTTAGTGTTAAGTATTACTAATGCGCTACATTTGCATAAGAGTAGTAGAGTTCTTTGTGATAGAGCTCGTCCGGGGAAGGACTACCACCATACCTATTTCTGCCGCCAAGCAGTAATGCTCGCAGTGCTGTGTTCCGGTTTGAAGGGTATGGTTTCCGGTGAAATTACAGGCACATGAGACTTTCCATCTAACGTCTCAGAGTGGTAACACGCAAGTGATATCTATGATGTTGCATGCGTACATAGGCTACGGTAACCACTGACCATCAAGTGGGCCGTACGCTTGGTTGCCACTTTAGTGGTATAAAAAAAAAAAACGAATAACAAAAGACGTGGTCACCAAATCACGTGTTAACTACCACTTACAGACATCCACTTACAGACATTATTGAACGGTGAGGTATAAACTAGGCAACAACATGAGCATCGTATGGAAATGAGCTGATTCGTGGAAGCATCAGCAGTTCTACCATGAAACATTACTCCGAAGTTACGGGACAGAAATTTCGTGCAATTCGTATCATGATGATTCATTCTGCAATCGGCCCCGAAAACGGGACGTGACAGTGAAATAAATTGTATGAAACTTCATGGTAGCTAAGTGCTTCGTTCTCGTTGATCGTTTGAATCATCGTGTGATTGGCCAGCCAAGAGCATGCGTTACCGGGCATTGCTGTTCCCGAGCTGCGCCGTTTTGAGGCTCTTTTCATATTGCACACTGGGCGATTTGTATTCAGCCACAACAAATGCCATAGACGTAGCTAATCGGGTCAGAACGGACCGGGTCGATACGGGACTGGAGTATAACGAAACTAACCTAGTGTTAAATCGTTTTCCGAATAAATTGAAACACTTCCGGTTAGCATTTATTTCTACTTTTTATTATAATTCATGCATTTTGAGAATAACCAAATTATAAACTCCTGCGCCATCATACACACTGTTTTTCTCTTCTTCTTCTTGTTTTCGTCAAATCCATCAGACGTCACAGTTTTGACAGTTCAACGAATGACATTGAAATCCTTCAAACAATCTTGCAATGTTAGATAAGCCACAGAAGCCATAAACGAATAAGAAGGATGGTAGGTAACTGACATATTTAATAACGCTTGTACACTAACGGAGCGCAACGTTTAAATAAAGATAGATCCTTATAGTTAGTATCATCGACACGAAGAAGAAGTGCTTCGTTTTTCGATCGTTCGGCTCTGCAGTTGCGAGACATTTTCATTGTAGGTCGATTCGTGGAACATCGGGTGCCAATCACGAGTCCATTCGACATGACATGCCTAATGAATAGACTGCTAATTTGTGTGGACTGAATAATAAGTCCTGTATAGGTTTCTCTGAAAAGCTGTAAATTGTGTTAAATAATGTATTTTGTTCTGTCAGAAGCGTAAACGTAGTAGGTGCTATATCTGTAATATTAAAACATTATAATTTGTAAAATACAATTAAATTTAAGTGCGTTTTTTACAATTATTTATTTTATTCCTATAAAAAAAAAAACTTTCAAAACTGACTATTAATCTATCTTTTCTGTAATAAATCAACAAGTGTGTGCGTATAATGAAACGTTTCTCTTACCAGATAAGTAACACGTTTAGTTTTTGCATCTTTTAAAACGTTTTGTTGTTATAATCTTACACACATTTTTGATAATAATTTAGATTTTTCATTCCAGCTTTTAAAATCACCAGTTTTTAGGATGAAAGTCGGACATTATAAGAATATTCATATATTATGTTTTTCACCGTGAACAGTTCCATAAACTATTGGGTCGACTTTCGCTCATCTTCTTTGTGGACTTGTAATGTTTATTGAATAGGGGCTAGGGTTTGCGTTTGGTGACAAAAACGCTTGAGACTAATGTGCTCTTTATCTCTACTTGACATCAATAATAATAGCAGCAATCATCAATAAATTAATAGCATGGGCAGATAGCAATCATACAAAAACCTAACTTTTTTTTGTTAGATTATTTTAAGCATGTGATAGAGCTCGTCCGGGGAAGGACTTCCACCATACCTATTTCTGCCGCCAAGCAGTAATGCTCGCATTGCTGTGTTCCGGTGTGAAGGGTATGGTTTCCGGTGAAATTACTGGCACATGAGGATTTCGATCTATGCCTCAAGGTGGCAACCCGCGAGTGATACCTCTGGTATTGCAAGCGTCCATAGGCTGCGGTAACCGCTTACCATCTTGTGGGCCGTACGCTTGGTTGCCACTTCAGTTGTATAAAAAAAAAAAAAAAAAAAAAAAAAGCATTACCAAGTTAGAACTGGCATAAATTCACTTAGCTTGAAAGACATTTCAAAGTGACTTTTCTGATTTTATTGTTGTACGAGTATGATATCACTAGTTCTTTTTGGATCACCCTATGGAAGGTCAACAAGGTAAAGCGGCTTCAAAAAAGACCTAAAAAACAAATATAGTCTGTATTCTATAGTTAGGTGGAAGGATAGTAGCTCGCTGTCAATAGGCAAAAGTACGAAATCAAATTTCTGTATTTCGGACCCGTCTCTCAAACGTTTTCTTTGGGTGACACTGCAATTAGCATCGGGCAAACAACTGGAACGTCATGCATTGCACTCAATGACATCAAAAAAAATTGAATAGGACCTCTTTAGTTGAAATGAACATAGAACTTGGTCAGAACAGAGGTCACAGAACATAACACCTTGATTCTTCACCCCTATTCAAAGTAGTTATGACCTGTAAACATAAATATTTACCAATAAATTTTATTATTCTGATTATGCCATGATGGAGGTCATCAGGCCTAACTCCGTCACCAGAGTTGGCCACTGATTCATAAGAACTTACCTACTTTTCTCATTGTAACATCACTTATTCCGCTCATTCTCGAAGACAGCCAGGTCACGACGCCTCTGCCCTTTGACTCAGTTAGCGAGGTCACGGGACAATTGCTGGCAAGTGGCGACTGACTCAGTGAGTCAATCACGGGAAACGCGAAGCAGGTTTTTTACCTATTCAGCTATCCAGTAAGCTCTTTGTGAGAGAACTGGTCTGGGTAGGTAGACCACCATATCATATAAACGTCCTCATTGGAGCGGTGGACGTTGAGAAACGTGAGGTTGCGGGTTCGATTACCGATCTGCAAATGTTTGCAAAAGCACGTGAGTCCTGTAATAAATAAATAAATAAATAATAAATAATGCTGGACAATCCACACAGCATCATCTAGCCCCAAGGTAAGCTGCTGTTAAACAGAGCTGTATTATGGGTACTAGATGACTGATATATATTTAATACAATACAATACATAGATAGATATATATCTATATATAGAAAATACCCAGAACACCCGGAACAATTATTTGTAGATCGTACAAACATTTGTCCCGAGGCGGGAATCGAACCCGCAACCTCTGCGTCGCAGGCGGACCTGCGCCCGCTGCGCCACATCGGTCGTCAAATAATACAAGCCAAACGGTCTCAAATATGATGGACTGGTAAAACGCTCAGTAATTTGAGTAATTTGGACGTAAGCGCGGCGCCTGAATTCAAGTGCTTGAATTTTGAAATCTCTTTTCTTATTCCAGTCATACCTAAAATTTGAGATCTTTAGCACTTATGGTGTGTGTGCGTCGCTTGTCAGTCAGTCATTACCTAACCATAATTATTATTATTTATTATTATTTAAATAATATACACGAGGAAAGGATACGAAAACTTGTTGGTGGATCGAATGGTAGCCTAAAAATACTTCAGTTATTATTAAAGTAATCATAGCAGTGAATGATGTGAGATTTCCTTATGCAGGTAACATACACACCGCAATCAGAAGTCTCTGAGTCATGGCACTGCAGTTGAGTCAGCCGAACTAAGCTGCTAATAAACTGAGTTTAAACGAGGAAATGCTAATCTGTTCAATATTGAGTCAAAGAGTAAATAGTTTTACTTTACTAGTCTGGAACTGTTATCTGTGTTGACTACTGAATCACGTTTGTGTACAGCTGAAAGTAAGTAGATGTTTTTTTTTATACAATTAAAGTGGCAACCAAGCATACGGCCCACAAGATGATAAGCGATATGGTATGGTATGAACGCTTGCAATACCAGAGGTATCACTCACTTGTTGCCACCCTGAGACGTAGACCAAAAGTCTCATGTGCCTGTAATTTACCTACCCTTCAGACCGAAACACAACAATGCAAACATTACTGCTTGACGGCAGATATAGTTCTTTGAGATAGAGCTCGTTCTCGTTCGGAAATATAACCACATCTCTATTTTTCTTTCTGTTATATTATAATACTACTCTTCTTTTCTTCAGCTCATGAGAGCTAAAGAAATGTGCTGTGTATGTACATATTACTCGCGCCATAGAGCTCACCTAAATTAGCTTTACTAAAAGTGGTTTTATTATTTACATAGGTTCTCGGTTACGACTGTCAAATCAGGAGTAGGTTATTAGTTATACAGGACCCTAAACAAGAAACAAGATTTAAGTTTTAATCCTTGTTTGCTCCACTAAACCGGTTTGAGTTTAAGCATAAATTATTGAGACGAAGTTGTAAAGTTATCTTCTTGCCTATCTCGAAACTTCTTGGTATTCGTTTGTTTTGTGTGCCATTGCTTGTTTGACGGTCACCTTACGTGTGATAAAAAATACATTGAGATGACCTTCTGGTGGTAGGATTATTTAGCAAGAGTCCGTCTTGGTGGGAACCACCTCATCATTATTAGCCGATAGACGTCGACTGTTGGAAATAGGCCATGACAACCAATTTTGAGCCTTCACCATCACTTCACTATCCACCGACTTCCTGCGACCGCTTTAATGTCATCGGTCTATCGAGCGGGGGACGTCCTACACTTCGTTGTTCAGCCATTTCAGAAATGTTATTCATTTATGGTCCCCTTAAGGGTACCACCTCAGTGCCAGATATTCTACTTCCAAGTCGCAGTACTGTGTTTAGGTTTGAGTTTTTTTTTTGAGTTTTTTTGAGTGATACATGTGTTATGATAGACGCGATCAGCGAGTTGATCACATAACTCTGTTAGCGACTAATCTTCATCGATCTCCATCTCAAAAAAAACAGTTTGATCATAGGTCTTGTGACATACAGACATACAGTTTGTGATGGAGATCAGGGGGTTATGTGATCACGGGGCAAGTGATGAGACCGTCTCGTATTTAAGTACATAAAAAAATATATAGCGATACATGCGTGTCTTTGCAAATATAGTTAATATTAGATCCAAGCTCTGGGTCTCGTGGTAGCTCTACTATGATGCTCGTAGTACTTACGACACAACGACTTATGATGAGGAGTCATTCAAAATCTTTATTATTTATCCGTTTTTGAGCACACTGTTTGTATGCCTTGATACTTGTAATCTCAGAGCAAATATACTATTATACGGTCTTTGCTTGTGATGATCTATTATAGTGCCGTGGTGGTTGCGGCATTAGAATTACGAAATGGAGGGGTCCATCTTCTAATGTGGATGTCGTAAAAGGCAATTAAGGGATTGCATAAGTAAAATGGGCAGCAGCATTCACCCGAGGATAACCGATCGATGCTGCGATCACCAATACGCCTGCTAAGCGTGCTGATAATGGCAAACCCTCCCAAACCCTGGCAAACTTTGGAAAGGTCTATGTCCAGATTGTATAGCTGTGAACGTCTGCAAGCTGATATGTACTTGTACTACGCATGAGTGAGTTACTGACCGAGCAGAACCAGTCGACAACGAAATCCGACGGGTCGCTTCCGATTACTAAACGTGTAATTGAGGTTATTAGCCGACCGACTTGATTAGATTAGCAAGACTTGCTTTGCTAGTGGATCTACGAAATAGCTATGTTTATTCCATTTGAAAGGAAACGGGCGTGTGTTTTTGTTTACTATATGAAAACGCCAAAAGGTTAACATCTTTGTCAGGTAGCAATCTGATTTAAATATGTAGAGGATTTAAACCATTAGTAGCCAGTAGGTTTATCTCCGTCATCCACCGACTACCTGCTAAAATGATGTCGGCCCACCGAGTGGGGGACCATTACCATACATTTAAATTACATAATTGAATAGCTAAACCTACTATTCTACTCTATAGCATCGGTTTTGAACTGTTTCGAGCATGCCGAAATAGTGATAAACATTATTGTAATTGGAATGTTGATTTTTATGTTGTTTTTCTTGTTTGCAGGTAAGAACCTTGTTTGTCTACGTGCGATCGCTTTTGGTATTAGGTATGTAAACCTCTTTGTTATCCAAGAGAAGACGGCATGGCCTGTGACCATAACAGATGCAGGGTCACCCAAAGCTCTTAGTTTTAAAGCTCTGCGTGGCACTGCATTGCACTTGTCTCATTTGCACAGTAATTTCACTTGCTACAGCGCCCTTCAAATTTAGACACAATTTGTTGTGTGGTAATGCTTCAAAATATAATTAAGACAAATATATATGCTGGGTACATGTCAGCTGAAAGTCAATTATTAATTTCCACTAGGGACAAAACTAGGTGACAGATGGGAATAAACCAATAATTAGATGAAAAATAACCAAATCACTAGACCTTACATTTTATCATTGTTGCGCTACGAGGAAAATTTATAAGCGGATGCGCTATGTTGAAGTACTTTCGTGCGATTCAGCTAGGTGCGCTACGAGAAATGCCTCTTACACACTATGCTTGGAAGCAGTCATTCCCGCTGTCAACACTGGTGAACGAGTAGAAATAAGAAGTAGAATATTTGGCACTGCATGCGGTGCTACCCACCAAGACGGACTCTTGCTGAAGTATCATAAAAACCTGCACAAATAATTAGTCATTATGACCAATAATCCTATTTAGGGTATCACCGCAAACAAACACCAAATTGCAGATTTCCATTAAAAAATGTTGTAAAAACATTTGTTGACTTTTCAACAAACATTTTATTAACTCCCGGAGAATAAAGGTTGTTTTTTTTGAAGGTTTTTACCTTACACTTCAATTTACAACTAACATAGGTACACATAATAAAATAATAATAAATAAATAAATAATGCTGGACAATCCACACAGCATCATCTAGCCCCAAGATAAGCTACTGTTAAACAGAGCTGTGTTATGGTACTAGATGACTGATATATACTTAATACAATACAATACATAGATAGATATTTTTTATTATATATAGAAAACACCCAGAACACCCGGAACAAATATTTGCAGATCGTACAAACATTTGACCCGAGGCGGGAATCGAACCCGCAACCTCCGCGTCGCAGGCGGACCTGCGCCCGCTGCGCCACATCGGTCGTCAAATAATGGTACCTACATTTTCTAAATTCATTCAAATGTTATTCAAACCCATATCTTACTTGGTAAAATAACTAAACGAAAAACACTTATTTAAATTAAATGGGTGATTCCATTCATTTTACAATATTACTACTTATTGCTCGCGACGTAGCTGGCTAAGTTGTTCTTAACAGATCAACGAAGTTAAGCACTGTTCCGCGGGGTCATCATTTGGATGGGTGACCGCCAGTGGCAATTTCAACTGAGCGCTCCCGTGCTTCGGAGGTCCCGGCTTTTTCAAAGTTGTGAGGCCATGACAGAGGCCTTCGGGCGGCCTAGAAACTCTGTCACCAGAGTTGGCCACTGACTCATACGAACGAACGAACGAACTACTTATTTACAGCCTTACAAACGCTGATTTAAAATTTACGTATTCTATTACTATTGTATAATTACAAAAAGAGAAAGCTAATTTAGGCATTTATTTATTTAATTCTTTACTGCACAGATATACAATACAAAAATGGTGTGCTTAATGCTAACAGCATTTTCTGCTTGCCAACCTCAAAGGTAGGTAGAGAAAAAAGACGTGCCTTACTTAATTATTAGGTACCAATAAACATAATTAACTATAGCATGGCATAGACATGGTGATAATTTAAACTGTGTTCTATGCAGGTATGACTGTTATAATTCATAATCGTACTTTAAACCTCTGTTACTAGCTGATGTGGCTTTCAAATCTTCTGTGGCTGCGTTTGCTACAAAATTAACCTCTCGTTTTTGTTAATTGACTTACGAATTACAAAGGTAGACAATATTAAGCAAGCTGCTAAATGAATAAGGGCATAACATTGAAGTACCAAACCCACTGCATAAAATAGGCCTTAAATTATATTATTTTGTTATCTTGCAATAAACTGACTATAGGTATGCCTTTACTAGTTCAACACCTCTCTTAATTCAAGATTTGTTACTTCAAATCATATCAACATGAAAATCATAAAGCTTAGAATGCTTTATCAACTAGTTGCATGTAAATTCCCATACAGTGTATATCTGCACGCGATGTGTTTGCGCGAATAACGCATTTGTAAGTATAATGTCGATAATTATCGTTTACTAGATTAATAAACCGGCCCAAGAACAGCTGTGTGCTACAATGCACCAGTAAATAAGAATTACCCTTCAAAGGGGACTTTGTGTTTTTTTTTGTTTCAAAATCCTTTAGACTGAGCTTGACGCTTCAAAGGGGATTTTGACACTAAAATTCTCAAGATCCCCTAGGGGATCTTCAAAGATCCTGACACTAAAAGTATATCTATCCAAGTCCTTAGCAATGTTTTTTTACACGGTAACAGAGCATTATGAATAAGAAATAGTTCCTAATTATGTAACTTTCAATGTATTTACTTGTTGTTTTTGTGAACCAAAAGATGGTTCATATCTGATTCTCAGTGCATTACACCACCATGCTGGGAACGGTTCTTTAGTTATCTGGATCAGCAAAACTATCTTTAGATCGTCTGTGACATAATATATTAGTACTTACTACAAAAAATATATAAAATACTATTTTTATTCTGTTGTAATTCCCTGAAAAGGCTTTAAAATAGCATTTATAAGATTGAAACTAGCAGGTAATTTAGAGTATTGTATTCGTTTGAAATAAAAGTAATAAACAAGTTTATTATTACAATTCTGATTAAAAACAGTTAAACAATCGAAATGTCTAAATAAGAATTGGAACAGTTTAGCAAACCCAAAACGTTTTATGTGCCGAACAATTACATTTGATTCTAGCTTTTATCAGTTCACTGGCGTGGCTTCTACCTATCACCTTCCAAAATATTGACCTCCACTGATTGCTCTTCACATTATGTTATCTTGCAACCTAATGTAGTGTTTTATCTCTCGCAGCTTACCTCTAGAGGATCTACCTCGACATCTCGGCTCGTTACAGCCAGCGGCAAAGTGCTCCAATTAACCAGTGATAGATAACACTCTTAGCCTTCTTATTCATAAAGAACTGTCATTTTAGCGACTTGCTAAGTATTGCCTTTCCTTGTCATTCATAAAGTAAAGAAGACGATGACAGATTTGAAAATATCAGCTAACAGAGGGTTACAGTATGATTATCAATAAAGCATAAAGTTATGTGGAAACAGTAACAGTTATGAACCAAAAATTTTTAATTTGAAATGTATCTAATAACGTAACCGCTAATAACCGCAGCCTATGGACGCTTGCAATACCAGAGGTATCACTCGCGGGTTGCCACCTTGAGGCTAAGATCGAAAGCCTCATGTGCCAGTAGTTTCACCGGAAACCATACCCTTCGCACCGGAACACAGCAATGCGAGCATTGCTGCTTGGCGGCAGAAATAGGTATGGTGGTAGTCCTTCCCCGGACGAGCTCTATCACAGAGAACTCTACTACTCTTAAACGTTTTGAAACTGTTCGGCCATTAAAAGTTTCCTGGCTTTACGATCGATATGCCTAGTAGCAAATCGTCTAATAGCGCGTTGTCCTACCAGCAATTCGCCTAGTTATCAAAATATTTAATGAGTCTAATGAAACTTAGTTACATAGTTAGAGTATTGATCAGCTTAAACTATCGAGATTTTTTACTGAATCTATAAACTTAATAGATATTAATACAAAGATGACATGAATCAAAGACATTTTCTGCCATCCACCAATCCGCATTGGGTCCGTGTGGTGCATTAAGACCCAATCACTCTCGCCTGAGAGTAGGCCAGTGTCCCAGCAGTGGGAACATTAGAAGGCTGTCATGATAATGATGAATACAAAGATATTAGATTTGATTTACTACTAAGCTTTTGTACGAGCATTGTACAAATAAAAGCATTTTCCTTCTTCATTCTTCATTCCTATTATTTGAGCCAACGCTACAGACAGCATAATATTTAAAATTAAAGAGTAGTAGAATTCTTTGTGATAGAGCTCGTCCGGGGAAGGACTACCACCATACCTATTTCTGCCGCCAAGCAGTAATGCTCGCATTGCTGTGTTCCGGTGTGAAGGGTATGGTTTCCGGTGAAATTACTGGCAGATCATGAGGCTTTCGATCTTAGCCTCAAGGTGGCAACCCGCGAGTGATACCTCTGGTATTGCAAGCGTCCATAGGCTGCGGTAACCGCTTACCATCTTGTGAGCCGTACGCTTGGTTGCCACTTCAGTTCTACAAAAAAAAAACTGCCTGTCAGGTACAGGAAGTTTTCAATCGAAAAAAGAAACACGAACACTAAAAATAATTTTAAAATCTGCCAATCACTTGACGATTTTGTTACAAAGTTTCGAGCACCAGGCTCAACCTTACCAAATGTAGTTCGCAGTATAATTATGGATAGGTGTGGTGTCATTGACATTATGTCTCTCCCACGCACACATTCTCACATTTTATAATGTTACCAACGATAATAGAAGTGATGTAAATGTTATCATAATATATGGTATACGGTCCTATTATTTGACGTAACAACAAAATTCATGTTTTCTTTTGGAAAATTTTCTTACGTAAAATTTTTATCGAGTAATTTTTTTTTTAAAAAAGAACTGCGTTCACTCTAGTTCACGATTATGCATACCAGCGTTTGTTTACACAACAATGCATTTAATAATTACTCGTAGTAATCATTAACACTTCAGAACTTATTAAATTGATCTGTTATTATAATCTACAGTTGTTAGCACACTAGGACATAAAAACAATCATTGATTCCTGATATCGACAGCAACATTGATACGCAATGAATCGCATGTAAACTGTTCCAAGTCAGGTGAAGGCGTGCGAGCGGTAACTGAGCCATTTCCTAATCGACATTCGACAAATCGCTGATTTAGATTACATCAGTAGTTGCCAAACTCCTAAACGTTAGATCGAAAGAGAACCGTCTTGAATCAATCCATTTCAGTTCTTATGTCAACGACAAGTCACCTGACGAAGGTTATTTGCCGATATTTTACCTATTTTAAGTGACTTTTTGAGAATACGGTTTTTTATTTTGACAGTTTTTACGATATATAGAATATATTTGTGTTATTAATTCTTGGGAACATTATAAAAACCTTCAAAACATCCGTATATTTAATTTTTAGTATTTAAATAATATCGAATGTGATATTTTATCGAAGGAACCGAGAATCGGGGCCCAGCGCTTTAATGTTCTCATAGTTGAGACACTAGCCTACTCTCAAGCGAGAAAGGTTAGTTATATGTATGACCCAAACTCTCGCACAATCCACTACGCGGACCCAATGCGGGTTGGTTAAAAGAACAAGTATTAGTTTTTGGAAATGCCGGTATCCTCACGTTTTCCTTCACCGTACCTATAAAAGCATTAGTTTTTTCGACTGCGAAAAACCCATTAGTGCATGGCCGGACCACTAGAGACTAGACTAGACCACAAGTTTTCCTAAGTACTACCTTTCATTCAAATGCGTTGAACGTGGCTAAGCATAATTTGTGTTCGACGCGTTCATCCGACAAATTTTAAGTTCCAATTTCATTCGGAAAAGTGTTTCACATTCAACCGGCGGCGTTAAAATTATATATTTTTTCCACAATCAATCGGAATTTTATTCCTGTTTCTTTCGGCAGGCATAAAATTGGATATTTGTACGATCCGACAAGTAATCTATCAGAAACGATTAAAATCATGCCAAAGCACGATCACACTTTTCTCGACTAAGCTGTCTCTCAAAGTTGCTGGGAGCCTACCATGAAAGTATTTGTACGAATTATCCAAGACGAGCTAAATACGAAACACAGTTATCATAGTTTCATGAATTTTTCATCATCACGTGCCGTTTTCGGGACAGATTTAATTTCGAATGCATAATGATTCACAGTAAGAGTTGCAAAATATGTTATTTGACAAGTGATTTTAGAAAATCGCCTGGTTCGTTCGTTTCATAAGAGAGCCTGCTAGATTTCTTCCTGATTTATGAAAAATATAAAAAACATTGTATGACTTGCCTATAAAATGTACGTGTGTACTGGATATAAATCAAAAAGATTAACCTATCTATGTATCTATCTAACAAAAAAATTCGGTCCGAAACTTCGGAATATAGTTTCACGGTGGCCTGGCTGACACAATTAATTCTCCGACACGTCCGTGAGACCCCGAGCTGGGAAGAAATCCACTAACATATATAAACATTATTGTGAGACGAGAAGTAGGTATTTTCCGCAGTAGCAGCTTGTTATGAAAACGCGTAATATTATATTGATTCAATATAATATTACCAGTTTTATGTGAAGCGAATTGATTGTTAGGAATGTTTGAAATTTTTAAATTATAGTAATCTGAATATTAACGTTGTGTTACTGACTAACTGAAAATCGGTAAATCAGAGAAATAACATTTTCAAGGTGTGTTTAGTGCAATTAGAAAGGAATCCCCCAAATTTTATTCCTAAAGAAAAATAAATAGCAGGAAGAAGTAAGCATTTAAACAACTGGTAAATAGCCATCTAAATTATTTTAAAATAATTTATTTATAACCAGCAAAGTTTTAACTTAACTTTAGAATAGTTTCAATTGTAAAAAGGGTTTAAAAATTACTTTGAACAAAATATGTACCTCACTCAATTTTCATCTGTACATTTTCAGCTGAAATTAACGCTCCGATCAATAAAGTAAAAGTAAAAAATAGCTGTTGCTTGCAAAATCAATATTTACAAAAGCTATCGGCAGTTTCCGAGCTCTGGCAAATAATAAAATCGATTCCAGACCAGATGATTCGCACTCGAATAAATCCGTCAATATGCAACAACTAACGTTGCTACTACCCATTGCTCGCCGACTCTGCTCAATGGTTTTGAATTTTGAACCTTATCACAATAACGTAAAGGTTTTTTTTTCAAATCTGCCACGCGATAGTAAACCTTATTGAGTTTCAAAGTGTACACGATTGTACGAGTATAAAAGCGTGCATTACGTTTTGAACGTATAAATGTTGTGTGAGCAGAAAATAAAAAGTCTGTTTGCTATGTTGTTGAGTCGTGGTAAAATCTTTGTAATCATGCAGTAAGTAGGTAATTTGTTTCCCTTCATATTAATTATTTTGAATATTAAAAGAATCCAGTATAATAACAATCTCTTTGTTCTTATCCTTCTGTGGGCTCGATCGAGGTCGGTGACCTAGGGCAACTTGAAATAAACGACATTTTAATTAACAACAACAATAAAACAAAATCGTGATAATTTATTAAAACATTCATTGGCATCGTAATATACAAGGAAGAGCTCATCTAACTCAAAATAGGCATTTAATTTGATAAAGAAATTGAGCTCTTCCGGGGAAGTAGCTCATTCCGTAGGGTTTACTCTTGAACAAACGATAATCGTGGCAAATATAGTTCAACTTACATTATCTCGGTGACAAATAAGTTTCAAATAAACCGTCGTGATAATATCCGTTTTGTCCGTAAGAATTCCCAGTGATTGCGTTAACGCTGGCAACTGGAAACTCATTTTCCATCTGTTTTTTTTTATAAATTTCATCTCATGTATTTATATTTTTTTATTGATAGAGGCTCAGATTAAAATATCAAGAATCTTTGTAAAGTAAACGTAACATTTTTTAACTCATCAAGTTAATTAATTCCAGTTTACAGTTTAGGTTTAAAATAAACAGGTTAGTCATACGCACACTTGAGGTTAAATATAAAACTACTGTAAACGAACGTAAACACAATTTTGTTGCTTGTTTACGGCACATGTAAACACATTAGTCGATGGGCATGCGGTGGTATTATACAACGTATTACTATTACATACGAATGATTGGTTACTTAACCTACAAATCTGTACAGTATGATGAACGAGTTTCCTATTACCGCGCTGAGGATATCTAAATCCTTTTACCGCGCTGGATTTGTACGATTACAGACACTTTTTAGGGCCAACATATATATTACGACCGATTGATTTGACGACCGATGTGGCGCAGCGGGCGCAGGTCCGCCTGCGACGCAGAGATTGCGGGTTTGATTCCCGCCTCGGGACAAATGTTTGTACGATCTACAAATATTTGTTCCGGGTGCTCTGGGTATTTTCTATTTATAATAAAAAAATATCTATCTATGTATTGTATAGTATTAAATATATATCAGTCATCTAGTACCCATAATACAGCTCTGTTTAACAGTAGCTTACCTTGGGGCTAGATGATGCTGTGTGGATTGTCCAGCATTATTATTAACTATTATTATTAGTTTTACCTATCGTTGTTGCAACAAAATTGAAATGTTGGTAAAAATAAATGAAGAAGCAATACGCGATAAACTCCAGCAAAATGATTATAAAAATACGTGTTCTGAATGTTCTGATTGCGTAAATATTATACCCAGTTGGTTGCTAACCTTAAACATAATGGATGAACAATAAATTCAAAAATACACCAGTGACTGCCATCCGAAAATGAAAAATATAAAAAGCGTAAAACTAAAAAACAATAAGTGAACTCAATCACCCAAAGAAGATTTAGAAAGAGTTCGCCACATGTGATTCTCTACAAAGCATTGTTAATGCTGCGCCTTACTAACTGTAGTAATGGGGCATTAAACTTAGCAAGTGAAAAACTGAGTTAGGAGGCACGAAATCAACGCATTTATTCTTCGATTATTACACAAATGTGTGTCCGATAGCGGATACTAGAGGCGACTGATGCACGTCGCCTGCGGGGTGAGGCAGGGGCGCATCAGTTTACAAATTTGCTTACCACACTATAAATTGTGTCACTACAGTATCTTTACAAAGTTTGACTCATACTGCACTAACATACTCGTAAAACACGTAGATTTGCTATTATCTCGACTATGTTACCTGCCTTGTAAAATTTATGAAAACTGTAAATTCTTATCAGATAAACTGTAAAATGATGAGTAATAATAGCGTTATATTTTGACTAACCTGTATTATCTGATTAAAAATACTTTTGCAGTTTTATTGTTTATTTGAATTGATTATAATCACAAGATCTCTATCATATACAAACAATGATAAATCGGCAACCCAAATATTTTTATTTAACTAAAGAAAAGGTTATTTGCACATTGACCTAATAAGGTTAGTAAGGTTAGCACAATTTGATTTTTCTACTTATTAAACTTATGTGCGCAATGTTCAAACGGTTAACATCATCATATCAGCCGATAGACGTCCACTGCTGGACATAGGCCTCCCCCAAAGAGCGCCATGACGATCGATTTTGGGCCTTCACCATCCACCGACTTCCTGCGACCGCTTTAATGTCATCGGTCCATCGAGTGGGGGGGCCGTCCTACACTTCGTTTTCCAGTTCGTGGTCGCCACTCGAGAACCTTTATTCCCCAACGGTTATCGGTTCTGCGAGCTATATGGCCTGCCCATTGCCACTTCAACTTACGGTAAACATACTTACAACGGTAAACATATCGTGAGGAAACCTGCATGTTTAAGAAAAACTAGAAAACTCAAAAGCTTCACATAGCTATACGCCAATTTGCATTGGATCCGCGTTGTGGATGATGACCCTATCACACTCGCTTGAGAGTAGACCAGTATCCCAGCGCAGTGGGAGTATTAGAAGGCTGAAGGATAACAAAATACAATAAAGTTAAACACTGAAAAAAATGAAGTTTCTGCATAGCGGAATTAAAATGCCATTTCTTATCTAACATCGCAAACGAGAGTTTCAAAGGCAGCTGCGCAATGCTGTTTTATTTCATCAGCTACGGTTAACAATTACTTACAATTAATTCGTTCTAAGTAGTTACAAATCTTTTTCTAAAGATGAGTATTTTTTTCACATTCAAATTCAAAACTGTTTATTTAATAATATCATTTTGAAACGTCAAAAGTTTTGTTTTGTTTGGTAAAAAGATGATCAAAGACATCATTAAGTTCAGTTGCTCGTGAAAAGCAACTGTCGTTCACAATAATTGTGTGCGAAATGGGCAAGTACTTCACCTAACCGCGATGTCAATAGAAGTTAATGAGACTTGGATTGTTTTTCCTCTCTAAGAACGTTCTCGAACAACATCAGTGATATAGCATACATACTTAATTAGTATTCCACAGTCTACTGCTCACTTCGCCTATTGTTTTGCATGTTTTTACACATCCTAGGTTTTGTCAGTCGCGTCTGCTTTCGAAGCGAAAGTGAAACGATACCTCGTTAATATACGGTACATCGCACATCTATGTATCTCTAGATACGAATATTAGAATAACCATTACAATTACTGAATGACAATAATAACCATAACCTAAAAAACTAAAGATGACATTTTGAAGTTATCTTCCCATACTCTAAAGTGGCCTAAAAACACTCCTCAAACTGCTACGCTACGAGAGTGCCACAAAATTCAAAGAGTACAACTAGTATCTGAATATAACTTTACTCTCCACTTTTTTACTACCACCATACCTATTTCTGCCGCTAAGCAGTAATGCTCGCATTGCTGTGTTCCGGTTCGAAGGGTATATGGTTTCCGGTGAAATTACAGGCACATGAGACTAACCATCTAACGTCTCTGGGTGGTAACAAGCAAGTGATATCTATGATGTTGCATGCTTACATAGGCTACGGTAACCGCTGACCATCAAGTGGGCCGTACGCTTGGTTACCACTTTAGTAGTATAAAAAAAAAAAAAAACAACTCTCGCAGTAAAGGCTAAACGAAATTATGTGCTTCTGTATTTAAATTAAGTATCGTATTCTGTGCTCGTACCAACAGACACTTAAGTTCAATCAATTCACACTTCATTTGCTCTCGAGCTCGATGGAGACTGTACATTAAACATACCACCTATAAACACTACAAACCCTTCTTCACTTTTAAATGTAGTAGAGTTCTGTGCGATAGAGCTCGTCCGGGTACCACAAATACCTGTTTCTGCTGATTATATTTATTCGTCCATATTCGTCTTGAGACATGAGACATTTCATCATTGTCTAATAGTGGCAGTACGCAAGTAGTACTGGTGGTGAGCGAATGCCCGGTTGAGGAACAAGAGGTTCCGGGTTCCATTCCCGCTGCAGGACAAATGATCGGCAAATATTTGTCTCTGGTCTGATCTGGGTGTGGTACTAAGTTTCTGTTTCTCATTGCAATGGTTAATTACTTTTCAGTGGGTGGGTCGATGATTTATTTTCATCTGCGCATTTTTCGACACGTGACTGACTACAAAAACAACAGTAATTGGATTTTGAAACCAGTCCTATAACAGGAGCTGTTGTAACGTCAGGACGAACATTTCCTCGTTAGGTAATCCTTGGGGCGAAGGTTCTTGAGTTCTTCCTGTTGCATAATAACTTTAATGGTGGAACTGAGGAAACTTTGATAGAAAGTGCTCTTGGCTTTGTTTAGGAACGAGAATGACGTCATAGCATCCGAAGTTATTTATAGGCCATTTCTTTTTTTAGCACTCAATGGTGTAGGACCTACACCTACACTGTAGGTTATTAGCACTCAATGGTGTAGGACCTACACCTACACTGTAGGTTATTAGCACTCAATGATGTAGGACCTACACCTACACTGTAGGTTATTAGCACTCAATGGTGTAGGACCTACACCTACACTGTAGGTTATTAGCACTCAATGGTGTAGGACCTACACCTACACTGTAGGTTATTAGCACTCAATGGTGTAGGACCTACACCTACACTGTAGGTTATTAGCACTCAATGGTGTAGGACCTACACCTACACTGTAGGTTATTAGCACTCAATGGTGTAGGACCTACACCTACACTGTAGGTTACAATCTCTACATAGTATAGTTCTATTACATAATATTATTATTTGCTGAAGACTGATTTATGTTAATGTATTGGGTCCACGTGGATTTAAGACCCAATCATTCTCGCTCGAGAATAGGCCAGTGTCCCAGCAGTGGATTATCAATGAGAAGGCACCGACAACGGGATGCAATGAGTAGTGCATATCGCGAGAGAGAAAGAAATGCTGTGTCACTCAACCCCGATGAGGACTCTCGAAACTGAGTCGAAATAGCGTCGGTAACATTTTACCGATAAAGTAACAAGGAAACTACTGCTTCTAAAATGAAAGGAAAATTTGTATCTATTTGAAAAACCCAGGTAAATTTTAGAAGGAAAACCTAACATGAAAAGATAAACCTAAAATGATTAACCTAACTTAATTTATATACATATCATATACAAGCTGCTGCCCATGGCCTTGCTTGCGTGGCTTTTAATAAATATAACAAATAAATAATTGATTATAACGAGCCAGTGTCAATTGAGTTTTATTTAATAAAATAACAAGTCTTCTTCGAAACCCCTTTTTCATCTAAGTGAAATTGACGTAGCAATTAAACCTTACCTAGTTTAATAATATCTGACATGTATTAACTGTGTACCAAATAAATGATTATTTGATTATCATGTCTAGCCCTAATTGTTGCAATATTTTACTTGAATTCTAAATAAGTATTTGAATATTATAGTTACATAAAACATATATCAGGACTTTTCCTATATTAGTTCTTACATATAGCATTATGTAAATGAACTATTTAGGTACAATTTACCTAACTACTTAGACATAAAAATTACATGTAACCTACCTATTGTTACCAATAAATAAATAGACCTTTATTAAACAAAATAAAATATGTACATAATTACAAAATACACAAAATACATATGAAACAGTTGAGCCATCTAAAGACCGTTACAAACGACCTATAGATAGCTCAACTGATCCAAATCACTAGCAGACGGAAGCTTCCCAACATGCTGACTGCATTGCCACGTTGAATGGCAATGCTATTACGTTGAGCGAGATATGAACCAGCCTTTGAATCACGCGTCGCTTCGACCAGACGCCCGGAAATAATTTTGAAAACGCGGTGAGCCCCGGTACCCCACGGACCCAGGGTCTCCACTCCAAAAGGCTCAAATATGTAGGCTCTATCTAGGCCGGTATATATAAATAAATTGAATTTGAACTTGAACTTGTACCTATCACTTAAGGTGAGTTGCACCACCTAACGTGAACGTCAAATTGTTTGACGACGATTGAACAATTTGACGTTAACGTTAGATGGTGCAACTCACCCTTATAGGTTTATGCGTGACACTACACAGTGCTGGCGCTGTCACCCCGAGACTTTTATCTCATTCACTTACTGTAATGTTATTTCCATTAGTGTGTGTTGTTTGAGTCCAAAATACTCGTATATGTAATTTATTTCTTTTCTTTCTTTCGCCGAATAATTTCATTGTCTACAGTACCCTTCAAACCTAACACAGTAATGCTTGCGAACAAATGGCCGCGTTACATTTGAAAAAATTCGAGAAGTCTTATCATTCAGTTGACTAACATTCATGTTCTATGAAAAGGAGTTTGGTATATGCATAAACTGCCACCAATATTACACAACAAAACATGAGAAAAACAAACCATTGGGTCATTTTAAACCCATCTCGTAGTGACAAGATGGCCGAAGAAACTAAATCCCACTTGTGGGAAGCCGCATGCTGTCGAGTTGACGTTTACGCAACCGAGGCAGAGTCGTGTTGCGTCAAGAACAATACCTACTACTTCCTGCCATTGTCTACAAACTCACTCTAATTTTATGTAAAAATGTTTGTTATCGCAATAAAATACAAGTAACGGCTATTCATCATATAGCAGATGGCTGTGGCTTTGCGGGTTGATCACATAACTCTGTTGGCGAGCTATCTCCATTCATCTCCATCTCAAACTGTCTAATAAGAAAATTTGACTAAGTTTTTAAGACTTGGAGTTTATGTGATAAACCCGCTGGTCACGCCTGATGGAGAGTCATCAGGCATATTATTGTGATGTAACTCATCAAGTATTACGATGAAATGTAGAGCTTATTAATTTATTAATATGCTTTTAGAGCATTCAAAATTATACTTAATTAAAAGTTTGTAGTAAAAGCACTGGTGGTCTAGTGGTAGTGGCCCCGCCTTGCGATTCAAAGGTTGTAGGTTCGCAACCAGCTGTGGACCTATCTATTCGAAAAATGTTGTGCGCAAATGCCAGTGTTACGGCGAAAGAAAACAATGAAACAACGAAAGAAAACATCGTGAGGAAATCGGCATGTCCAAGAACTAAAAATTCGAAAGACATGACTGTGTCATCCACCAATCCGCGATGGGTCCGCATGGTGGATTATGGCCAGTCAAGAATAAGTTTCGACATAACCCTCTCGCTCGAGAGTAGGCCAGTATCCCAGTAGTGTAAACATGAGGAGCCTGTCATGATGATGGTGAAGTAGTAGATCTTTAGTTGCTAAGCACTGAAAATTAGCTAAGACTACGTTATCAGAGTAAGAATAATTTGGGGTTATTTCGTTTTTATGCTCTTAAATTACAGTGTTACGTTACTGCTTGTTCATAAATTCATAGAATTAGCGTTATTATTCTATGAATAAATCAAAAAAGATATAGCTATAATAATTCCGCCCATATTTCGTCGCTGCAATGATTTGTAAATTTTGCTAAGTATTCATTAGTCCGGAGTGTATTTAGTCCGTTCATCGGTGGTACCAGTATATCCATAGCAGATGGAACCAATGTGGCAACAGTGTAGCGGGTTGATCACATAACCCTGTTAGCGACCAATCCACATTGATCTCTAACTCAAACTGTCTAATAAGACTGTAGACCTATGGTCAAACTGTCTTGTTAGTTTGAGATGGATCAATAAATAATGCTGGACAAGCTACACAGCATCATCTAGCCCCAAGGTAAGCAGAGCTGTATAAGGGTACTAGATGACTGATATATACTTAATACAATAACAATACATAGATAGATATTTTTATTATATAAGGTCATTCATTATCAACCTGACAAACTTAAGGGGTAGGTTCCACACATAAAAAAAAAATTGTACTTTTTTTTTCTAAACTTTTTTTTTTATTAAAAAAAAATAATTACGTAATTCTGCTTAATAATTAGTTATCCTTGTTAGAAATCGAAAAGGCAGCGCTCGAGACGTGTCAGTGACCCGCGCGTCAATGAACCGCGGGTCAATAACCCGCGCGTCCTTAACCTGCGCGTGTCCTTGACCCGCTACGGGGCGCCCACACTCGAATATTTAATTATTACATCGCTTAACATGATTCTCAACAATGATAAATAATAATTGAGCGGAAAAACGTAATCGATTTTTTTTGTTTACTTGAGATTTTTAAGACAAAATATACATTAAAAAAAATTATGGGTACATATATATATATATTTTTTTGTGCTGAATCTATCCCTTAATTTTGTCAGGTTGATAATGAATGACCCTGTATATAGAAAATACCCAGAACACCCGGAACAAATATTTATAGATCGTACAAACATTTGACCTGAGGCGGGCTGCGCCACATTGGTCGTCAATGGAGATGGAGACTGTAGAGCTAGTCAAACTGTATAACTGTTTGAGATGGAGATCAGTGGAGATTGGTGGCTAACAGAGTTATCTGATCAATTCGCTGGTGTATGTGACTGTTGGTATATAACCATCTATCCATGTTATTATTGCGTTATGTATTACTACCACCAGACAAAGTAAAACAAGTACGAAAACCAGTACTAGTCCACGGAACCTGTTTAACCACATTTATATAGTAATCAAAGTGTTATAACAATTAGAGATCAAAATTAGAAAAACCGCGCGGGTCAGCTCGTTATACATACAAGTGCCTCATTATTTTGTGACAAACACCTGGGCTCAAGCTTCCTTCTATGGATTGATTGACCAAGCTGTTTCAAAACTGTAGAGTCAAGAGAAGAGCCCCACCTTCACACAACCTCATAATACTACACACATACCCACATTAACCACACACACCCACACACACACTGTTTAACAACATTGTAAAAATATTTTGAGAAAATTATGAGTTTTGTTTGATTTATTTGGTTTTTTGATTTTGATTAATTATTTTTAATTTGATTGATACTTTTTTTTTTTTTTTTATATAATTTTTGCTCTCCCTGTTACTGTGTCATCTCTTCAGTTATACGGTTATCTCTAATTGTAATCCGGTTTCCCGTGATTCAGGCTCAGCCTTGTGCGGGAACCAATGGTAACCTAATTCCATGTTATTGCGTCAGTTAATAAATATTTTTGTATTTTTTTGTTTTTTTTTTATTTTAAGATTATGATTGAAAGCTGTGTATAGTTCTCACGGTGGATCTCGGCCGTCTTGAAGTTAGCCGTTTCGGTGCGCAATGTAGCTTTTTCTAACTAAATTGTTTTTGCGCATCACAAACGGCTATCTTCACGGAAGCCTAGATCCGCTGTGCGAACTATACATCTGCCCAGTCTCCATCCGTACTTACAAACCCTATTGTTCAAAGTGCTCGTAACTAAATGTCATTTCCTGCGTCAAGAACATTCCTCTTTCCATCATTTAAAATTATATGATACCTCTTTGTAGTTAACGCCACAATGCAAATACGGCTTTCTTTATTAGCAAACTGTCATGTCGGTGATGGAGAGGTCATGTACGGCGAATTGTTTAGTTGCTCTGAGTTCAAGGATTTGAAACAATGAGAGACAAGTATGTTGCGTTTGAATACAACACGTACTTGGGAAGTACAAAACGCGAACATTTCGCATTTTGTTTTTAAAAAACTTGCCAGTTTTTTTGCTTTTAATGTTCTGTAATCTTTATGCTTTTTTAGTAAAGTAAAGTAAAGTAAAATATGTACCTATTTATTCAATAATATCAAAAGGATCATTTTGAAATGTTTTAATGCTAGGTGAATTTACGCCAGTTCCACGCGCCCCAGCCTAGAAGAATAGTATTGCATCGAATTCGATTAATCGATGACATTGCGCTCTTTGGAGGAGGGTTATGTCCAGAAGTAAATAGGATGATGATGATGATGTTTGTACAGTAAATAATTTCAGTTTATAAAAAAAACAAAAAACAATCACGCTCTACCAAGAAGGAAAGCGACAGGATGGTCTAAAAATAACACAAATCAAATCAAATCAATCAAATACATTTATTGCTGTCATATGGTACATTATGTAGTTGTTACAGAATAAGTAGTATCACACATGAACCCTGTTATTAGGGTATTGCAACATGGAGAAAGGCCGAGGTTTATGCATTCGGTATTTGTAAAAAAGTAGATAGATAGGTAAGTATGTAAGATTGTATGTACACAATATCCGACATTAAAATATTTTTGAAAAAACTGTGAATAATTACAATACTTTTCAATTACATAAGAAAGTATTTGAATCGAAAATGCTGCAAAGAAATATCAAAGGTTCGAAAGCAATTTCCAGCGTCGGTTCCACTTTGATCCCATCTGCTTATACCTTCGAGAATAGCTGCAAATGAGTTCTCTCGATATAAATGCTTGTCACAAACACGTCTGTTATCGCGAAAGCCTCGGTATTTGCGGAGAAAGCGGCATCGCCTACTTACTGTCGGACTCAACGGCCCTTACGAATGAGAGGAAAAGTTAGGGTAATGAGTACAGCGTACTTACCGTAATTTATTTTGAATATAATGTTTGTATAAATCATGATAAGAACTTAATGAAAATATTTGGAGTAAAGTGGGTTTTTAAACAGTTTTATTCGCCAACATGTTGGAACCGCTTCCGACTTCGTATGTGTAGCGACTGTTCGTCGAGAGAGTTTTTTTTAATATAATTTTGAGACAAACAGGCTGACTGCCTGCCTGATGGTAAGCAGTTACCATCGCCTATTGACCTCAGCAACACCAGAGGTACTGCTGAAGCGTTACCTGCCTTGTAGGATTTTTTTTAAATATATTTTTTGAAGCAGTTCATATTGTAGTCTGGTAGTGACTTGGATTTGATTTGCCATTTCGTGCCATGCAGTTCATATCGTACAAAATATAGAAGTTAATTCAAGTTAAGTTATTCTAGTTCAAGAACTAGTTATAAAACGCATTAGCCACATATCCTTAAAGAACCGGCCGGAAACCGGCATGTCCAAGAACGAAAAAATTCGAATGACATGTGACATCCACCAATCCGCATTGGGTCCGCGTGGTGGATTAGGACCCAGTCATTCTCGTTCGAGGCCAGTGTCCCAGCAGTGGTAATACTAAAAGGCTGTCATGATGATGATGATTCGTCATCTCAGTCAGATATCTAAAATAGGACAGACACACTTAGACACAAATAGGACAAACAGACGGCCTTGTGGTGCTATACAAGGCAATTACAGCAGGAAAACCTTTATCGCCAGGAACGTGAATTATGTATTGTGTTGTAGTAAGTGTAACTTTAGTTTGAATTGACCTGTGAATAAATCGTTAGTATACATTACGCAGTAAACTGACCTACTGTGTACAAGTTCAAGACACAGTAGAGTTATAGTATAAGTTCTAAGCATCATCATCAAAGAGTAGTAGAGTCCTCTGTGATAGAGCTCGTCCGGGGAAGTACTACCACCTATTTCTGCCGCAAAGCAGTATGCTCGCATTGCTGTGTTCCGGTGTGAAGGGTATGGTTTCCGGTGAAATTACTGGCACATGAGGCTTTCGATCTATGCCTCAAGGTGGCAACCCGCGAGTGATACCTCTGGTATTGCAAGCATCCATAGGCTGCAGTAACCGCTTACCATCTTGTGGGCCGTACGCTTGGTTGCCACTTCAGTTGTATAAAAAAAAACATCATCATTGGCCTAATAAGTCTATTTGAGACGGTTTAAACAGTGTCGGCATTAAGATTACGCTTTATCTGGTGGCTAAACATACCGATACGGGAGCGGACAGAACGGCCACAGTTGTAGCAAACAAATGAACTATGATGGGTTTGCTTCGCTGGTATGCCTTCTAGCTCTTTTGTCTGCTAATGTGCTAATAGCTGTCAGATCATTCATTTATGGTTACCGCACAATTTTATAGTCAAACCAGCTAACGTTGAGCCATTTAATGACCGTTACAAACGATCTATAGATAGGTTGACTGATTCAAATCACTACCACGCTTGTGACGTAGCTGAGAGTTAGCATCCAAATGTTACACGTAGTCACCATTTGGATGCTTGACCGCTTGTTGCAATTTCAACTGAGCGTTCACGTGCTTTGGAGGGCACGTTAAGCAGTCGGTCCCGGCTTTTGTAAAGTTGTTAAGCCATGACTAGAGGCCATGACAGAGGCCTTTGGGAGGCCTAATAACTCTGTCACCAGAGTTGTCCACTGACTTATACGAACATTATTTACCAGACGGAAGCGTTCCATAGGTTCCCTAAGCGTTTACTCAGTTAGAGCCGAAAATATCAAAAAAGCCTATACATATATTATAGTCCTGAATCCTCCTGCCTGAATCAAATTACTCCTAAGATTACTCCACTCCCTTGAGGTAAGTTGAATAATTTGATTTAAATTGATTGAGCTCCCTAATGATTATGGAACAGTTAAATTATAAATATGCATAGTCTTCTGGAACCGCCAACGGGACGGTGGCAGTACTTGGAAATTCTAACGGGCTATTAAAGTAGATGGTTCAACTAGCTTGTTGCCAGCGGCTTCTCTTGCGTGTTATCAGAATGAAAAGTAGCCTATGTTTTAATCCAACTCTATCCGTTCCAAGTTTCATCTAAATTCGTTACGGAACTCCGTATGAACAAACAAACACAAATTTTCAGGATTTACAATAAAAATTTACATATTATTACGGGCATACAAGTCAAGCATTTTTTTCTTTAATTATTATTTTGACATGGTAATTTTTGCCTCCAATAATCTAACCTTAATAAATAGGTTTAATAAATTGTATTATAGGCCTAAAAAGTAATGGGTCTGAATAACAAACTCTAAAAAAAAAGCTATTCGAAGATTCCGCATGTTTGCTATTCACTGCGCGTTTGCGTGTCCTCTCGCTCGTGTCGCGAACACAACGCGCTATGCATAGCAAGCAGGGGTGGGGCTTCCCAGGATATCCTCGTCAACTAACTTCTAGACCTGAATAAGATGTAGCTGATAGTGTGGAGAGCAAGGCAGCTTTAGTTAAAAATATAATAATATTACGGTTCAATTCCGATCGCGGATATTCCATCAGGAAAAAAAAGATAAAATAATATAAATAATATTGTAATTTAAAACATTCAGAGGATATAAACAGATCTAATGTATTTGTTTACCACAAACACTATTGATAAGTAAAGGTAAAGTGCTTACTAAAATTTTGTACAAACGGAATAACGTAAACCACAAAAAAAGTTATTTTTGAGCATGCAATAAGCATTGCAATTGCTAATTTCCAACTTATTTAAAGTTTTATTGATTTTATAGTTATAACTATAAATCACACTGAAAACTTTGAAACTGATGAATTTATGCCAGTTCCACGCGCCCAAGCCTAATAGAAACTGGTAAAAAAATATAGTTGGAATTGGCTTGATTGAATTATTCAACACACTGGTTATTTGTTGACAGAGCTATGTTCAGAATTTCCAATATAAACTTGACATAATAAAATAAAATAAAAAAAAAGCTTTAATAGTCCCATACAATAAAATATAAATATGACATAACGTGGATTTAATTAATAAGTTCTTTAAACTAAATTAATAAAAGTGCTTCTTCATTATAATATATAATAAAAAGTTTAAAAGTGTAAGGACCGCCCATGGCGGTGAAAGCCTTCTTCAGTTGCCTCCATTCTGCTCTCTCTCGTACCTTCCTTGCCAAAGATCTAACTTGACATAATCAAGAGTAAAATAATACGACGGAGGAACTTTGATTAGTTTCGCAATATCTCGTCTTATAAGCAAAGTTCTATGATAGTACTACACTGAGTCAACAGTCCTGTTCAATCTGTTGAAATCTTTGAGTAGGTACCTAAAGTTACAGTACAAACTGTACTACCTAAGTGTCAAGTAAACATACCCTTTTACCTGGTGGTAGGACTTTTCAGCAAGAGTCCGTCGTATTAGGTTGGGCACCACCGCAGTGCCAGATATTCTTGCCTACAACTGTGCCTACAAGCAGTGATGTTTAAGCAACTGTGTTTAGTTTAAGCATAATTATTATTAGCTGTCTTGGAGTGACGTGTGCTTTTGACACTGCAACCGTGGTCATACGAATGATTGACTTAACCCGGCCACAGACGCCACAAATTAAAAGAAGAAGAATGATTGACCATCTTGTCAGTTGATGTCACAAAAAACAATTGCCAACTACGCCTCCATTATACAACACGCACTATGTCAGCAAATGACGTCAAATCGTTCACCTGATGTTAAGCGCCACGCCTGACAATAACAGTTGCTGCAGTGTTACTTATTGTGCAGATGTGCTGTTCTTGTTACAAGTTTAAGAGACGCGACTTTCCAATTTCTAGGCAAGTGGGTCGGATGGGTTAGCGCTTTATTATGTCGTCGTAAAGTTCGCACGGAGACATGTTTGAGCACTTTCTTACACACACAATCATCCGCTGAATAATGAGAGAATATTTGCAATGCATTCAATTAGTGACTCTGGAAAGAGACGCCCAATAGTCAGTAGCATAGACTAGTGTAATACTGCCAGCTGTGAGCTCGGCAATCGGCATCGCCATGTAGTTAGCTGTTTTGATGCGCAATGGAGGATCTAAGAGTAGTAGAGTTCTTTGTGATAGAGCTCGTCCGGAGAAGAACTACCACCATACCTATTTCTGCCGCCAAGCAGTAATACTCGCATTGTTGTGTTCCGGTGTGAAGGGTATGGTTTCCGGTGAAATTCGTCGTGGTCAACTCCTAGTACCAGTTTGAAGTCCGTATCTCATCACGTAGGTAAACCTACAGTCAACGCTCGTACCATTCATGATGATCGAGATCCGTTGGCACTGGCAGGTAACTACTAAGTGGAGGATAATTTGCAAATCAAGTACAATTATTGTTTCTAAAGTAACACCCAAAATAGTCAGAAACACATTCTTGGCCATAACGAATTGCTGAGTTGTACCTATAAAAACTACGAGAACCATAGTACAACATCCAAACTCGGAACGATAAGTTGCAGATCATTTAAACATTTGTCCCACAGCGGGATTCTAAGCCGCTACACAAGCTTATTTTGAGACTAAGCTTCATGATAAAAAAATCTTGATTACAGACGTTTAATTTAAATATAACCAGAAAGCACAAAAAAATGGCAATACGTAGACTTGACCGTCTACTTTTTTGCCAAATTATCTGTCACTCTGTCAGTCATTGGCTAAAATTATACCTTCACGTTAAAAAATATTTATGGGATGTTTTGACTGATTTGTTTAGGGAAATCAAACGTGTTTCTCATTCAGGCAATTAGTTTAATCTTACGCCTACCTTCAATTTCGGGTATTATATAGAGTCTAAGGCTAAAACTGCTGCCAAGAAGGTAGCATCCTCAATAAGGTGAGGCGATACTTCACACCTGGACAGCTTTTCACTCAAAGCACCAGTCCGGTCAGGAATGGAGTATTGCTGCCAACTATGGGATGGTTCAGCTCAACACGAGCTGGCTGCCTTAGACTCGATTGAGCGTAAGGCTTTGAGACTTGTAGGTGAGCAACAAGTTGCGGTGACTAGTTCCAGAGGTTCGAGCACTGACTTGATGTCTTGGAAAAAAATATTACCTACGTTAATAATTTCATTTAAATGTAAAAAGGTAATTATATAGTATTTACTTTGTTTATTAAATATAGTATGTAGTTGTGGTACGGTGCACTCAGTATTATAATTTAATGCAACTGGAACAGGATAAATCTACATTATATTAAAATCTCTAAAAGTATTCTCGGGCATTTGATATTATTACCTGCATTTTAAATATCATTCAAATATTATGTAATTGCACATATTTTAATTTTAATATGTTTATAAATTAATAATTTAAACAAGAAAAATTAACAGTTGCCGTAGTGTCACTCGAAAATGTAAGTTTTAACACTGCACTTGTCACCCCGAGATGTAGATAATAAGTCCCTCTTTCGCCCAGTAGTTTTACTTGTAAAAACCTAAAAAACTCCAATCAGACCTAAACACAATGCAGCTTGCACACTGCTTGAAAGCAGAACATTTGGCATTGCGGTACCCTCCAAGACAAACTTTTGCTGAAGATGACTACGAGGTTTCTTCTGACATTACACTTTACTGCTCTAACACGGCACTCCACGTCTCTGACATGATATGCACCAACCAATATGGCATCACAACATAGCATTTGTTGGTTCCCACTTTAGTACATGTTTGTTTGATTTAGTGACCAACACGGAGCGCTCGTGACGTAGTATGACTAGCTAAGTTGTTCATAACAGATCAACGAAGATAAGCACTGTTCCGCGTAGTCATCATTTGGATGGATGACCGCCAGTGGCAATTTCAACTGAGCGCTCCCGTGCGTGCGTTTTCAAAGTTGTTAGGCCATGACAGAGTCCTTTGGGCGGGCTAGAAACTCTGTCACCACAGTTGGCCACTTACTTACTTTAGTGGTCAACACTGTTCTTTTCTTTCTTTACTTTTACTGCGATATGTGGCCAATACAGTTGACGAAGTTACTAGACCGCCTGAAGGTCTTTGCCTAACAGCTTTAAAAAAGGGTTTATTATTTTGTTATTTGTTATCATGCACAAAACACATTACAACAACAGGAAAATTGTAACATAAAAATATGTGCACACATCAAAAGATGTGTGCACATGTGCAAACATATTATGCCATGCAGGCAGGAATCACGCCAGAGACATCGTGTCGTGTTTCAGCCGTGAAGAGTTAGTCAGATTAAGTCGCGTAAATGGATGAGCTCGCTAAAGCAATCACATTACAAGTTCAATGAACTAAAGAATAAGAACAGTGTAAGGCTCTGAAAGTGAAAGTCACCAGAGCCTGGGTCGTTACACCGTTACATATTACTTACTATTACCTCTATTACCACACAGAATAATAAACAGTGCAACATCTACATATTATATTTAATTAACTTAGAGTCATGTTCGTTTTGGAAGCTTTAGATTTGCATCGCTTATTATGGGTTACATAATCTTGTTACTTACTAAGTTCGTGTGAGTCAGTGGCAAACTTTGGCCTCCGTAATGACTGAATAACCTAAAATTTAAAAAGCCAAGATCGAAAGCCTCATGTGCCAGTAATTTCACCGGAAACCATACCCTTCGCACCGGAACACAGCAATGCGAGCATTACTGCTTGGCGGCAGAAATAGGTATGGTGGTAGTCCTTCCCCGGACGAGCTCTATCACAGAGAACTCTACTACTACATGCTCTCCAAAGCACGAACGCGCTCAGTTAATATTACCAATTGTTGTGCATGACTTTTTTATAACAAACCAAATAGCAGAGGTTGCCCTGCACGTTTTTAAAAACTTTAAAATCGTCCAGCTGACAATTTGTATGGAAATTTTTGTAGTTCTTTTTAGGGGGAAGGACTACCACCATACCTATTTCTGCCGCCAAGCAGTAATGCTCGCATTGCTGTGTTCCGGTGTGAAGGGTATGGTTTCCGGTGAAATTACTGGCACATGAGGCTTTCGATCTTAGCCTCAAGGTGGCAACCCGCGAGTGATACCTCTGGTATTGCAAGCGTCCATAGGCTGCGGTAACCGCTTGCCATTTTGTGGGCTGTACGCTTGGTTGCCACTTCAGTTGTATAAAAAAAAAAGGGACCAACGAGGCACTGAAAAAAAACCCCAACAATTTTTATTTTGAAACTATTTTCATGCCGTAGTACTCGTAACTAACAAAAGTTCTTGCTGCAACATATTGAACATTGAACGACATCTATTACTTCAGGACAGGTTCCATACAAGTTTTATCGAAATCGGTTTAGTAATTTATAAATAAATCATAAAAAACTTTTTATTCGCATCGTATCGGCAAATTTTGATTGACACGTTTTTTTTATGACTTATTCATAAAGTACCTACTGAACCGATTTCAATAAAACTTATATGGGACCTGTTCTGAAGTATTACTAGCTAACATAAAATTATCAAAATCAATTAATAAAACAAACATAGGTATGTACAATGAAAAACATACTAGGTAAAAACAAATAAAAAACAGACGAAAAATCTCTAGTACTATTCCGCTTAACCTTTTAACTGATGAGGTCACACAGTTACCTGGACTTTGGCTCCAGCGCTCGACGGAGCAACACGTCTGCCGGACAACAAGTCGATGGTCCTGAGGATGTCCCGTGGAGGGATGAAACACGTGTCGATATTTTTCTTTTGAGGTTAACTGTGGTAACTGTGTGACCTCATCAGTTAAAAGGTTAAGCGGAATAGTACTAGAGATTTTTCGTCTGTTTTTTATTTTGTAATGGATTTCCGCTAAGTAACGCCTGAATCTATCAATTAGGTAAAACCAGTCAAATTTACAACCTATTTTTTTCAAGTCAGTTAAAATATAACGTCCTATTGTATGTTATCGTATAATAATATACAGACGCAGACGTGCTAAAACAGATTTGTTTTTTCTAGGAGTTTGTTTTGTTAAGTTTATTTCTGGGTAAAACATAGTTACGTAAACACAGCCATCATAAAATACGTCCGAAATAGCCTTATGGTATACGAAATAGCATCTAACTTTATATCTCACAATTAGCATTTTTTTTTTTTTTTATACAACTGAAGTGGCAACCAAGCGTACGGCCCACAAGATGGTAAGCGGTTACCGCAGCCTATGGACGCTTGCAATACCAAAGGTATCACTCGCGGGTTGCCACCTCGAGGCTAAGATCGAAAGCCTCATGTGCCATGAATTTCACCGGAAACCATACCCTGCACACCGGAACACAGCAATGCGAGCATTACTGCTTGGCGGCAGAAATAAGTATGGTGGTAGTCCTTCCCCGGGCGAGCTCTATCACAGAGAACTCTACTACTCTAATGTTCCTAATCCTGGGACACTGGTTCTACTCTCGATCGAGAGGTGGACCTTATGCGGTTTGGTGGATGGCACAATGTCTTTCGCATCTTTTGCGTAGTTCTTATTTTCTTAGTTTCTTCACGATGTTAATTCGTATAGTTTAAGCAGCCGTGGAGAGCACCGGTGGTCTAGTGGTAGTGACCCCGCCTTCCAATCCTAAGGTCGTGGGTTCAAACCCGGTCGTGCACCAATGGATTTTTCTGTTCGAAAAATTTATGTGCGCAATGCCAGTGCTCTCATACGGTGAAGGAAAACATCGTGAGGAAACCGGCATGTCCAAGAACTAAAAATTCGAAAGACATGTGCCATCCACCAATCCGCATTGGGTCCGCGTGGTGGATTAAGACCCAATCACTCTCGCCTGAGAGTAGGCCAGTGTCCCAGCAGTGGGAACATTAGAAGGCTGTCATGATGATCATGAAGCAGCCGTGCGAAGCCAGGGCAAGTCGCTAGTTATTTATATAATAATACGGTTGGCTCTGTGGTTTTCTTAAGTTCCAAAAATAAATACATTAGGTATGATTTGATTTGTATACATTTCTTCCATCTCTACAATGTTAGCAATAAGCTCAGTTTTATTAAAGCACATGCTAAAACTAAAATAACTCGTGACATGACTCGTTATGATTCAATCTAATGAGGGCGATTCTCGTGCCATAGATAAATGGTCACATGTGATGTATATCGTCAGAACTGTCAAAAATGTATAGAAATTTTGTAAGTTTTAACGATATAAATCATGTGACCATTTATCTATGGCACGAGAATCGCCCGGTGCCTTACTCTTGAATCCAATGACAATTCCGATCCAATCCCAATACCTATTTACTGCTTAAAATTTTTTGTACTCTTGAAAACAAGGTTGAATTTTTTCCTACATTTGCTGTCAAAAGTACGAAATGCCATATTCCAATACCTAGTCCAATACCGATCGCGTCCATGAGTAAGGCCCCCAAGTCTATATTGGTATTTACGAAACGATACAGTAACTACCTGCAATTCCATAAAAAGGTATTACGCAATCCAATTGACATAGGCACTTGTATAATTTCAGTACTTTGAGGTACTTACAGTAGGTACTACCGGAACGGACACGTCTCTACATAACGTAAAGGTAGTTGCACAACTGATAGATCGCGGACAACTCTATCATGTAATGTAATCCTTGCGTATTTTAGAAAAAGTCGCTAAATCTGGTATAATAAGACTTTTCAGGACAAGAGTAGATTTCAAAGGGTTATTTTTTAACGATGTGAAGTTGGCCTTTAACTAGATAACTTAATTGTTTTAAATAATTTTCTGTTTAACTAGGTAGTACATGCAGGATTAGAAAGTTAAAGAAGGATTTAAATTATTACTGCAAGCTCATCTGAGTGAAATTCTATCTTGATTTTAGTAATAATAATGCTGGACAATTCACACAGCATCATCTAGCCCCAAGGTAAGCTGCTGTTAAATAGAGCTGTATTATGGGTACTAGATGACTGATATATACTTAATACAGTACAATACATAGATAGATATTTTTTTATTATATATGGAAAATACCCAGAACACCCGGAATAAATATTTGTAGATCGTACAAACATTTGACCCGAGGCGGGAATCGAACCCGCAACCTCCGCGTCGCAGGCGGAGGTTGCGGACCAGCGCCCGCTGCGCCACATCGGTCGTCGGTGATTGTTCAAGTGTGGGGGGATTTAATTTTATTTATTTTAGGTACAAAATTAGCTAACAAACCAAAACATTAATTAAGAATAGGTATACAGTTAGTAGAATAAGTAGTGTAAATTCGTTAACCTTACTATTGTACACGACATTCGTAAGAAAAACATTGATAAGTAAAACATCAAGAAAAAAAATATTAAAAAAAAGAAATTACATAGGATTGTTCATCTTCGATATAACCTTAGCTTTGAAGTTAATAAGATTATATAAGAATAATATATAATATTAAGCATGAGAAGTACGAGTACTACTTCTGTTTTAGTTAACTGTTTGTTAAAAATGTATTGTTAAAAATATGTTTTAGAGTAAGGCTGCGTTTCCACCTGAGATGTGCGAGAATCTGTAGCGAAAGATGTGTTTGTTGGAACCAATAGAATCACTTCATTGAAGCTGGGCAGAGCGAGGCTAGGTAAATGAAGTGATTCTATTGGTTCCAACAAACACATCTTTCGCTACACATCCTCGCTTTACTCTGGTGGAAACGCAGCCTTAGACTGTTTTTATCTGAAACTGTCTTACCTTGGTATTGTCGTGAACTCTCTTGAGTGAGTTCACGATTATGAATACCATTGCTAATGTAACAATCTTCAGTTATTGTTATTTAAAGCAAATTGTGGTATATTATAGTTTCAAGGAAATTCCACATTTTAAAACATTTTCTATAATGTTTTGTATGACAACAATTGTTCAATTATTATCAAGTCTCGTCCGGGGAAGGACTACTACCATACCTATTTCTGCCGCCAAGCAGTAATGCTCGCATTGCTGTGTTCCGGGGTGAAGGGTATGGTTTCCGGTGAAATTACTGGCACATGAGGCTTTCGATCTTAGCCTCAAGGTGGCAGCCCGCGAGTGATACCTCTGGTATTGCAAGCGTCCATAGGCTGCGGTAACAGCTTACCATCTTGTGGGCTTGGTTGCCACATTAGTTGTATAAAAAAAAAAAGTGCCTTTTATGTTAATTTTCTCGTGATATTTTTGTCACCAAAAATAGTAGGCACTTCACCAACTTGTAAATATGGTAATAAATGCGAATAACTTGCGAATTTAGGAGGCCGTGAGCTGGTTTCGAGGCGCCCTCTACGGTGAAACCATTTTAAATTAAGTTGGTTGTTATTGTTGTTAGCCTTTAATTGTACGGAGTCAAGGTTGATATTGTACATCGTAATTAGTTGATCATCATGCAGGGCTGCACGTTTTGTGTTGCTTTATTGGAATCCAGGTTTTATTTTTATTTGAATGAACAAAGACGAAAATCAAAATCAAAATCAAAAATTATTTATTCAGTAGAATCACAAGGATCACTTTGAAACGTCTTACAAGCTAGGAAAATTTACACCAGTTCCAACGCGCCCATGCCGTAAAAGAACTGGCAACAACACCGGCTGGGTTCCGATGTTTAGAAGTTGTTGACGATGTTTAGAAGTTGTTGACGATGTTTAGAAGACACATAAGCTAACAGAGGTTTAAAGTACGATTATGACTAATTCTTTTATTCTTGTTAAGATTATTAACATGCCGACTTGTACAAAAAGAATATCACACATCTTGTAATCTAATCTCAATTTGCTATAATTATTATGAAACCGATTAAATAATATTATTCAGATTATTTTATTATACTAATATAATTAATATAATCAAAACTGCTAAAGTAATTATACATAATTGTTTGAATAGAATGTTCTCTGAATAGTAATAATTAATTTTCACGCAAAAAACTGCACAAAGTTGTGAAATAGTTTTTATTTTTTTTCACAACAATTATGCAAGTAGCGATCCGCCCCGACTTCGCACAAGTGATTTAATTTTTATAGACATTTGTGTTGAATCACTATTTAGTTAAAATAGGTTATTTTCTCACCCCCACATTTCACCCCCACTGGGGGGCTTATGTAGTTTAAAAGTTCTAAGCGTACCTAACCACTAGGTACAGTACTAACTACTAATAAAAAAAAAGTTATACCACAAATGTGGCAACCAACGCCCAGTTGATGGTAAGCGGTTACCGTAGTCTATGTACGCTTGCAACATCATAGATATCACTTGCAGTTAGAGAAGTCAACGGAAAGTGACTTTGTTTTATACTATGTAGAGATGTAGGTTTAGTTTATAACTATACGTATATATTAATTGCTCTTATGTAATAAATACCATACCTATTTCTGCCGCCAAGCAGTAATGCTCGCATTGCTGTGTTCCGGTGTGAAGGGTATGGGTTCCGGTGAAATTACTGGCACATGAGGCTTTCGATCTTAGCCTCAAGGTGGCAACCCGCGAGTGATACCTCTGGTATTGCAAGCGTCCATAGGCTGCGGTAACCGCTTACCATCTTGTGGGCCGTACGCTTGGTTGCCACTTCAGTTGTATAAAAAAAAAATAAAAAAATAGATACTTAAATAATGTACACTACTATGATGCTTCGTGACTGTTTTTCAAGTTCAGCAATATTCCGTTTACGATCATTTTTATGTGAGGATATAAAACACTGCACTAAACAAGCAGTAAAACCACTGGAGTTATTATGAATAGACCTACAATTAGATAGAAAAATATTTTGAGATACGCTATCTAAGATAATATTGCATAGTATTTTATGCTTGTATGTAAGTAAAGTAAGTAAAAAATATATTTATTCAATAATATCACAAGGATCATTTTGAAACGTCTTAAAGCTAGGTGAATTTACGCCAGTTCCACGCGCCGCAGCCTAGAGGAATCTGGCAATATGTTAAAAACTAAATAAACAGCAACATTCAAAAACTTGTCAATCCTTAAAATATTTTCCAAAAATGTTCTATGTACTATTGCAAAGATTTCTAGTATATTGTAAAAATAAAACTGTATATTGATTCAAAGGTCACCTGTCAGAATGACCTCAATAAGATAAATGAAAGTAGGAAGGAAAGTGCTCGGAAATGAGGATTTAAATGGCATCCAATATAGGCGGCGTTAACTGTAGGTACTGTAGATTGACTTTTTAAAACTTAATGTCAACTAGGAAACCAAAAAGGTCTTCATATTGTCTGATTCGAACACTGGTGGTCTATTGGTAGTGACCCCGCCTTCCGATCCTAAGATAGTGGGTTCGAAACCGGTCGTGCACCAATGGATTCTATTCAAAAATGTATGTGCGCATGCTCTCATACGGGGAATGAAAACATCGCAAGGAAACCAGCATGCAAAAATCAAAAAAATTTAAAGACATGTGCCATCTACCAATCCGCATTGGGTCCGCGTGGTGGATTATGACCTAATCACTCTCGCCAGCAGTGAGAACATTAGAAGGCTGTCATGATGACGATGATCTGGTTGTAACATTTATTTAAAAAAAAGCGCTTGCAAAGTGCTGTAGAGGTAATTTATCTTGTTATATAATGCATCATACAAATTCACAAGTCATTTACCATTCAGAGGTATAGAGCTGCCATTAACATAGACTGGCACAATTTTTTTTTTTTTTTTTTTATACCACTGAAGTGGTAACCAAGCATACGGCCCACTTGATGGTCAGCGGTTACCGTAGCCTATGTACGCATGCAACATCATAGATATCACTTGCGTGTTACCACCCTGAGACGTTAGATGGTAAGTCTCATGTAATTTCACCGGAAACCATACCCTTCGAACCGGAACACAGCAATGCGAGCATTGCTGCTTGGCGGCAGAAATAGGTATGGTGGTAGTCCTTCCCCGGACGAATCAAAAATCTCTCTATCACAAAGAACTCTACTACTCTCAATCAATGCCAGAACAAAGCGCAGTAAAGCTGATAGGCGACTCGGTTGACACGATATCATTATCTACTCCATTTCATGTATTTCTATATAGCATTTAACATTTCACCTAACAAATTGTAGCAAAGTTCCATTTACAAAACAGCAAATCAATATAGACAAAATCACTTTGACCACGCGGACTCAATGCGGGTTAGTGGATGGCACATGTCTTTCGAAAATGTAGCATAGACATGCCGATTTCCTCAAAATGTTTTACTTCACCGTATATAAGGTTTGCCTGCAAGTTTTACCGGAGCACGCAGGGTGCCGCAGGTATCACAAACGTGCCAGTAAAAATATAAGAAAAACAATTTCTATGCGTATCATAAACACAGAACTATGGTTTCCATACGACGAACTTTTTCATTCTACTTAAATAATATAGTTCTGTGGAACCAAGCGTCTGAGATATTTGCTGTTTATATTAGTAACTATACTTCGATGCATCAGACAGAGTACCGTTTTGATTCGATTACTGTATGATTGCAATTGGATGAACCTACTCAATTTGCTGCAATCGAACGAGTCGAATTACTCAGTTACTGAATTACACGATCGTAATGAAGCCATCGAACGCAATGCTTTTATAGCTCTGAGAACGATGCGTTCAGCTCGGCTGTGGAGCACATTACTGTCTAATCTCCTTCTCTCATGTCATTACTTTTCTACCGACGGATCTCGGCCATCGTGAAGTTAGCCGTTTGTGATGCGCAAATTTAATTTAGTTCGATAAACATATACATTATACTTGATTAGAATTATACTTGTACTATGAAATTTACACTGTATCAATTAATATTGTTTTACCTACCAACTAAGTCTACTTATAATAATTTCTAAAAATTTCTAAATTTCGTTCAAGAACTTCTCTTCATTTCAACAGTCAGCATACGTCCCAAAGATTATAATAACTGATACGTCCCGTCCGCCGTGATACTCCCAAATACGTAAGCAACAACTCAACAAGGCATTATAGTATTTGGAACCTAGGCTGTTGAAAAACTCAAAAAATATAAATTACCTACCTTACATAATAATAATCTATAACAGGTACCTACTGAGTAGGTAGGAAGTAAGAATTGGGTACCTACTTGTATGATGACTATGAGTAGTAGAGATCTTTATTATACTTGATTAAAATTAAGATTAGGTAGTTTATTTTGGCATAATTAGCCCTAATACAAAGCGAATACAATTTATTTTAAGAATTTTATTAGTGGAAAGTTACGGTCTCCCTGACAATTATTATGTAATATTATGATTTTGGTTCTTTGTCTTTATATTTTTAGTGGATCATTTTAGAGGTAGGACCTAAGTCAACACAAACATCTCAATATGTTTTTAGTAATTAATTAACTGCCTTGAAACATGATTCCGTTTACAAAAATAACCAGACAATTATTCTACAAATTAACTAGTTACAAGGGTGCTTACATTTTCAATTAAGAACACAAATAAGTAACGGCTTGCGCAACAAGCAAAGCTTGAAATTCTTAGCTCACACAAACAGCCTCCATTGCGAACACAAATTAAATAAAGATGATGTATGTAACGTACAAGTTAATTTGCTGATGTGTTTATTCAACTCGCGTAAACCTCGGGCAGCCAGCTAACGTTCACTTTTATTACTTTACTTAAACAAATAATGTTCGTTTCACTTTATAATATTGTTTTCTCTGATGTAAGAATTGCATGATTGATGGTGTGGATAGACAATGATAACAACATAAAAGTATCAAGTAATATGAATAAGTTTAGAGTACGAAAAATACCTAATAAAATCGGATTGAAATCCGAGTTTATGTGGGTGGTGGCAATCAGTAGAATATCTAGTTAAAAGTTATAGGCACCATGGGAAAAACGCCAATATTTCAGTAACTGCGGTTGATCAGGTTTTCTGTACGCTTAAATCTTTTAAACTTCGCAACGAACTTGAATGCAGACAATATATAGAATAGAAAGATTTAAGGAGAAAATCACGGTGTATTTAAAGATAACTAACATACATTTTTCTTTTTTCCAGGTGAAAGCTGCATAGAGAAGCCACTCGCGACGCTGTGGCGTAACTACCAGCAGTCCACCAAACCCGACGTGGTCATGAAGCTCTCCGTCACCAACTCCGGACTGAAGGGTTTCACAAAGGAGCACGGCCTCACTGAGTACTGGTCCCACCGCATCACCTACTGCGCCTCCCCCCCGCACTACCCCAAGCTCTTCTGCTGGGTCTACCGCCACGAAGGCAAAAAGTTGAAGCATGAACTCCGATGTCACGCCGTCCTTTGCACCAAAGAAAACATATCAAAGAAGATAACGGAAGAGCTGCAGGTAAAACTAAAACAGGCTCTAGTCGAATTCAAAAAGGACAGAATCTCCAAACAGAATGCTCGCCTCAGCTTAGCCAACAGCGTATACGAGAACCCAAGCATGCCGAGGAGAAAAATCCTACTGAGCGTAGGATCTCAGAACTACAGGCCTCCGCTAGAAAGGTCTAAATCTGCACCAAAACTAGGTGCGATAGAAGAGCTATGCTCGGAGGAGGACGAAGAAGAAGCGGAGATGAACGCAAAACAAGATGACGATAGGAGAACATCTTTCAACGAAAAAATGACCATTGACCAGTTTTACGCATCACAGACTTTAGATAGGCGGCGACCTGAAATAAAATCACCGCGTAAAATGTCTTGCCCTGAAGGTGTCATGAACAGGACCCTATCAGACTCGGGCAGAGACACCGTGTCTGTGTCAGATGAGTTAATTAATTTGATCGTTAAAGAGAGTAAGAAGGGCGAAGCTAGTCATGAAGAGAAGAAATTAGAAGCGATCGCCGAGATTATTGAGGACGGAGCGATTGACGGCAAGCTATCTCAGAGTAACTACCTCGTCACGGACAGCGACGACGGGTCCGTTTCCTCGGGCTGCGAAACCGCCAGCACCGTCACCGACACCGAGCCTTCCTCGCTCCCTTCCATTCCGCAGGAAGACAAACCCATCGAAACCGAAGACTATGACCGACTTAGCTCCCGAACCTTGAACCCTGACGATAACGAGGTGAATCACATCCCTATCGGCGAGAACAACGCTTTCAGACGGAGACCCACGTACCCGCCCTTAGGCGCGGACATCATCTCCGGTTACGATAATGCTTTCGAATCTCTAATCGACAATCTCACAGATGTCGATAGTTTGAACTCCAGCACTGAAAACGAGGTGTTCAAAAGCTCTGGAGATAACGACAGTGCATGCAGCGATGAGTCCGGGTACTCGGAACTCCTCGATAACAAGGACAGTGTAATAGGCAACACTATCATGGTTTAGATTTAATTGTAGATGACTACAATGCACTATGGAAGTAGATAATTTATATAAATTATCGTTAGGTTTAGCGATGTAAATAACGAGGTACAAGATGTACACTTTATCCAGTTTAAACCAAGCTAATGTAAACTTGATGTTTCCTAAACAATATCAACAAGACTATGTTGGTTTATGTAAATGTAGATATCTCATAATCAGAGTTTTGTAGAGTTATTGGAAGAGATGTATTATTATCATTAGTTTTTTGTAAATATAAGTACATTATTATACTAGAGCCGAGAGATTTTATTTTTAAAATATATATAAACTAGAATGGCCAAGAGCTAGTTGTCTATTTGTTGTATATTTATTGGTAGCCGTTATCATAATTCATCCTTCAAAAGGTTATTAGGTACTTACGCATTCCATAATGTTCTGTATTCGGGTCATTCATTTACATCAGTAGTGAGGAATATAAAAAAAATAAAGAGTTGTACATTTTTCTTGTGTATTTTATTTGCCCTTATAGTATTACCAATAGACGTTTTTTAAACCATTTACGAGTAGAACATGATGGATTATTCCCGATCACCCCCATCGGGGTCAGCGGGAAGTTTTTGGGGGTAGCTAGCAATATCAGTTTGTCTAAGATTTACTGACAGAGTCATCATCATCATGACAGCCTTCTAATGTTCCCACTGCTGGGACACTGGCCTACTCTCAGGCGAGAGTGATTGGGTCTTAATCCACCACGCGGACCCAATGCGGATTGGTGGATGGCACATGTCTTTCGAATTTTTAGTTCTTGGACATGCCGGTTTCCTCACGATGTTTTCCTTCACCGTATGAGAGCACTGGCATTGCGCACATAAATTTTTCGAACAGAAAAATCCATCGGTGCACGACCGGGTTTGAACCCACGACCTTAGGATCAGAAGGTGGGGTCACTACCACTAGACCACCGGTGCTCTCAGACCAGACTGACAGAGTACAGATGGCGAATCACGGAAAACTAGTTTGACAATCGTAAATGAAAACGTATCGTCCGGCTGTCAATATGTATGGGACTTTTGTAGTTCATTTTGCGCACTGAAAAAGGTGCTGTAAAAAACCCCTTTACGTTTACGATTGGCAAACGAGTTTTTGTGATTCGCTTTGGCTAGTTCAGTTCTCAGTCCAATCCAGTTATTATCAATGTTACAAAAATCATCACGATGAACATCCTTTTAATGTTCACGAGCGAGAGTGTAGGTCCATCCATCACGCGAACCCAATGTAGATTGGTGGATGGCATATGTCTTTCGAATTTTAGTTGCACATGCCGGTTTTCTAATGTTTTTCTTCACCGAATAAGAGCTGTCATTTCGCATAAATTCGAATAGAAAAACCCATTCACGACCGGGTTCGAACCCACGACCTTAGGATTGGAAAGGGGGGTCACTACCACTAGACCAGTGATCTAAATAATATTCATAAAATTCCCCGACCTATTTACCGAACCGTTCAGTCAAATGCATAATGAGCCCGTTCACGGCAACTTTATGTCACGCTACAGAGCACACGACATGTTCTAGAACCTAGCACCTGGGGACAGGTGGGATATCCGTTTAGCCCGTGTTTGTCACTAGCCTCTGCCAGTAGCTTTACTCGCATGTTTTTTTTTTATACAACTGAAGTGGCAACCAAGCGTACGGCCCACAAGATGGTAAGCGGTTACCGCCTATGGACGCTTGCAATACCAGAGGTATCACTCGCGGGTTGCCACCTTGAGGCTAAGATCGAAAGCCTCATGTGCCGGTAATTTCACCGGAAACCATACCCTTCACACCGGAACACAGCAATGCGAGCATTACTGCTTGGCGGCAGAAATAGGTATGGTGGTAGTCCTTCCCCGGACGAGCTCTATCACAAAAAACTCTACTACTCTTAAAACTATGTAGAAGTGTCTAAACTATGTAGAACTTGTACTATGGAAACCAATATAATAATACATTTTTTCTTGTACATCATTTATTACATAGAAAAACCCAGAAAACATTTTTGCAGATCATGCAAGTTGCAAGATTGAACCCGCAACCTCGCTTCGAAACTAGTCACTCGCCCCACACGCCACCGAAGTCGTTATAAATATATAAATAATAATGCTGGAGAATCTACACAGCATCATCTAGCCCCAAGCTAAGCAGAGCTTGTGTTATGGGTACTTATGGGATGATAATACTTAATACATACATAGATATTTTTTATTATACATAGAAAATAACCGAAACAAATCTTTGCAGATCGTACAAACATTTGTTCTAAGGCGGGAATCGAACCCGCAAACTCGGTGTCGCAGGCGGACCTTTACCCGCCGCGCCACATTGGTCGTCTTAATAAAGCTAAGGAAACAAAAGAAGTTTTATTACAGGACACGAAAACACCACATTATGGGTCAACGTTCTTATGAGACTTTGAAATAATTACAACCAAGTTACGGTCGGTGAACACTGGTCAACTGTACCGAAAGGGCGTCTAAAGGACTCTAAACCAGTTTGGTAAAGTGTCTGATGATGATTGATGGTAAGCGGTCATCGTAGCCTATGAACGCTTGCTTCATCAGAGATATCACGCGCGTTGCCACTCTGAGACGTAGATCTAAAGTCTCATGTCCTATTATTTCACTGGAAATGGAAACCATACCCTTCGAACTGGAATATAGCAACGCGAGCATTACTGCTTGGCGGCAGAATATGGAGATAGTTCTTCCCTTGACGAGCTCTATCACAAAGAACTCTTCTACTCTACATTGCTTCTTAAGGCTGATACAGCTGCTCTTGAATTCACCTTTTAAATTGAACATCCGATAAGGATGTTAATAAAGCGCCGTATTAATCAGTTACTCAGAAATCAATGTTTAATTTTATTACAAAAATAATTACAGCACAAAAAGGTGGTGTTCTTTTGTAGGGTTGCCACTTGCCAGCTGTAAATAACTATGAATGGATACATTCGTATAAAATGGATGACACAGCATGCTATAATAAAGAAAGAAAGAAAAAGTTTTTATTCATGACAGCACGCTAGGAGTCTAGGACAGCAGCAGACAAAGTGTCATTTAAAACAGTAGATATGGTAAATAGTGAGGTAGAATAGTATCCTTCCTTGAATTTTCTTGTAGCCCGTGAAGTTTCGGAAACTATTGTGGCTCGTGTGTTGAAGATATTTTAACGAAAATAAAAGCTTTATCCCTTACAATTTAAGCCAGTAGTAACAAATATTAATTAACTCAAGACACAAATGATTAAAATCATAATTAGTAACGCACGTTTCGTAAAATGAGCAATTCCAGTCAACTTTCGATCATGTTTTCTATGAAATAACAGTCTAACATATTTACAAAAAGGCAATTATAATAATCACAGTTTTAAAAAAGTGAATAGAGAAAAATACAGCATGTTAGTTCAATATTTTTGAAAAAAGACGGTCTAAAAAACGCGTACTCTTCCCAATTTTACGCTTGTTATTTCTGCTAAAGTAAGGAGTTTACAATAAAAATACACCTACTAAATTAAAGTTTAAGCTTTTATTAAATAAATACAACAAAGAAAACAGTCTAACAGCATTGACTTTTTTTAATACGATTTTTTATAAAATCACACCTTAGCGCACTTATAATCATAATCGAAGCACCGACTCTCGAACCGCGCTGAGCGCTTATGGAGGGAGGACGTATCGCTCCTCGTCGCGCGCACTATTACTTATACTATATATAGATACATTCAGGCGAACTTCATGAATTATATCGCTAAATCTTGGAAAGGCTTCGAGATTTTTATTCAAAATTGACAGCTGGACGATACGTTAACGTTTGTCAAAATAATTATTCCGGTTTCTGAAAGTAGTAGTGTGTGTGTGGGCTAAATAAAATTCAAATTAAAAAAAGAAATTAAATCTCAAGGATCACTTCAAAACATCTATATCAATATAATCGTAAACAAATAAAGCATTAGACGCGCTCGTGGCGTAACTGGCTAAGTTGTTAGTTAAGCACTGTTCCGCGTAGTCATCATTTCGCCAGTAGCAATTTCAACTGAGCGCTCCCGTGCTTTGGAGGGCACGTTAAGCAGTCGGTCCCGGCTTTTTCAAAGTTAGGCCATGACAGAGGCCTTCTAGCGGCCTAGAAACGTCACCAGAGTTGGTCATACGAACTTAGAGCATTTTGTAGACAGGTAACCCTACCGTTAGGTTCTGCAACCTTTTGTAAGATAGGTGGAGGTCAACCCCCGACCATCTTATAAGCACCGTAAGGTCATCAGCTCACGAAACGATCAGCCCAAACAAGTCAAAAACGCTGATTATGGCATAATGAGGTCGTATATATTTCGCCGATTTGCTCTTTAGTCGCCACTGGCTCTTTCATGGTCACCCAGTGTTATGCCATCGACCTGGCTCGTATGGAGTCAGTGGCCAACTCTGGTGACGGAGTTAATAATTTAAAGATTAATTAAAGTTAAAATTTGAGAAACAAATAAAACAAACTCCGTAAACAAACATTTAAATTCCAAAATTTCTTCCTGTTTTACAATTCTTTCGTAGATTTTGTAACATTAATAAATTATTCAGGCCGGGTTGATCCAGTAACTGGGTCATAGCGCAGAGGCCGAAATGTCAATAAACAGACAAGGGAAACAATATAAAAGGTAAACTATATTGAGGTAGGTATAGACTATAGGTACCTACTTATAACAATGGTAGGTAAGTAGGTCACATGGACAGATGATGTAAATGTTAAACTTATACCTGCTGTAGGTATCATTGTCTTGAACTGCCTTTAGTAGGTGACATGGGCAGGTGTTAAAATGCTGGTGCTTGCCTACATGCATAATTATAGTTAAACTAATCTTAAATGTTCCCACATCTGGTCATCATTTGGATGGGTGACCGCCAGTAGCAATTTCAACTGAGCGCTCCCGTGCTTCAGAGGGCACGTTAAGCAGTCGGTCCCAACTTTTTCAAAGTTGTTAGACAGAGGCCTTCTAGCGGCCTAGAAACTCTGTCACCAGAGTTGGCCACTGACTCATACGAACGAACGAACGGGACACTATATAATATATATAATGCTGGACAATCCACACAGCATCATCTAGCCCAAGGTAAGCTGCTGTTAAACAGAGCTGTATTATGGGTACTAGATGACTGATATTATATTTAATACAATACAATACATAGATAGATATTTTTATTATACATAAAAAACACCCAGAACACCCGGAACAAATATTTGCAGATCCTACAAACATTTGTCCCAAGGCGGGAATCGAACCCGCAACCTCTGCGTCGCAGGCGGACCTTCGCCCACCGCGCCACACTGATTCGAGAGTTTAGGACGTAATAGATGCGGGTTGGTGGCGCATGAATCTGACGTGAATTCACCCAGCTTTAAAACTTTTCAAAGTGATCCTTGGGATGTTATTAAAGAATTTAAACTGGAAAACGATTTGTAAGACGGTTCCCTACTGAAAGGACATGGCATTGTAGCGGTTTCAGAAAAATCGGACGTTCTGGTCTTCTACACACGAGAGAGGCCCATGCCCAGCAGTATAGAGTTAGAAGAGTAGTAGAGTTTTTTGTGATAGAGCTCGTCCGGGGAAGGACTACCACCATACCTATTTCTGCCGCCAAGCAGTAATGCTCGCATTGCTGTGTTCCGGTTCGAAGGGTATGGTTTCCGGTGAAATTACAGGCACATGAGACTTACCATCTAACGTCTCAGGGTGGTAACACGCAAGTGATATCTATGATGTTGCATGCGTACATAGGCTACGGTAACCGCTGACCATCAAGTGGGCCGTACGCTTGGTTACCACTTTAGTAGTATAAAAAAAAATAAAAAAAAAATTGAGTTGTTATGAGTTGTACAAAGTCAAAGTCAAATTCAAAAATGATTTATTTCAATAAAATCACAAGGATCATTCTAAACGTCTTAAAGCTAGATGAATTTACTCCAGTTCCACGCGCCCCAGCCTAGAAAAATCTGGCAACAAACTCAGCTGGGTTCCTGCTATACATGCTGAGTGGTGGCCATTTTTGTAACTCTATAGTTTTAGTCATAGCTGATGTAATAAATAAATAAATAAATAATGCTGGACAATCCACACATCTAGCCCTAAGGTAAGCTGCTGTTAAACAGAGCTGTATTATGGGTACTAGATGACTGATATATACTTAATACAATACAATACATAGATAGATATTTTTTATTATATATAGAAAATACCCAGAACACCCGGAACAAATATTTGTAGATCGTACAAACATTTGACCCGAGGTGGGAATCAAACCCGCAACCTTCGCGTCGCAGGCGGACCTGTGCCCGCTGCGCCACATCGGTCGGTCATGTTTTTAGTTGGTAACAAAATAAACGTTTTTATTATTATCATTATATTTCTATAAGCTGATTATGATGATGATAACTATAATTTTAAGTAGGTAGGTACTTACACCTTGAGTTCTAAACAAATGAAACTACTAACTCAACTCTGGTAGCAACGTAAAGATAATTCTAATTAATCGGCTCAGGCTTCTAAATGATTCAGGAGGTTAATGTTGTGCGCCTGTTGTCATGAGAACACCCTGCTGCGCCTCCCGGCTGAGGAAAAACCAGTTATTGACCGCTGAATTACTTATTGCAGACACTTCTTTCTGAGAAGGTGGCCCCTGGAAATAATAGAATAGGTAGGTAAGTAAGAAATAGAGCAGGTAGGTAAGTACTTACTTAATACTAGGTACTAATACGAATACTTACTGAAGTTTTTCGGGCATGTGAACCCGAAATGAAGACTCAATGGAGCTTCTTGTAGTACAAGGCAGAATGACAAGAGATCCCGTAGCCGCTCTCTGACCAGATGGGGAGATCTCATTAAAACTCTCACAAAATCCACCATGACCAACTACTCCCACAATGCTTCGAATATAGCCAAATGAAGACGTATAACAAAAGACGGCATCTATCAGAACCTACCAATAACCACGACCTACTGAAGCTTTATGATGAAGAGGGATCATAAAAAAAAAGCTAGGAACCCAGCCGAGTTTGTTGCCAGATTCTTCTAGGCTGGGGCGCATTGAACTGGCGTAAATTCACCTAGCTTTAAGACGTTTCAAAATGATCCTTGTGATTTTATTGAAATAAATCATTTTTGACTTTGACCACTCTGCAAAACGTGAACGACGAAGAATACTACTCCACAATAACACGCTCGTGAAGTAGCTGACACAGTTGTTAGAAACATGCATAAAATAACAGATCAACGAAGTTAAGCACTGTTCCACGTAGGTACTAATCCTATGGATCGGTGACCGCCAGAGGCAGTTTCAAGTTGAAATTTTCAACAGAGCACTTCCGTGCTTCGGAGTCAAGTAAAGTAGTCGGTCCTGGCTTTTTCAAAGTTGGCAAATGGTGGAGGCCTTCGGGCGGCCTAATAACTCCATCACCAGAGTTGGAAAAGAAATGAATGAAGAAAGAATGTCTTTATAAGAACTTACTTACTGAGCGCCTGAGCAAAGCTAGTTTGAGTTAACGTACATAAGTCATGCTATTTTATAATGAAAAGGAAACTATTTTTTCAACTATACTTGGGTTTTTTTTGAGTTGGGTTGCAACGAAATTTGCTAAGCTTTATACGCAAACTTCCACAAGTTATTTTACAGCTTGAATATTCTGTTATTAAAACATAGTGGGAAGACTGAAAATTGTAAATGATTTTCTTCTGCTTTTGTTTTATGGCCTCTGTGGCTAGTTTGCCACAATTTTGCCAGTGTCAAGTGTATTAGTTTGATTGACGCTTAGCAAAGTAAACAAACGAAATTTGGAAAGAAACGATGACTTTTCTTTCAAAATTCTCCTGGAAAGTCTTTGACTAAATTACCAACCAACATTACCCCTCCATTTCAATTACCAACACTTGTGCTAAGTAAACAAGTTAAATTGGATAAACTGCCACCAAATTTACGCAATAAAACATAAAATAACACGAGAAAAATAATTAAAATAAATAAAATAAATAAATAAATAATGCTGGACAATCCACACAGCATCATCTAGCCCCAAGGTAAGCCGCTTTTAAACAGAGCTGTATTATGGGTACTAGACGACTGATATATACTTAATACAATACAATACATAGATAGTAAAATGGGAAGACCCATGTCGTTTTGACAAGATAGCCAAAGACAATCCGTAAATGATCGTTGTTGGTGCGTTGACTAGCACTTAACAAGAACACCTGATTCTCATAAAAAAAATCATGCACTAAACAACAATATTAAATAGTAGGTAGGTAGGTAGGTATAAAGCCTCCAATTCAATCCCTTAGTTTATTTGGCTACGTTCCCAGAAACTATATGAATGCAGATATACGATCTAATTGCAGAAAACAAAGGATTTGCAAAATCGTGTAGCGGCACCTAAACAAAAACTTTACCTTCCTACGTATAATGTACTCAGTTAGTTAATTTTTTGGCAACGTTTTCGGTAAGTAGGTACCTACCTATCTAACTCCTACGATACGTAGGGTACAAGTATTATTTTAGGTACTCGCACTAAATTCGCAGCCTTAGCTCTAGGTACCAGAATGCTCTACCAAAAGGCTCTACCTCTCTACCTCTACTAGAATACGTCATTATTTGAACATTTACGAGTAGAAACAGCTAGCGCCATCTAACGCAAAGCACTGAAACTAAATAGGTAAAGTATATGAAGACTTGGGTCTACTTGTTTCACTTTTCGACGTTAAAGTTACGCGTTTATTCAACAGATGTCGGAACAAGACAACATACGCAAGTAATAGAATAGTTTCCTCAAGCGTCTTTGATAGCAATCTTGGTAGAGTCCAAGAGACACTTTGGTAGGACCTAGAACTAGGTGCTGGGTAAACAGACACTTAAATTATCATGAAAGAAATGTTTAAATACTGTAATAGATTTATCAACGTATTTAAGGTAAGCACAGGCACATAAGTAATAAATTGCCTACTTACAGTTTGTAACAAATGATTTATTGGTTGTCTAGCTTTGCAAACTCTACTTTACTTTGTTTACAGATTCATTTACTTAGTTAGGTATGTGCATAAAAAAACGATGTCTAACTATAATTAGTGGTTAGTGGTATTTTTTCAGCCAATAAATATCTGGTACCAGTTTACTGTTTTAGTTTGTAACTCTACCTACCATTTTATCTCAAGTTATAAATACAGGCTGAGAGTGCAATACTTTTCCTTGAATTATTGTGAACAATTATTATTATTATTATTAATAAAGTATTTGTTTTTGTTTAATCCCTTGATTTTCATATAGGTACTTACCTACATAAAGTAATTTTATTCGTAGGGTACATTTAATGTAATAATTTAGTTAATTTATGTATGTATAATGTATACAGAGCGATTTTTTTAAATGGGACAGTATGGGGAAATCCGAATCTAAAGGAGATAGAGGAAAAGTGTCTAAGGAGACATTAGGTGTTTTTTTATGTAAACAAATTTGGCTCGTTCAAATTTGGGGTCAAGCGTGAGTTGTTCTTAAAAAATGATAAAGTTGGTCAATTTTTTTTTTTGACGCGGATCGACTCTGTTTCATGTAAGGATTATTTCATTGTTTGGAAAGAAAAAAATCTGAACAGCAGAAGTTGGTCAAATTTACTGAAAACTAATCTTCATACAGTTGCAGTATTCGCCTTTTAATATTGTTACAAGCCTAGGCGTGTAAAAAAATATTTAAAATTATTCCATTTTTAAATTTTGATAATCGATAAGAGCTCCAGATGATTCAAGAGAAGAACATTTTTTTTAATCTTCGTAAACATCATGGCAACCGATAGTCTTGAAATTATAAAAAAAAGAATTCAAATTTGGAACGTAAGTTATTTCTGCAGCTGTGATTTTGTTTCCAATCAGTTCATGCTTGTAATTTTATTCATCATGGCGTTAACTAATTCACATAAAGTTGATTTGATTGAGGCGTATTTTCTTAATTATCGCAGTAGAGATAATGCACTTAAGTGGTATCAAGAACGCTATCCTGACCGTGTAGTACCGAATCGCAAGATATTTGATAGTTTAATAAAGAACCTAAGACAGGAAGGCTGTTTCAAGCCTAAGCGTAAAAGGCCGACAATAGTCAATAGTGAGTTTATAACTATTGCCGTATTGGGATATTTTGAAGCATACCCAAAAGCTTCGTTACGGGAAGCAGCTGAAACTATCGGTATTCATAAATCAACTGTAAGGAAGATATTGAAGGCTCATAAATACAAGTGTTACATAGAAGGTCGACTTGTACAAGCGTTACTACCTGGAGATAAAGACCGCAGGTTACATTTCTGTAATTGGTATGTGGCTCAGACTATTAGAAATAGATGTTTTCCTAATTTTATTATTTGGACTGATGAATGCAACTTTTCGAACAATGGCATGTACAACAGGAGAAATAACCATTACTGGTCAAAAATAAATCCGCTAAGAACTACAGAAACCCACAACCAAATCCGATTTTCTTTTAATTGTTGGTGTGCGATATTACATAACAGAATTTTTGCTATCAAAATTTACCAAGAAACGCTAAATAGTGAAAAATATCAGGAAATATTGAACATGGCTGCAGATTTAGTAGATGAGACTATTAGCTTAAGGAACTTTGGTAAGATAATCTACCAACAAGATGGTGCACCAGCCCACAACAGTAGGGCAAGTAAACTATGTTTGGACGAGCAGTTTCCAAACCGTTGGATGGGTACATATGGGCCGATAAAGTGGCCCCCACGATCGCCCGACTTAACGCCATTAGATTTTTTCTTATGGGGTTACCTTAAGGGTCGAATTTATGTATCCCGATACAACTCCGTACAAGAATTAAAAGATGCTGTTTACAACACTTTAAACACAATTCACCATAAGTCTCTGTTAAATGCAACTAGAAGTGTCTTGAAGCGTGCTCGTACCTGCATAAGACAAGACGGCGGCCACATCGAACATTTACTCAAGTAATAAACCAACTGTATGAAGATTAGTTTTCATTAAATTTGACCAACTTCTGCTGTTCAGATTTTTTTCTTTCCAAACAATGAAATAATCCTTGCATGAAACAGAGTCGATCCGCGTCAAAAAAAAAATTGACCAACTTTATCATTTTTTAAGAACAACTCACGCTTGACCACAAATTTGAACGAGCCAAATTTGTTTACATAAAAAAACACCTAATGTCTCCTTAGACACTTTTCCTCTATCTCCTTTAGATTCGGATTTCCCCATACTGTCCCATTTAAAAAAATCACTCTGTATATACTACGTTTCGACGACCGATGCGGTGCAGCGGGCGCAGGTCCGCCTGCGACGCAGAGGTTGCGGGTTCGATTCCCGCCTCGGGACAAATGTTTGTACGATCTACAAATATTTGTTCCGGGTGTTCTGGTATTGATCTATGTATTGTATTGTATTAAGTATATATCAGTCATCTAGTACCCATAATACAGCTCTGTTTAACAGCAGCTTACTTTGGGGCTAGATGATGCTGTGTGGATTGTCCACATTATTTATTTATTTATTTTTATATATTGCATTTATATTGTATGTTTTTAAGTTGATTATAATTATCCTGTTTTGTTTCCTAAATAAATGAATAAAATTAAACTTAATTCACGTAGATCTTCCAAAACACACAAGTCGAAGTTTTTTCAAAGTTCTAAACAATAGTATCTAGTAGCAATAAAATAAATAGAATCACCCAAAGCGATTCTATGAACTGGCTAGACTGCTAAATCGTGTAAAGTGTCTTTTGTTCCAAGCCAGCACTGACTGCGCAGGTACAAATCAACAGTCATAAATATGACATTAGAACAAGTGCGAGGCATCACAATAGTGCTGGAGCAAGGTAAGGGTGAGACAGGACAGAAGCTCGTAAAAGTAAATATTTTGGTCGATGAATAGACGAAGACTATGGGACCCTATGGGGTTGCTCAAATTGATTTTCCCGTGAACGTGAGGTGTTTTTATTAGTTTACCGTGAACAGAAGGGCTGGGAGTTTGCCATAAGCACTGATTGTTCAATAGGACATATTTTACATATAATTTGCAATGCCTGAAAAGAGCAAATAAGTTCTAAGTGCCATATTACTTTTAAGACCTTTTGTAACACTTATTTGTGCAAATGAATATCTTGAAATCTTGAGTCATAGTTTTTAAAACTATCATGGTTATTAACATAATTTTCACTAAAAACGGGAGTTTTTTAGTCTTTTAATGCGAACGATACTACCATCGGTTTCACTCTCACACATGACTCGATTTCGACACACCACACTAACAGTATCAGCGCCGAAATATCGGAAATCAATAAAACTCACAAATCATGGTAAATATCCTGTTTTTAGTGAATATTATTTTTTGAGTCTTCTATTAGGAACATCTGCTACTACTACATGACTGCAAAAAGGATAAAATAGTGCCGCGCTGGTGACATCAAAGTACACAATGAAGGTTAGATAATAAAATTTTAGCAAGCTATTTCTCACATCCAGTCAAAATAACACACATTTTAAAAAATCCATTGCTGACTAACCTTCACACAGCTCTGTCACATGGGGTTAGGAAAACATCTCCTTTATCTAACACTATGTGTACCTACGATTTCCAATCTCTAGGAAATCGTTTTCCTTACCCTAACATCGCTTAATGGTGTGACTAACATCGCTTAATGGTGTGACTAACATCGCTTAATGGTGTGACAGGAAGATTTTCATTCAATCAATTTCTCTACCAGTGTTAGAGAAAGAGAATCGCAGATATTATGATTTAACCTTAGATTATTCTAAGTACTGTGTCTAAGCTAAAGCTTATAAAAGAAAGACGTAGAAAGAGTAGTAGAGTTCTTTGTGATAGAGCTCGTCCGGGGAAAGACTACCACCATACCTATTTCTGCCGCCAAGCTGTAATGCTCGCAATGCTGTGTTCCGGTGTGAAGGGTATGGTTTCCGGTGAAATTACTGGCACATGAGGCTTTCGATCTTAGCCTCAAGGTGGCAACCCGCGAGTGATACCTCTGGCATTGCAAGCGTCCATAGGCTGCGGTAACCGCTTACCATCTAGTGGGCCGTACGCTTGGTTGCCACTTCAGTTGTATAAAAAAAAAAAAAAAAAAAACGTTGCTGTGAACTTTATATTTTTAAAAAGAAATAATAAGATGACGGAAGTCATCTTATTCTGACTGGATGCCTCACTAAAAAGTGGTAAAGACAACAAAAGCGAAACTGCTTTGATTTGTGTGCTTTGTGTCTGATATACAAAAGTCTCTTGTCACAGTCAGGTGTGTCAAATCGACGCCTTTCTTTATTGAATGCACAATTGCGCAAAGGTGTTTAGACATGATGACAATAGATACAAGTAGCAATGAGGGAGGTGGTCCTGGGGGTGTGACGAATTGTTTTTAGACAAAAACAGTTTTTTTATGTATCGTATCAAATGTTTTAAAACTAGTAAGTTGTAAAAAGAATTCAGGTAGAAAAAAAAAATGAAAAACAAGAAAATTATTGCATGCACCAGTGGCACACAGATAATATTATTATTATAGAGATCATAATTGTATGTGTGACCTTTTTAAATTGACGTAAAGTCAACCTACCGAGGACGCCTGGAAAATGTGACTACTGTACAGTCCTCCAGGAGCTGAATTTCAGGAATTGTTTTTTATTGCATATCTATCTTCTTCTTCATATGTACTTATATAAAAATATGTTGCTGTGCGTTAGTCTCGCTAAAACTCGAGAACGACTGGACCAATTTGGCTGATTTTGGCCCTAAACTTAGTACCTGTTGTGCGTTGAACAAGACTCAGTCAGTAACACAACGATTGTATATGTATATAATTGATAAAAAACCATTGGGGCGAAATAATGCAAAATAATGCAACACTTAACAGTAGCTGCTTTCGCAAATATTTACCTACTCATCTACCATTCACTGTCATTGTTGAAGTTTGCGATGACAAGAAAGTACCCAACAAACTTAACAAAACCACTGGTTACAGCCTGTCAAAATGTACCTTGTGCTAAGAATAAATAGTAGTGTATTCAGAGTGAGCTCGATCGAGGTCAGATGGTTGGAGCTACGACTCATTCAGTCGGAGTCGCCGACGGGTGATAGATGAGTGCATCTATTAGATTTGATGATAATCTGCTATGGTCCGGCCGTGATTGATTTTGAATTCGATTTGAGACTCGAATCTGGGGCATAGTAAAAGAAAGTGTATGGTGATATATAATATTTTTGTATAACAAGTCAGCCCACAACTTAATCAAATATATTTTTTTCATGCATCATGGTTTTTTTTAGTATATATTTTTTTATGTTACCAAAGTGGCAACCAAGCGTACGGCCCACTTGATGATCAGCGGTTACCGTAGACTATGTACGCATGCAACATCATAGATATCACTTGCGTGTTACCACCCTGAGACGTTAGATGGAAAGTCTCATGTGCCTGTAATTTCACCGGAAACCATACCCTCCGAACCGGAACACAGCAATGCGAGCATTGCTGCTTGGCGGCAGAAATAGGTATGGTGGTAGTCCTTCCCCGGACGAGCTCTGTCACAAAGAACTCTACTACTCTTAAATATAATATAGTAGGTTAGTGTCAAAATCCCCTGGGGGATTTTGGGAATTTTAGTATCAAGACCGCCTTTGGAGCTTGAAGCTCGGACTCTAGGGGATTTTGAAAAAAAAAATCCCAAAGTATCGTGTGTATTTTGTTGTGTCTAAATCATAATTTATACCCTTGCCCTTGGAGCCTTCTCATAACCGTACTAACTACTGTGTCTTTTAAATCTATCATCGTCGTTGATATTTATCAATGATAAGGAAAATCAATACTTAGCGAGGCACTAAAATGACAATATTCTTTATGAATAAGAGTATTTGTGTGTACCACGCCTTAAAAGTTTCCAAATTGAGGTAAACTGCGCGCTCTACTTGCATTTAGGGTTACTTACTTACTTCGTCAACCGGTCTGCAACTAGCAGGAAGGATTCAGAAGACGCACTCGGTCAAGCGTGATTGAGGCAAATGTTCGTATGATCTGCGAACATTTGTTCCAGGTCAAGGTGTTGTGGTACTATTACTAGGTACTCGGAATTTCTAATATCCACATTACTGAGTATTAATACTAGTATCATGTTATCTGTGTAAGGATGAATAATAATTGGTTATATTTCTATGCGTAAAGGTGTTAGCACATGTTATTTTTTAAAAGAGTTCCAGCTGTGGTGGTGTGCTTTTTATCGTGTACCCATAGCACTGGTTTATTGTAATGTTTTTTAAAACATTAAAACCAATACACAAACATTTAATACCGTAACGAATCTCACTAAGGCATATAATAAGCACAAATCATTGTTTTTCTGAAACAATACTATCCCTAAAATAATGAAGTTATTTTCATTATTTTAGGGATAGTTTCATAAACATGTGGCCATCTTTCTTTAGATCTATTACAAAACGCATCATTACACTGCACGTGTGCACAAAACGAATTTCTCTAAAAGAAAGAATAATCTAAATAAACAACTCAAAACAATCATCGATTATTGTTTGACTAGTTGCTCTTAACTTTTTTAACGGCTCTGGACCCTGTAATTGTGCCGTGGACACGTGTCTGTAGGAATAATACTCTATATGAAATAAGGACCATAGAGTAGATCTATTGAACCATATCAATACTAAAGTAAGTGAGTCAGTGGCCAAACCTGAGGACAGATAAAAAGCTTGTTATTTTGATTTTAACTTTAACTTTAATAATACTCTTATATTTTTAACTGTAATTCCATTTGTCCATTGTTCTAATATTTAATTTTATGGATGTTGTTGGATGTTTTAATAAATTTACAAATTTAATATGACTTTATGGGTTGTCTAGAGACTTCCGACATTGCCTAATAACTGGGGCCCTGTTTAATAAAGCTGACAATCCGACAATTCCGACATTTGTCAAGAAGTGACAATGTGACAATTATGTCGAACTATCAGCAACAGGGCCCTGGTATTAGTTGGACGAGCCCGATAGCTCAACGTGTTTCCACAACAACGCAAAACGCGAAACGATCAGATGTAAAGTCAGTAGATGTGTTTTCAGAACTACGAATTTATTTAGCGAACTGGAAAACGAAGTATTCAGGACGGCCTCCCCACTCGATGGACCGATGTCAGTTATTACAGCGATTGCAGGAAGTTGGGATATAAAAACAGCTCAAAATCGGTCATCATAACGCTCTTTGGGGGAGTTCTATGTCCAGCAGTGATCGTCTATTGGCTGATATGATGATGATTGATTCAGACTACAAGGTTCAATGTTCCCAAAAACTTGTGGTCGCAAGACCCGTCTTTAGGATACGCAAATAGCAGAGTAATTTTGTCGTAAAACAATAAAGTAATATTGAAAGTACTGTACAATGTACAGTACAATGCAGGTACGGAGCCGACAACCAGACGCGGCAGCTTTGAAGAGCCTGATCCAACTTTTTGCAGTTTTTTAACAATGGTTTTGTTTATCGGTAAGTACAGTTAAGTAAAGGTAAAGTAAAATAACAGTTAACTCGATTCACGTTAGCGTAGTTCAATAGGTACTCAAATAACTAAATAACAGCTCAATTAATAGCTCTGGTTGTGCCTTCGATTCCCGCCCAGGATCAACACAACATAAATTCTGGTCTCTAGAACTACCGTTTTTTTTTCTTCTACAAAATGACGTGACTTTCAACTTCAAGTCATTTCCCTTGATGTTAAGCGCAACGCCCGACCATAACAGTTGTAGTGTCACTCAAAAAAATAGTTACTGTTCTGCTCTGCGCTTATCACCCCGAAACGATTTTTTATGCCACTAAAGTGCCAACCAAGCGTACGGCCCATTTGATGGTAAGCAATCCGCGGTTACCGTAGCCTATGTACATCTAGCTTGCAACATCAGAGATATCACTTGCGTGTTACCACAATTATCTTTGCCTGGCTGTGCGTTGCTTGTCAGTCGGGTAACGGTTCAATCAATAACGCAATAGTTTTTTTTATTTAGATTTCCGTAAACTCACAAGAAAGGCTAGAGTCACGTAAAGAATATCAGGTCCTGGCAAGACCAGGTATAGAACCTAGTAACAGAATAAACAATAATTAATAAACTAACGGCTTGTAAACCATGTCATCTATCGTAAACTATCTCATACGGTTGTTATTGCAATAACTTGTTATCTAGATACTTCTACCTGTAGGTATGTGAACTAGATATTAAATTGGAAGACAGTTTGGCATCTACTTGTATAATTTATGTGTATACTAATAAAATTCGAATGAACTGGAAGATATTTTTTATGATGCTCAAACTGGTTCGAAACAGCAATCAGGGAAAACAGTATAGATTTTAAGTGCTGGTATCCATAGTCGTGAGCGCGTATATAATGGAAATTCGATTTTTACCTAGTAAAATAAAAAAGTGCATGTTATACAATAATTCAATAAATAAATAAATAAATAATGTTGGACAATCCACACAGCATCATCTAGCCCAAGGTAAGCTGCTGTTAAACAGAGCTGTATTATGGGTACTAGATGACTGATATATATTTAATACAATACAATACATAGATAGATATTTTTTATTATACATAGAAAACACCCAGAACACCCGTAACAAATATTTGCTGATCCTACAAACATTTGCCCCAAGGCGGGAATCGAACCCGCAACCTCTGCGTCGCAGGCGGACCTTCGCCCACCGCGCCACATCGGTCGTCACAATAAATAAATTAAATTCAAATTTGGTTGGTTTAAATTAGAGCCTCTATTTATTTGCAACAGGTTTCGATTCAAACATTCCAGAAAAAAAATACTGAAACAGATGTTGAGTGAATGAGTATTTAAAGCGGTGAATAAGCTCTACTTGAGCTATGTAATTGGTGCAGTGCATTAAAATGTTTTAAAAACGAACCATTTATAACCAAACCACTACACTTTTACCTGGTGGTAGGACTCTTCAGCATGAGTCCGTCTTGGTGGGTACCACCGCAGTGTCAGATATTCTACCTACAAGCAGTAGTGTGCAAGCTGCACTGTGTTTATGTTTGAAGGGCACTGTAGCAAGTGAAATTACTGAGCGAAAGAGACTTAACAACAAGTCTCGGGGTGATAAGCGCAGTGCAGTGCAAACACTTAAAAACTTTAAGCTTTGGGTGGCACTGCATCTGTAAGGGCGCCTTGATTGTCTTGTCACTTGCTGACATAAAAAAAAATATTGACCTTATAATATGAGGTTATGCTGAACAATCAAACTAGACAATACTCAGAAATACCGATCAACTACATAATATTCGCGTGGCAAAATGAACATACAAACACATTTTCGCATTAGTTATAAGGCAAGTGTCACGCAATTTCCGAAGTAGAAACATAACTTTGCCGACACTTGAGTGAATGTTTACTACTTTACTTAAATTAATATAAATTAAACTAGGTAGTTACTTACTACCTAGTAACACCATGGCTGCCTGAGGATGGAAGGCGACGTAGGGGTCGGTCGCGAAAGCGCTGGCGTGATGACCTTGACGTTTTTGATGTAGACTGGTGGGATATTGCCAAGGACAGAGATAGATGGAAGGAATTGGGGGAGACCTTTGCTCAGCAGTGGGACACAATAGGTTGAAAAAAAAAAAAAAAAAAAAAAAAAAACTAGGTAGGTACTAAAGAACATGGTTCTCGAATGGACGCATGAACTGAACAATGAAGTGCAGGATGGATGGACTCAATAGACCGATTACACTTACTTTCAAGAGTAGCAGAGTTCTTTGTGATAGAACACGTCCAGGGAAGTACTACCACCATACCTATTTCTGCCGCAAAACAGTAATGCTCGCATTGCTGTGTTCCGGTGTGAAGGGTATGGTTTCCGGTGTAATTACTGACACGTGAGGCTTTCGAACTATGCCTCAAGGTGGCAACCCGCGAGTGATAACTCTGGTATTGCAATCGTCCATAGGCTGCGGTAACCGCTTGAAGGGTATGGTTTCCGGTGTAATTACTGACACATGAGGCTTTCGAACTATGCCTCAAGGTGGCAACCCGCGAGTGATACCTCTGGTATTGCAAGCGTCCATAGGCTGCGGTAACCGCTTACCATCTTGTGGGCCGTACGCTTGGTTGCCACTTCGGTTGTTTAAAAAAAAACACTAATATAATAGCGAAAGAGTTTTAATGGCCATTTATCAGGTTGATAAGCGCAGTTCTGTACTATACGCAGAGCATGTAGAGGCCCTGAAACTGTAGAGGTGTTTCCATGAATGGTCAGGCGATTAACTTGTCCATCTTGTGACTTCTTCTTCTTCTTTTCTTTTATGGCCTCTGTGGCTAGTTTGTACAATTTTGCCAGTGTCAAGTGTAATATTTTGATTGTCGCTTAGCAACGTAAACAAACGAAATTTGGAAAGAAACGATGACTTTTCTTTCAAAATTATCTTGGAAAGTCTTTGACTAAATTACCAACCAACATCACCCCTCCATTTCAATTACTTACACTTGTGCTAAGTAAACAAATTTAATTGGATAAACTGCCACCAAATTTACGCAATAAAACTTAAAATAACACGAGAAAAATAATTAAAATGGGAAGACCCATGTCGTTTTGACAAGATAGCCAAAGACAATCCCCATCTTGTGACAATCATGCTGTCAGAAAAACATAAACTACTGTCATATTGGTTATTTTGGTAAATCAGGAGTTTAATTTAAAACTTTAATCATCGTAATTTAGCACATTTACACACACATATTTTCTATAAATGGTTTTCATCAATAGATAAATTGATTTAAGACGAAGATAGATAGACATTAGACTGTAAACTGTAGATAAACTCTGTAACTGTGTTTCACAAATAAAGACATCCAGTATATTTTTCAATAAGCATATTTTCAAGGTACAATAATAAACAAAATAAAATATGTACATATATGGGCGTCTGGTCGAAGCGACGCGTGATCCAAAGGCTGGTTCATATCTGGCTCAACGTATCAGCATTGACATTCAACGTGGCAATGCAGCCAGCATGTTGGGAACGCTTCCTACTGGTAGTGATTTGGATCAGTTGAGCTATCTATAGGTCGTTTGTAACGGTCTTTAGATGGCTCAACTGTTTCATATGTATTTTGTATATAATATTTTGTAATGTAATGTAATATTATAGACATTGAATTGAAGGTTTGTAAGTACAGTTTTTAAGCACCCGAGCGTAGTCAGGGCGGTAATAAGCCGGAACAAGAGGCAGGGCGCGGCAATACCCGGGAATGTATCTAACATTGTCATTTACAAGTTAAGACTACGAGTATGACTACATAAAGTCGATTCAGTGTGCGTTGTCTATAATCTAGGAGTATCCACAAGCGTTCGCATCAGCATAATGAATGCAAGTCAGCAATGCTTTAATACAAAGTGTGTCGCGTGATGCCGCGCATACCGGCCGCGCCGTGAAGCGTGCCGACCACCGCTAGAGGAGAATCTGATGCATCATTACTAAAATTCATAATCATTATTGCCAGTACTCTTAAACTGCTGAAGTAAGAGAGTTCTGGAGTGAACCACGTTTAGGCAAACGTAGTGTAGGGCGCCCTCTGATTCGACGACTAGCGCAAGGTGGCTGGCAAAAACTGGATGGGGCCACGGGAGAGACCCAGCATGTCCAGCAGTGGACTGCAATAGGTTGATGATGATGATGATGATGATGACTCTTAAATTGAAGGAAAACATCTTCGTTATTATTGCAAAGCCAGTACTCTTGTCAAGGAAAACATCGCCAGAAATCTCGCCGTATATGACAGAGAAATTCTGGCAAAGGGGTGTAGTATTAGCGGTTCCGTGGTAGGTTTGGTGATACCTCCTATTTCCACCTTACACAGCGCGTTACAACGGGATTAATCCCATCTGTCACCTAGTTTTGACACCTTAAGGCGTCACCTTTTTGCAATTGGGTGACACATCGCACTTTTATTTTTTCAAAAAGTGCTATCTTTCACCCTGTCACTAACGAGAGGAGAAATAAAACTATTTCAAAACTAATATTCAATCTGTCCTCCCGTAGCAGTAGGAATGATAGAGATATTTACACTTGCTTGCCCTTAAACGTGCCCAGTAAAGTTTAAGAATAAAATGGGCCATAACATCTTCTAGGCTGATGCGCGTGGAACTGGCGTAAATTCACCTAGCTTTAAGACCTTTCAAAATTAATCCTTATACATACTCGAAATATTTTGAATTTGAATTAAGTAAGTATAAACTAGCACATCCAAGAATTTTAAAACCGAAAGACGTTATCCACCAATCTGCATTCGTTCATAGGAGTGGTTTTTATAACACGCACGAACGCACGCGACAATACTTGAAAATATCCTGAGCTAAAAGTGCCGTTTTAAAAACAAGTTGTAGGCAATTCGGTTCACAGTCTTACTGTGAAAAGATGGTGAGATGGTCACCATTGTGTGCCAGAAATAGCCGAAAGGTCCCGTTCGTCGCAGAGCCTACAGAGACAGTGCAGATGTAATAAATATGCCGATAGCAGGTTCTTTCTAGGCAAGCGTGTTCCATCATTGACCACACCATCACTTACCATCAGGTGAGGTGGTGGTCAAACGCTTGCTTATCTATACTAATATTATAAAGAGAGAAGATTTGTATTTTTGTATTTTTTTTTGTTACGAATAAACTCAAAAACTACTGGTCCGATTTCATAAATTATTTCACCATTAGAATGCTACATTATCCCTGAGTAACATAGGGTATATTTATTACTAGCGACCCGCCCCGGCTTTGCACAGGTGCGGTTTCATTGCACCCGCGCGAAGCTGGGACAGATCGGCTAGTAACCAATAAAAAGCCGATAAGCGATGACACTATAATGCGAATGAGTGTTTGTTCAAGCTCAACTCTGTAACGGATGAATGGAATTTTGAATTATCTCATTTAACGTGGCTCTATTGACGCTAACAGTTGCAGAGTGTCACCCAATGCTAAGTTTGAAAGTTCTGCTTGACACTGCACTGCACTTATCACCCCGTCTCACTCGCCTTGTTTTAAGGCCATGACGGAGATTTTAGGGTGGCTTATCTCAGTCACCAGAGTCGGCCACTGACTTATACAAACTTATTTACTCTAATAGTAATAGTAGGTAGTAGTAATAACTAGGGTTCACTATCACTATGTTACCAATTTCGGTGTACTTTTTATTACTTACTAGCTGACCCGCCGCGGTTCCACTCGCGTTATTTTTTTGCAATTATTCCATAATTTCTCAACCTTCCCTGGACTCCTACAAACATTTCAAGACCAATATTATCCAAATCGGTCCAACTGTTCTCGAGTTTTAGCGAGCTAGCCGCACAACAATTCATTTTTATATATCCTACTAATATTAATAAGAATATATAAATTAACCTGGTGGTAGGACTCTTCAGCAAGAGTCCGTTTTGGTGGGTACCACCGCAGTGTCAGATATTCTACCTCCAAGCAGTAGTGTGCAAGCATTACTGTGTTTAGGTTTGAAGGGCACTGTAGCAAGTGAAATTACTGGGCGAAAGAGACTTAACTTGCCACGCAAACACTTAAAAACCTTAAGCTTTAGGTGGCACTGCATCTGTAATAGTCAGGCGTGGTGCTTAACATCAGGTGGACGCCTTGATTGTCTTGTCACTTGCAGACATAAAAAAAAACAAGGCTTGACTTACGTCAAGGTGCCCACAAAAACTGACTCTTGCTAGAGTTCCACCTCTAGGTGTACTGTCTCTTTACTACCTGTTACTATCGGCGCGGCGCGGTGGCCGCAAAAGATCCAGTGGCTCTTAATGCCTTTGTTTAGTTTTGTGCTAGCGGTCTTTATTTGGGCAATAAACTACTGGCAATGAGTCAAAGTGCTGTTTATTTGTTTGAAAATAGTCGTAAAAGTAATTGCGTTCGGCTTCAATACAGTTTAGCCACGGTTAGGAAGCATTCAAAATATTTTGGCGTGTCAATACGGTGAAGAGAATATTGGTTAGAAGTTAGCAGTTTAAGTCCTCGTTCTGTGATTATGCTACGTTTAAATTGTATATTTTTTTTAAATGTTTTATATCGGATTTTTTTACTAACCACTTTTCTACTCATCTGTACAAAGAAATAGAAATAAAAAATCCTCAGCCAGCCCAACTCTTTAAAATAACGGAGAAAGAAGTCGATGACAGCACTGTTCCAGCATCATCGATGGCGTTGTGGATGATGGCGAGCAAGTCCCTATTAGCTCATGAAGTCCCAATAAAATTGTTCCCTGGCTTTATTTGTGGCTGTACTGTAAATTATCATATGCTCCACTGTTTCTTGGAAGCAACCTCGACCAATTTAAAGTCAAAGGCATATAGATAGGTATAAATAGATTAATTCTATGTGTACATAAGTTTGTATGAGTCAGTGGTCAGCTCTAGGGACGAAGTTTATACGCCACTCAAAGGCTTTCGCTATAACCTAACAACAGCCAGGACCGACCATTTTACGTGCCTTTCAAAGCACGAAAACTTCTTGATGAAAATGTCCTAACCAATTGATGACTTCTCGGAACAATGCTTGATTTGAATGACTCGCACAAAAACGTAATGACCTATTTGATGACTTTGATTTTAGTTCTCACACTTAATAAACTGCATACCTATCGTAAACACATCGATTCATTTCATAGATCAAGTTCTTTATGCCATAAACCAAACCTATGATTAGATGGTTTGCATAGAGCTCTGCCAGAATGCCGCTACTATACGGCATGTTGGAGTTAACACGTAAGAGCATATATCACTGTTTACGAGTCCGCAGACGGTCCACAGTGGGATGAATACCAAATCACCCGCGAAGCCTACTTATGAACATGCGTGCCGTGGAGGGGAGATAAGCAAGAGCGCCCATCAAATCATTCAATGAAATCAAATATATTTATTGAGTAACAAAATCAGTACACAAACAACGGTATATCAATTAGGTACATTATAATATAACACCAATTTAGGTTGGTATAACAAGTTGGTATACAATAGTACAAGGGGTGCATAGAAGTTGGACAAGAAAATTGTGTTTCTCGGCTCCTAGCTGGCAATCTAAAACTAAATGTTGGTGAACATGTCTCTATAACAAGAGTCTGTCTAGGTTGATGCAAAGTGGATGCCACCGCAGTGTTAGAAATTGTGCCTCGAAGAAAACATTACTGTTGTGCCTCGAAGCAAGCATTACTGTTGTGCCTCGAAGCAAGCTTTACTGTTGTGCCTCGAAGCAAGTAGGTATTACTGTGTGAGTTTAGGTGTGGTTTAGGTTTAAAGGGGTCTGTAGCAAAATGCCAGGGCAAAAAGAAGTAATACTTGTAACTACTTCTTTGGAGTGACTACCACAGTTCAGTGACTTTGGGTGACATTTCAGCTTAAAAACAACATTTTTGTTTTATTATCAAAATATTTAAAGTGCAGAAAATTATGGTTAGGGCAAAGACATTAAGAATAATCTAGATTTTCTTTACGAATTATCTACCAGCAGTAGACCTAGGTCGTACAGAACTCTGGGGTAAGGTGCTGGATCTTAGTGTCTAACACAAAGTGGCGCACACATGGATAGTATATATGTGTGCGTCCCGGCATCAAGTTTTCGTTACGTTTGTTCGCCAACGCGGCCTCTTTTGGTTTTTATTCTCGAAGGGTTAGGGTGGTATATATATAGGGTGATAAATTTAAGTATTTCATCATTTGCTGACATAAAAAAATTGTGCAGTATGAGTAGTAGAGTTCTTTGTGATAGAGCTCGTCTGGGGAAGGACTACCACCATACCTGTTTCTGCCACCAAGCAGTAATGCTCGCATTGCTGTGTTCCGGTTCGAAGGGTATAGTTTCCGGTGAAATTACAGGCACATGAGACTTACCATCTAAAGTCTCAGGGTGGTAACACGCAAGTGATATCTTTGATGTTGCATGCGTACATAGGCTACGGTAACCTCTGACCATCAAGTGGGCCGTACGTTTGGTTACCAGTTTAGTAGTATAAAAAAAGAAAAAAAATATCGAGAAGCAGTATGACATACGTTCATACCCAGAAATGCATGTCAAGCTGCTTTGTGCGGAGTTGTAGCTCTGCGCGTGTTGTTCCGGTTGTATCCGGTTGCTACGCGACGGGCTCTCGATTCCAACTTGACGTAGAACCTACTTCACGAGCTGCATTGCACTACTGTGGGTCATAGCAGTGCCATTCTATTTAGATTAAACATTTTATTTGTACTTTTCATGCAACAGAAAGTATTTATTTAGGTGGTTTTCCCATCTGAGAAGCACGGTTGCGTGACAAACCAACGAGCACAAAAATACTTTCAGACTTTTCTTTACCAATGTTTATCTTTTTTATTTTGCTATTCATTTATATGTTCAAGTAACCCACGACTTTCACATTGTATCTAGATAAAAAGGACCTATGCTGTTCAACGTCCTGAACTATGATTATTCCAGGTTTTGGCTAAATTAGTTCAGCCGTTACAGCGTAATTGAATTAAAAACATGCAAATACCTAAGTATTTTCATTATAATATTTGTAGGTTTCTTTTTATATCGAACAATTTAGTCAATAATAACAGTTTTATTAATGCAAAGAGTTCGGTAAATTAAAATAGAACAAACTGCTATTGATATAAGGTAATTATTTCTACGTCTATTGTCACTTGGTGCTACTTAGATGGGCAAACTACCTAGAGGTAGGAAGCATTTGTTTTGTTGATATACGAACTTATTTTCTCTTAAATACAGTTACAAGTATTTTTTTTTATACAACTGAAGTAGCAACCAAGCGTACGGCCCACAAGATGGTATGCGGTTACCGCAGCCTATGGACGCTTGCAATACCAGAGGTATCACTCGCGGGTTGCCACCTTGAGGCTAAGATCGAAAGCCCCATGTGCCAGTAATTTCACCGGAAACCATACCCTTCACACCGGAACACAGCAATGCGAGCATAACTGCTTAGCGGTAGAAATAGGTATGGTGGTAGTCCTTCCCCGGACGAGCTCTATCACTGAGAACTCTACTACTCTTATCGGTCTAACGTTGTAAATCATTGTTTTAAACTAAATGTATGTGTGTAACGACACACAAGAAACGAATAAACGCTTTATCTATCTACCTATCCAAGTGATCTTAGTTTATAAAAAATCTTTTTTCTTTAATAAAAGTCTGATTCTTGACTTGACTTTATTTGTTTAAGAAATAATAACTTAATTATAAAAATATCGGAGACACAAATCAGAACTAGCGCGTTGAAGTCTTTTCAACAGACAATACGTATCGCTCCACTGAGATTAGTATCGCGACAGCAAATAAATGGATTGCTATTGAAGAAAATACAAGTCAGTTTTAATAATAGCGATAAGGTGTGTTGTGAACATCTACCTATCAACACTTGAAACTGTATATTTTTTACTAAAAATGGGTTAGTTGCAATGATTTGTGAGTTTTATAGGTTTCCACTGGCGCACTGGACACACTAGAGCACTGGTGGTCTAGTGGTAGTGACCCAGCCTTCCGATCTTAAGGTCATGGAGTTCAAACACGGTCATGCATTAATGGATTTTTCTGCTCGAAAAATTTATGTGCGCAATCAAATGCCAGTGCTCTCATACGGTGAAGGAAAACATCGTGAGGAAACCGGCATGTCCAAGAACTAAAAATTCGAAAAACATGTGCCATCCACCAATCCGCATCGGGTCCGCGTGGTGGATTAAGACCCAATCACTCTCGCCTGAGAGTAGGCCAGTGTCCCAGCAGTGGGAACATTAGAAGGCTGTCATGATGATGATGACAAACAAAAACGTGTTGTAATTTGTAATGCTAAAAACAAACAACGCACTGGCCACATTCCTTGCGAATTCTCGGCTAAATTCGGCAATGTTCGGCGAAACTGTTCACGTGGCCCACTTCGCGACCGTTACGCTCCCAACCGGGTCAGCAAGGCCCGGCGGACCCGATGATGCTGGGTTGTGCAATCGTGACTCTAGTAAGCATTTCGCGAATTTAGGAAGAAACAGTTACTAATTGTGGGTCAAGTTGAATCTCGGTTGGGCGTGGCTTTTATACTTTACAAAAAGCAAGTTTTTAAGTCCCTATCGATTTTGATAGATTTTAACCGTTTAGTAGTCTGTTTAAGAGGCCTTTCCAAGATTTAGCGATATAATTCATGAAGTTCGCCTGAATATATCTTTATATAGTATAAGTAAAGAAAATTCAAGGATTATCAAGGATAGGGCTCTTAATAAATGTACCGTCGCGTCGGTTGTCAGGTGGCTTTTATATCGTTGACATAAGAATCGAAATGGATTGATTCAAGACGGTTCTCTCGAAAAGACTACAAAATATTCATTTTAAAATTACTTAAATCACAAACCGAATTAGTTTTTCTAAGGTTGCCCTGAACACATAAATACCTTACTTTTCATACATTCGCAGGTGATGATTGATCAAAATTTCGTACACAATAGTGTTTTTCAAAAAATCAAAACAAAATATCAATAAATAGTACACTGTCAAAATAGATTTTTCTGGAACAAAGTCTATACAGGGTCATAACACTGGGACATAAACATAAGGTTACCTTAAGTTTTTTTTTTTTTTTTATTGGTTATAGACCAACGTTTGACCACTACCTCACCTGATGGGAAGTGTTGGTGTGGTCGATGATGGAGCACGCTGGTCTAGAAAGAACCTGTTCACTCTAGACTTGAAGACCCCCATATTGTAACGATATTATCAGGTTATTATCAGACGAACATATTGTCAGGTTGATAATGAATGACCTTATATAACATCTATTACAGTAGTATAAAAGCTTATCCCGCTTTCAGTAGCACCACACCTTTTCTCGAACATGCTCAAACAAGCCGCGAATGAGAGTTTTTTGCACTGATTTAGGAAGTACTGTGGCCGAGTGAAGTCATCACTCATCACTTGTTTATTTGTCTGATTACTATAACAGTGAATTGAGTTTTGATTGAAGAGCAAACGATAATAATGAAAATAAAAAACTAACTTTCTTACGCCTAAAATAATAATTGATAGATTCTTGCAATACCAGTATCACTCGCGGGTTGCCACCTTGAGGCTAAGATCGAAAGCCTCATGTGCCAGTAATTTCACAACACGGAACACAGCAATGCGAGCATTACTGCTTGGCGGCAGAAATAGGTATGGTGGTAGTCCTTCCCCAGACGAGCTCTATCACAGAGAACTTTACTACTCTTAAACTCTTGCTATTGTTTTTCCTTGTCTAAGGCAAAAAAACTCATCAACATACAGCATTCTAATGTACCCACTGCTGGGACACTGGCCTACTCTCGAGCGAGAATGAACAGACCGAATGCGTGTTGGTGGATGGCACATTTCTTTCGAATGTTTAGTTCTTGGACATGCCGGTTTCCTCGCGATGTTTTCAGGACACTCATGCCATAATCTACCAGGGTCGCATAAAATACAGAAGGCTTTGCAATTACTTATGAATCACGTACGCAATTAGTATAGTTTTAAAGTACCGTACAGCTGAAACCGAGCGAACCGAGCGCTGTGACGTAGCAGAGCGAGATGGCTATAGAAATAATATAAAACACAATAAAGGCGATATGAGGTCAGTGTGCCGCCACGTGTCATTAACTTCGCGCCGAATTCGGAGGCTGGGCGGGCGCAGGCGACGCCATTAGCGGACGCACTAGCGAACGCTACAGCGATTTTCGCATCAGCTTCTAAGCCTCAGTGACTTTGTTAACTATCCTATATCTTCTCCCACTGCTGGGACACTGGCCTACTTTTGTGCAAAAGTGATTAGGTCATGCAGATTTTCTAATGATGTTTTCCTTCACCGTTTAAGAGCACTGGCATTCCACAGATAATATTTTTCGAGTAGAAAAATCCACTGGTGCACGACCGGCCCCCTGATTACGTAAGTCTATTGCTGTCTATCGCTTGTTGTTGCGTCTGGCCGTTTTTTTCACACCTACAGTGCGTACCATAAGCGCGTAAGAGATCGAATTTGACAGCAATAGACTTACTTAATAAAGGTACGGTTTTAAACCCACGACCACGATCTTACCAGATATTCTACCTCCAAGCAGCAGTGTGCAAGCTGCACTGTGTTTAGGTTTAAAGGGCACTGTAGCAAGTGAAACTACTGGGTGTAGAGACCGTCTTGGAGTGACGAGCACCTTTAGTGCCACGCAGAACTTAAAGTTCTGCGCGGCACTAAAGGTTATTTTGGTTGACACTAAACTTATTTTTTTGTGACACTTTAATGACATCACACTAATATTATTAATGTGAAAGTTTAGAAGGAACTTTATTAAACAAAATAAAATATGTACATAATTACATTACATTACAAAATATATATGAAACAAAGTCACAAACGACCTATAGATAGCTCAACTGAACCAAATCACTAGCAGTAGGAAGCGTTCCCAACATGCTGGCTGCATTGCCAAGGTTAATAATTTGACAAATTAATCTCATATGTAATATTGAATACTTAACTACTAATTTTTATTATTATTATTGTGATTATGTAGGTATATAAGTATAGGTTATATTTTTTCTAGGCTGACATGTTAAATAATTTTATGATAATAATTATATAAGATTAATGTAACACATAATAGACAAATATTGCATGCCATAACATGGCAAAATACATTGTTTCCAAATTTATGCAAACAAAAAAAATCTTTGTAACTACCTACATGTATTTCTCGCAATAAATTTTTACTTTACTTTACTTTACTTTACTTTACTTTACTTTAGATGTTTGGATGTTTGGATGTCGGTTCCTCTATAACTCGACAACCACTGGACCGATTTGGCTAAAATTTAATACATAGACAGATAATGATCGGGACTAAGACATAGGCTACTTTTTATCCCGGATTAAAGTACGTGTCTCGAATTCCACGCGAACGAAGTCACCGGCGACAGCTAGTATGAATAAAGTATGAGTATGATAATATGGCAGCTTATTGACAGTTTGCTGATTGAAATTGGATCGCAACTGAGTTGCATAATTGCTCTACCGGTGTTTATTTATTTTCATAAGAGAATGTAGGCACGCCGGTACTGAAGCGCGTATCAATTACAATGTGAATTTGGCCACAATTAGCGAACAGTAATTAGGAACGAAATTATCATATTATCTCGATTCCGTTGGATCTGAATAGACGACTTCATTAAGGCGAAGTGACTGTATATATGAAATACCCATTTTAATATTAACTTAAATATTTCGGTTTTATCAGTATTTGCTATAATTATTATATATTGTACCGATAAATCTTGTATTTTGTATTACTTTACTGATATTATAAATCTGAAAATTAGTATATTGTAAGATTATTTTGTGTTTCAATCACGCTGTACCGCTAGACTGATTTAGATGAAACTTGGAATTTGGAATAGTAATAACTCTGATCCTTGTATAGTGAGAGCGAAGCTGAATACCGAAGCAAGTATAGTTTAACAATTATTATTGGTAGAAAACTTTTTATTTTTTTTGTTTATTTTGTTTTCTTTAGATAAAGTGCGCGGAGGTCTAAGCCGTGTTTGAAAGAAAGAAAGAAAGAAAGAAAATAGTTTTATTTGTGACGAGCATAAGTAGATACAATATACAGAGTAGGTATAGGTAGCACAGCGGATCTAGGCTTCCGTGAAGTTAGCCGTTTGTGATGCGCAAAGACAATTTAGTTTGAAAAGCTCCATTGCGCATCGAAACGGCTAATTTCACTACGGCCGAGATCCGTTGTGAGAGCACAGCGGATCTAGGCTTCCGTGAAGTTAGCCGTTTGTGATGCGCAAAGACAATTTAGTTTGAAAAAGCTCCATTGCGCATCGAAACGTATAATTTCACTACGGCCGAGATCCGTCGTGAGACCTATACATACAATTATAATAAAATAACAATAAAAAAAAAAACAAAAACTAAAATTAAAAACTAAGTAAGTTAGAATAGTTCGTGTGCAAAAATGCGGTCACCACAAAAAGGCTCCAACTCAGCATTTGCTGGGTCGCATAGCTACCCAGCAAAAGCTGATCAGAGAAGCTGAGAAACTGATGCAGTCAGCTTGACCCCGCCTTCCAATCCTAAGGTCGTGGGTTCAAACCCGGTCGTGCACCTATGGATTTTTCTGTTCGAAAAATTTATGTGCGCAATGCCAGTGCTCTCATACGGTGAAGGAAAACATCGTGAGGAAACCGGCATGTTCAAGAATAAAAATTCGAAAGACATGTGCCATCCACCAATCCGCATTGGGTCCGCGTGGTGGATTAAGACCTAATCACTCTCGCCTGAGAGTCGGCCAGTGTCCCAACAGTGGGAACATTAGAAGGCTGTCATGATGATAGCTACCCAGCGCTGGTCTTCCGTTGGGGCCTACTTAGAGGAAAGAAGCACGTTTAAAAATGGTTTTATATAGTTGGCTCGGCATAGCAACCAAAACTCTTTATCTTAATTTGTTTATTTCTTTTGTTAGAGAGAAAGTCAAGTAGTAAGAATATTCGCTTTAAAGATCCTGTTATCATCGTCCTATAAGACGCTTGCATACGACAACTGCTTAAATTCTTTTTTCATACCAAATATAAAGTCATTATTTGCATTATTTTTTTTTTTTTATTAAATTGGTGTGGCTAATATAACACTGCGGCCATGCAGGCCTATTGTGTTCGCCACTTATTTTGTCGCCCTAAGGGGGGCGTTTACAGTTCACCTCCAAGCCCTGCCGATACTAAGAACTGGAGGATTTGCTTGGGGGTGATGTCTCTTAGCTCATCTGGGCCTCATTATTCGCAAAACTCATCCGTCTAAAGGTTAGCAACAATGCAACGGTATTTTCAATAATTCTGTTCACTCCTGCTATAAAAATTTTAATAATTTGAATGAAAAACAAAATTTGAACTCGTTAGCTATTTATTTATTTATTATGTGGTGTTTGGAATTTAATTATTTATTATTTATTTAATAATTTTTAACTTGAAAATAAACGTGTAGGTGACTAATCATACAATTCAAGAGTGTAAAACTGTACTCCGTGTTATTGGAATAAACATTTTTATTTTTCATTTTTCATTTCATTTTAATTGAATTATGTGATGCTTCTCCTTAAGCTCTAATTAAAAATGTAATCTACAACGGTACAGCACCGACCGCTTGACTATACAGTATCTACTTCATAGACTCTTATCATTTTAATTAATAATATTTTGACAGCCGCCAAACTGTGCGAGAATTCAATAATTCATTATTGTTAACACCCAGTCCAGTGTTAAGCACCGGTGGTCTAGTGGTAGTGACCCCGCCTTCCGATCCTAAGGTCGTGCGTTTAACCCGGTCATGCACCAATGGTTTTTTCGGTTTGAAATATGTATGTGCGCAATGGTGCTCTCATATGGTGAAGGAAAACACCGTAAGGAAACCGGCATGTCTAAGAACTAAAAATTTGAAAGACATGTGCCATCCACTAATCCGCATTGGGTCCGCGTGGTGGATTCAGACACAATCACTCTCGACCGAGTATTCTCTATCCGGGGCTAGATAGCCCAGTGTGCATAGTGTAAAATATCCGCCAATGTATTTATCCATAGTCTTGCCTGAGCTTCATACGGACTCCATAAAAAATAATATTCATGTAACAAAATTATTTCACTGGGTCTGTATTCAGTTTCAGAGCACTCTAAACTCATGAATAAATACAGATTATTTCCACAAAGTCATTATTTATAGGTTTTCCCCGTATGCGTGTGTAATTAACCTACAACTTGTTGAGTTGAGTATTTTACAAATAAATTATACATCCAGGTTGCTTACTCGCTATGACATAGGAGATTCCTTACCAATAACGTGTAACTTAGTAACGTGTTCTATACGTGCCATGGTGTGTAATTCTAAAATAGTTTTCCGTATCTTAATCAATAGCGATAGTATCGCTATCGATAGGTTGACTTTGGAAAACAGTCAGACGAGCCCTAAAACGTGGCTCGTCGACAACAATTCCACGCAGATATCGTGACGAGTTCACGTTTGGTCATAGCGAATAAGGCTCCAGTTCATAGTTTTTTAAAATATTACATGAAACAAACAAGGTTATTATTTAAAATACCTTATAATAGATATGCACATCATTTTAAGGATCAAATTCATCATGAAAGCCTTTATGTTCCTAAGACACTGATCTTCTCTTTATCGAGAGTAGGATCATAAAAGTCAAAATTAACTACGCTTACCCATGCTGTGTTAGTGGACTCAAATGTCATTGGAGATTATATTTTTTGAACATACCTGTTTCCTTTCAATGGTTTCCTTCACCGTTTGAAAGCACTGGCATTGCGCACTTAAATATTTTGTATAGAAAAATTTCATGGTCATGGTTTGTTATCTAACTCTATCGGAATACGTGGTCACTACCACCAGTATTCAGAGCAGCATTATTATATTGAATGGTGGTAACAAATAGAAAGACGCCAGTCTTGCAATTGGTAAACTTTTTTTTTTTTATACAACTTTAGTGGCAACCAAGCGTACGGCCCACAAGATGGTAAGCGGTTACCGCAGCCTATGGACGCTTGCAATACCAGAGGTATCACTCGCGGGTTGCCACCTTGAGGCTAAGATCGAAAGCCTCATGTGCCAGTAATTTCATCGGAAACCATACCCTTCACACCGGAACACAGAAATGCGAGCATTACAGCTTGGCGGCAGAAATAGGTATGGTGGAAGTCCTTCCCCGGACGAGCTCTAACACAGAGAACTCTATTACTCTTATAAACTGACATTATGACGTGATGATGACGGCCCCAAAGTCCCAAAGACAATACAATATTGTGGAGGAAGTCCATGTATGTCTAGCAGTGGGCGTCTTACGGTCGATGATAATAATGATCATGACTAAAGTAAACAACCATCCGTCAATTAGTTGAGAAGCTAATTAGATATTAAACTAGTAATGACCTTAACATAATCGATTTTAACATAAACGAGGCCTTGCGAGGGCTACGGGAGGGCCCCGTAAAGAAACCATCGTGTCCTACTTACCAGCTGACAGGCAAAGGAGAATACTTCACCGGGGCAAGGGGAAATGTATCTTATTGTGAAGGTGGTAGGAGTGAGTGCGAGTGAAAGTGGCGTTTGTAGGTCTGTAGGCCTGTTGGTTGAATGTGGGCGACGCCGAGTGCCGCCGGTGTGCGTGCACGCAGCGAGATAGCAAGCAGAGAGGGCCAACTCAAAGAGAAATGCGTCGCATTTACAAATATGCAGCATTTTTTTTTTATATTTCATGTAATATCTGTGCAAGTTACACATAATAGCATAGTACTTGTAGTACTTAGTTGAGTTAAATTCTATATTTTATATGACATTGTGATGTTTTTTTTCCAATTTAGTATGAAAAAGTGCGACACGTTGTTACGAGTGTTATAGGCATCATGTCACTCAACTCTGATGAAGGCTCTTGAAATTGGGTATAAGAACTGTCAGTGCCTTCACCGATATATCGGTATTTAAAACACCTATTTTAAAGTAAAGTAAAGTAAAGTAAAAAATATATTTATTCAATAATATCACAAGGATCATTTTGAAACGTCATAAAACTAAGTGAGTTTACGCCATTTCCACGCGCCCCAGCCTAGAAGAATCTGGCAACAAACTCGAAAAACTTTTTAAATTAATACTATAGTTTATTAACGATACTTTTTTTAGTAAAACATTGGTTTTGTTATGACTATCTTTGTAACTGCATTACAGATACTGTACTATAAATATACATAGCAACTGTGGGGTGTAAAGAACGCCCTTGACTACATTAACTACATAATTCAAAGATTAACGAAGCGGTTGAAGGAATTGCTATAATTTTAACAATCCGCCGATCAACCTAACAAAAAATCAGTTGCGTGTATCCGACACAACATCCTTCGCCATTATTACACGGCGATCGATCGCAACGGGCTGTAACCCACTCATTAATAACTAAACTAACGAAAAGAATTAAAGATTACGAGTACTTCAATGTGCTAGTTTTTAATTAACTGACAAACTATTATTTCCGCATTCTAGGATCACACATTTTTTCTCATTCAATGAACAGTAAATTGTAGAGCAATAAAGACAGTAGCATCGACGCTATCACGCGTATCGGGCCGCGGTTGGCTCTCGCTGCTCGCTCAGTGGTGGTAGAAAATTTTTGGTGGGAAGTGAGTGGGGTGCGCGCGCGCCGGCAGTCAGCAACAACCACGCGCGGCCCGCGCCCGTCCCGCGAGTGAAGTGTAGTGTCACCCTTACAATAATTATACCGCAACAGGAACACAGTGACACGTGACAACGCTCGGAAAAATAAACAGTGTACGTTACAAAAGTTAAAGAAAAAAGGACACTTGTAAAAAAACATCAAGTGTTATGGAAATGGTTGTAATTGGCATTTAATAGTGACGTGACAGTGTATGTGGAACAGTGGATTTGGACGCCTCTTTTTACTATACCTACTCTCTTTGTAAATATTCGTTGGAATATTTTTTTTTTGTTTCTCGTTCTTATTTTATGCCAATCACACTATTCCCTTTTTTTCTTTTCCCTGTATACTAACAGCTCTGCTTACTAACCGCATGACGTTCTCAGGATCTTACGTTGCGTAGGAAATTGTTTTTCACGTGCGCTGTTTATATCAGCTCGAGTTTTCGGCTGATAGAGTAGGAAGGAAGGTCGCGCGAGTCGCGACAGGTTTTTTTACAGTTTTAACGGCGCCTGCGTTCGCGCATAGCGACACCAATTTATTAACACATTTCTTTGTTTTCTCTATAAATATTAAAGACAAAACACCTCTAAGTTATTATCAAATGAAATAGTTTAGCTTGTAATTTTGGACTGAAGTAAGTTCATTGCCGGTTATATCTTTGCTACTCAATCCAAAAATTAACATAGATCGTAATTAGCTAGATAGCAAGTGGAACCAGTTCATCGAATCCATTTAAATAATGAGGTCATTACACCTGTAAGCTAATTACTTTAGTGTAAAAATTCGTGATACACTTTGCACAAACTATTCTATGCCCCTCTATAATTATATTACCATTATTATTTTAGTAATATAATTAATAAGGTTAGCTATTACTTTATTCTTTATTCTTTAACTTAAATCCTTGGTTCTTTAACAAAACGATCAAAATTTAAATTCAGTACATAATTTTGCAATGATTTAAATTAAATTAGGTCATCTAAGCACGCGATAAAAATTAGGTCATCCTGATAACTAACATAACTTAAGGTAGATTAAGCGCATCCGGGTGCCTGTGTATCTATACCCTAACTTAAAACCTAGTCTACAAAGCCTTGTTTTCTCAGTCTTCCTCTACCCCCTGTTCTGTGGATGTACTTTGTGCAGACCAGCTCTGTTCCCGGATAGAAATTGTGTCAAGCGACTATAGACTCTCGCTGCAGGTGGAAAGTACTGTGTACTGTGGATAGCTGTGTGGAGTGGGTGAAGCCTATGGACACAGTTGATAATGACTTGGATTTGACTGCTGAAGCTGATTGGTATTCGCACTGAACATCACGGTGAGTATTATCGTTAGACCATGCAAGGTATAGTACTGCCGGTGGATCTCGGCTGGCGTGAAGTTAGCTGATTCGATGCGCAATGGAGTTTTTTCGAGTTGACGGCTAACTTCACGATGGCCGTGATCCTTTAGCAGCGGTGTCGCGTATTGATGCAAACCGGACCGTACTTTTTAACCGACGAAAAACGGAGGTGGTTCTTAATTCGACGCCTTTTTTTTAATTATGTTCAAAGACGCACGGTGCAAAAACCAATTGCTGCACGATATCAAAGATTTGTATGAAAATAGGTACTTTTTACTTATTCAACATAACCAGATGTATAGTCCCATTGGTTGGTAACTAATTTCATCAGTAGCTGCACAAAATATTGTTTTTTTTTTAGATTTTTAAAGTATGTCGATTTCATGAACTGACATCGCGTTGTTAACATGTGATTTAGTCTTTAAAGTTTTGGATGATAAACTAAACCAATAAACGCTTCCTTTTTCTTTAGTTATGTTAATGGTTGAGCTAAACATTAATTTAAAATCTTATTTTATGATTATCGAACACTGCGAATTACTGTTCGTAGTTGCCTGTTTGTCCAAACCAACAATAGGCAACATATCTCCCACACAGAAAGTATTAGGGTTAATCAAAAACTCGCTCAGTATTCATATTTACATTCATCTTCACTTCCAAATCCAGTTATCGCCTAATCTACGTTTCACTGATTTTGCATACAAAACCTGACCTACATCTGCGTTCATTGCCTGTTCCGTATACCGCCTACGAGCTATCGTTGCTTCACGGCGATCCTTCTGCGTGACTCATATCAAAAACCTCATCTGCACCAAATAGCAACTCATCATGCCAAAACCAACCGCATTCCACCGAGATAGAAATCAAGTTCGTTTGCATATCTACGATCTACGCGGTTTCGTAGATGTACTACGAAGGTTGTGTGTGATTTAGGCCTAGAGGAGTGTCTTTGACCCTGTGAGGAAGGTCTAGCTAGTGTCATGTTTTGGTAATGGATGGTGAATCACACATGTCGAAATTGATTTTCGGCATTAGTTGGGATAAGATAAGCTAAATGTGTCATTGATTGATGTTTTTTGCACAGATTTTTTTGAAGTTCATGTCACTCTAAAATAACAAAATATTTACATTACATGACTATCGATTCACTAAACTTATTTTGCCCTCATGGATTTATATCCATGAGGGCAAAATAAGTATAGGCTTATGCCTAGACAACAAAATAAGCCCAGGAGGGCGATTCTCGTGCCATAGATAAATGGTCACATGTGATATATATCGTCAAAACAGTCAAAAACTTATGAAAATTTTGACAGTTTTGACGATATATATCACATGTCACCATTTATCTATGCACAAGAATCGATCTCTAGTGGTTTTATTCAATAAAGCTCTTTTGACTTTGACTTGATTTTTATTGACGTTGCTCATGATGTTAAACAATGATTGAGTATCAATTGAGCATCACTGTCGTAAAACGTAACCACAGGAGTTTTTCTATTCAGACTTCTTGTAATCCCAATTGAACTAGTATAACTCTATGGATATCAATAACTGTATCCAACACACACTGGGACGCGTGGAACTGTTGTAGCTTTTTTACGAACGGGCGGATTTGCGAACGGGGCATTTTACGAAAGGGCCGATTCGCGAACGGGGCACTTTACGAAATGCTTACGGTTTTAGGAGCGAGACATTTTGCGAAAGGGACATCACCCTCCTAATCGTTTAAGACGTTTCAAAATGATTCTTTGAGATACTATTGAACAAAGATATTTTTTGCTTTGACTTTACAACTGACACTTAGTTCGAAGTTGCTAAAAGCCATCCATCTAACTAATATCTCGTCTAGCCAGCTCTATCGACTACAAACCTACAAACTATGGCACATATACGCGAGGGGCTGACGGTGTGCGGGAGGGGGGGAGCGCAACTTTCACTCCAGCGCGGCAATGACCATGCGAGTGTCAAGTGTACGACAGCAACACTGCCAAGAGTAGGGTTAACTGAAGATTGCGAGACTTTGCCGATGGTAAGAGGCTAGAAAGATTTATTATAACATCTTACGACAATTTTAAGAGATGATTGGAGAGTAGAAATGTCTTTGAATACCACAGGCCCTTGATAAAAATAATAATAGTATGCAATAAATGGTTATGCATAGTTTCGTTCTTCATGTTTTAGACTAAAAACATACTTGATTTCATGGTTGGCTCTGTTTTTTCTGAAAATCTAATCTAATCTAGATTTTCTGCATGGCGTTCTAAAGCACTCAGCTTACTCGATTTTAAGCACCCAACATACTATTAATTTAAGTAATACACAATGTACTATGAGCGAAATACTATCTATCTATTGTATTATAATAGGTATATATCATTCATCTAGTTAGTAAGTACCCATAACAAAAGCTCTGCTTATGCTCTGCTATGATGCGGTGTGGGTTGTCCAGCTTCATTTATTTATTAATATAGTTTAAAATAAGGTCAATGATCTTAAATCCTACACCAAATACTGCCTTTTATATTTAAACATCTCACGCACTCGATCATACCACTAAATTATCAAAATTTTACAACAATACGGTGAAATTCTCTTTGTACGCACCTTGCGTTTGTACGTTGCATTTATCTATTCAAATATGAAGGTAACATTATTGGTTTTAATACAAATAAACACTGCAAAACCTTGTAAGGTAAAATACGTAGGCCGCTGCCTAGGGTATCTTTTAAAAAAAGATTTTATTTAAATCTAAAATTTAATTTGATAAAAAGAATTACAATTAATTAGTCTAATAAAATGAATCTAGTTCGAAGTGTGAACCAAGAATGCCGGCTTAAACGAAATGCAGTTTCCATGAAACATGCGATTGACGTCAGGCGGCCACGTTCTCGCTGACGAGGCTCCTCGTGTGACCGCGATGTATTGTACCGGTCGAGCTAACGCAGCGATCCCCATACATTAGCCTTGCGTAACACTTCCCGCCGAAGAACAGCGACTATTGAAGCTTGTCGTAAATTGAGCTGGGGGTTGGTTGGGATCAACCCTTCTTATAGTTGGAAGGGCTTGGCTTTCGTTGGATACTTGATGCGAATTTTTCTTTGACGTTCGACCATATCTTCTATAGAGTAAGGCACTAACGAGTGCGCATGCACTTGCTATAACCACGTACATAGGAATTGTAGTATGGTATAGAGTGTAGTCTACATTTTTCTCTAAGTGTAACGACGTTTGCAGCGAAATTTTCTTGTTGGTGGCATGAAGGTGGTCCAGGTTGATGGAGTTCAATTTGAATGCTGGAACTGAAGGTGAGGTCACGAAGTCGCTCTTAGGTAGATCCATAATCTTCATTGCTTGTCCGATTAAACGATCGTTAGTGTTAGAGATCGTGAAGTCTGGTGTCTCTAGGTAGCATCTTTGAGGAACTATAGCAAGATAGCTGCCTTGTAGAGTTCGGTAGAGATCTTGTCCACAAGAGAGATGTATCTTCGTGGGTACAGGGAAACTGATGCTGTAATGTTTCTCGTCAAGCTCTTCGTAAGCTGGTTTTGCTAAGGTGATGGTGGTAGGGCTGCACTTCTTGTTCCGCTGCTGTGTAGTTATGAGATGCGGGATGCAATCATCTGATGATCGACTTTGCTGGTTCCGTTTTTCTTCGCATAGGTACCATTTACTGGTCTTCGGGCATTCAGCCTCTATGAACTTGAAATCTTTCTCATGGATAGCTAGGTATGGGAAAGGAGGAGTAAGGATCTCATGGTACTTGTTAGGGATGATAGATAACTTATACATATCATAGATGGATGGGAGCACGATTGGAAATTTATAAACTATAACTATCTCATTTCCTACATAATAAAAGCCTAATCTAATTATATCGAAATATTCTCTAATGTCTAAATCTACTACTCTTTGACTGCCATATAGAACGTTCAATTTACGAATTATATCGCGAATTGTATTCAAATTTAAGACCAAATGATGCGTAGTGGACGCTCTGATAAAAGCAAGAACATTCTGTAATTTAAGTAACTCTTGAGAGATAGAGTCTACATTATCCGTTAAGATCATAAGGATTTGAGCTAGATGCGCGTATTTTACTAAGTCGCTATCTCTAGAAGCTTCAGATTGCCTAATTTTATTGATTAAAATCTCGATTTTATTCTGATTGTCTACAATACTATCTAAGATCTTTGAATATTGTAAAGTCCAGTTTTTAGATAAACTGACGTGATTATTTAGTTCAGTTATCAATATATTCTCATTATCTATCAACGATTTTATAGCCTGGTTATAACGTACTGCGTCTGTGTAATCAAGATTTCCAGTGATACTTTTAACTACCGATCCGAGACCATCTACGAGTCCTCTTTTTACACGATTTATCTCAAAAGTTTCTAGCTGTTCAAGTACACTCGTAACCTTGTTCTTCAGATAATCTATATGAGGTTCAAATAATGAATTAGTCTTATTATTTAGCTGAGGGCTAAAGTCGTTTATCTGATTATCAACTGAAACTATTTTATTATGCAATTCTTTAAGATTAACGGTTTGTAGAAAGGAATGGTAATGAGTGATAAGTTTAGCTGAACCTAATTTAAATGGTAAAATACCAGGGCCATCATCGAGACTTTCAAGTTTTATCTCCTGCATTAGCACTGGTGCCAGGAGTAGGTGAATTATCAGGAGGATTCTGTAACAATTGGGCACTTTTAGGAAGTCGCTTTAGTCTAGATTTGGCAATAGGGCCTCGCTTTTTCTTAGTATAAATATGAATAGGGAGGTCTGCCATTACAACGTCATGAGTGTAACGAGGGGCTAATTTCTGTCTGGAGGCGAACGGATTTTTCACGAAAATCTGTTGCTCAGGAGAGTATTCAGCCTCCGGTTCTCGTTCCTTATTTCGGTTCTCTGTCAGGTCTTTACGAGTCGCGCTACACATGTCATGAATCATATTATAAGCTGTAGTCATCTTGTCTCTGTGATTAGTCATGTACTGTTGTAATAAATGAGCTGAGAGATCTACATCAAAGGGATCGCGAGGATCGTAGTGCCCTGTAACTACTTCTATTGGTTTGCACTTAGTAAAGCTATGAATACTACTGTTATAAGCCAGAAGGGCGTAAGGCATTAGGTTAATTACAGATTCAGATTTCTGACCGATTTTAAGAATACGGAGGTGTTCTAATATCGTTGAGTGGAATCTCTCAACTATGCCGTTCTCGTTGGGTGCGTGTGGAGCAACTCTGTGATGCTGAATCTTATGCATTTTTACAAATTCCGCAACAAGCTGATTTGTGAATTCGGTTCCGTTATCAGTAACTATAGTCATAGGTAACCCGTGGTGAGTGCAAAAGTTTAATAAGGCTTGTACTACACTAACAGCCGTACCATCTCTCAGATAATAAGCTTGTGCATACTTAGAGAACGCGTCTACGATAGTTAAGAATTTCTCGCTTTGAATCGTCAAGAGGTCCAAATGAACCAATTCAAAGGGCTTACTAGCCGGTGGTACTACTTTAAATTGTTGCTTTATCGGGTTGCGATCATACTTCGCTTGGCCACAAACAGTGCATTCATTTATAAATTTAGTGATCTGCTCTCTCATTTTAGGCCAGTAATACCTATTAGATAACGCTAAGTAACACTCATTAATACCGCGATGATTAGTCTTACCATCGTGGTACTTATTAATGATTTCTTGTTGCTTTAAGTATTCTCTAACGTTCTCTAATTCTGTCTTAGTCAACGTAAGGTTCATAGCCGAATTTTTAAAGGTTTTCTGTATAATAGGTACAATGGTGTAAAAAGCTAAATATGGGTTAATCAGTAGTCCGGTTTTTATCCTAGGGTGGACATACTCTTTAATTGCGTTGATAACGTCTTCCTCAATATTAGACTCAGATATTTGAACTGATATTCGCGTGTGCGTATCAAAGGGTTTAGTAACTATAGGTCTTCCCTTAATGTCACCGACGACATTAAAAATTAGCTGTTTCGTAAATCGGTTCAAAGGGTCATCTGAAATAGGAACTTCTAATATAGGGCTTTCGTTATTTGTATGAACAGTGGCGGTTCGTGAACCAGCCGCAGTTTCTGTAGCAGTTATGGTTCTAGATTCATCTAACACGGGGTCAGTTTCGGATGGATTTACTGCAATTGACATAAGCTCTTCGTTATTAATTTCTATACGCGACAGTGCATCGGCATTCGTGTTGCACTTACCCTGTAAGTAATCGACTGTATAATCGTACTCGCTTAACTTCAAGCGCCATCTAGTAAGCCGCGAGCTGGGGTCTTTTAAATTCATTACCCATTGTAATGGCCTATGGTCCGTAAGTATAAGAAACTTTCGGCCATAAAGGTACGGTCTAAAGTATTTAGTTGCCCAAACAATGGCTAGAAGCTCTTTCTCAATGGTGCTGTAATTAAGTTCGCTAGAGTTAAGAGTTCGTGATGCGTACGCAATTGGTTTATTTGAACTCTTGGTACCTTGAGATAGAATGGCACCGATAGCTACATTTGATGCATCCGTTGTTAAGATAAACTCTCGCGTAAAGTCCGGGTATTGCAATATCGGATCGTTTGTTAAGAGTGTCTTACAGTGTTCGAAACAGTTGGTATAGTTTTGATCTAACTTGATTTTAGAACCTTTTTTCAAGCACTGAGTTAGTGGCTTGGTTATACGAGCGAAATCTGGAATAAATTTCCTGTAATAGCCGAGTAAACCGAGAAAACGTTTGATTTCAGTAGGTGTCTTAGGAATAGGATAATTTTCTATAGCTTTAATTTTATTAGGGTTAGGTTTTACACCTTCTTTACAGATGACATGACCAAGGAACTCAGTTTCCAGCTTCAAGAATTCAGATTTATCCATTTGAATCTTGAAGTTAGATTCTCTCAGTCTATTAAATACCTTGTCCAAATTAATAATGTGCTCCTGAAGGGAGGTACTAAAAACAATGATGTCATCGAGATAAACTAGACAGATTTCATTCTGTAGACCTCTGAGGACATTATCCATCACACGCTGGAAGGTTGATGGTGAATTCTTTAGGCCCATTGGCATCCTTAAAAATTCGTAATGACCATTTTCTACGTTAAATCCAGTCTTATGGATATCAGAAGGATCCATTTCTACCTGGTAAAATCCACTGGCTAAATCAAGCGTCGTAAAGTATTGGCATTTACCTAGTTTGTCTAGTACGTCTGTAATGTTCGGGATAGGGTATTTGTCATCAATCGTTTTCTCGTTAACTTTCCTAAAATCCACGACAAGACGCCATTTAACTTTACCGGAAGCGTCTGCCTTTTTGGGTACAATCCAAATCGGAGAGCTCCATGCAGATTCTGATGGTCTTATAATATCTTGATCAAGCATCTTATTAATTTGATCTCTGACTTCTTGTCGGTGAACGTAAGGATAGCGATAACTCTTAGTATGTACTGGAATTTCATCAGTAGTCCTAATCTTATGTTTGATTTTGTTGGTGAATGTAAGTGGTTCACCCTCAAGATAAAACACGTCCGCGTAGTTACCACATAAACGTCGTAAGTTTGCGAGTTCTTCTGGATTAAGATGATCGGTTCGAAGCCGAGATAACACATCTTTTGCGCGGTCTGATAAAATTTCAGTACTGTCACATTCTAAATTAAATATTTCAGCTTCAACGGGACGGTCCATAGAGAATATGATATCGTTTGATGTTGGGTTAGAAATCTCTACCCAGCCTCGGTTGTTCTGGACCGTCGTTAAACAATCTAAAATAAGGCAGTTACAAATAGTTTGGTTCTCTACTAGAACTTCACCGTCTCGTGTATTCACCGGTAACCTAACTATCTTCGTAGAGTTAGCTGGAATAATCTCTTCGTATAGGTTGACGTTCCTAGAATCGTACATCTGAATAGGAATCTGTGTATTGCGAGTTTTAAGTAACTTATTTTTCAGATCGATGTTAGAGTCCCATACGTCTAGTAAATCAAAGCCTAAAAGTCCGTCAAAGTAGTTATGAAACTTGTATACGTATAAAGTCATGTCGTTTGGGTCGTTAAATTCCTGAAAGCAAGGCAACGTGATCGAATAATCGTTCTTACTAGTCGCGTGCACGTTTGTAACTTCGAATGGATCGTAGTTCAAAGGGACGTGACGGAAATATTTCTCTACGGCATCAGGACTGATAAAAGACTGATTAGCTCCTGTATCAATTAAAAACTTTAAAGGTGGATTTGCAATCTGAATATAACCTAGTTGCCTTTGTATGTGGAAGTTAACTTCTATTTTGGCTTTTCTAACTTCGGCTCTTCTTGAAAATTTACATCAGAGGCCTGAGCTACTTCTTCTACTACTACTGGAGGTTGTTCTGAGTAACACTCCTGATCGCTAACTACGCAGTATTCGGGGTACTGTTCGTAAGAATAGTAATCTTGGTAACACTCTGGGTAACTATTATAATCGTCATAGTAATAATAATTATCATAGCCGTCCGATTCGTTGAAGTTAATTTCGCGTGTCTTAAAATAGTTAGTCGGAGGTGGATTTCCGTGCTTTCGCCAGTCATGTCCGGTCATCGTCTGTGGTAAGCGTCTCTCAACAAAATGGCTGACACCGCTCATGGGAGTAGGACGCGGAGCGTTGCCGAAATTAAATGATGGCTGAGGTCTATTAGGCATCCTAAAAGCATTATTCTGAGGGTTATAATTTTGTGGAGGGGCGCGGAACATTTGCTGTGTCCGAGAGGGACCACGTGGTGGTTGGGTTTGCAGCACTGGGGTAGGCCTCCAGCCTTGATGAGGTTGGGCCTGCATCGGATTTGGCCTTAAGGGACCAGGCATGCTAAATATGGGTTGCCTCATCGGTTCTAATCCGTTTGTTAGTCTAGGGACAAAGTTGTTTAACGGAGGGTTAAACCTTGGTGCACTCAAGCTCCAATCCTTTCTACTGGCCGTACTACCGCTACGCTCTTGCAAGTAGAGAGTATTGAGCTCCTCCTGAACAAACTCCAGGGCCTTCTCCATCGAGTCAGGACGCATACAGCGTACTCTAGAACCTAGTGGGTCTCTAAGACCTCGGCAAAAGGCCTGAAGGGTCAACTTCTGGTACAGAATACGCTTAGCTTGTATGGTAGTAGCTACTGTCTCGTGTAGCGAGACATAAGTCATAATGGTACTAAATAAATTTTGGCACCGCTCATAAAACTCCTGTGGGGTGCCTGACCCTTGGGTCTCTAACGACAAATCACTGTAAAGAGCGTACTCGTCTCGATGGTCCGCGAAGTTATTAATCAATGCGCTCCTAATACCATGCCACGTTTCCGGGATACCATTGGAATTAATTAATCTAGCCGCGGAACCTGAGATTTTGTTAAGAATGCCATTTATAAGAGCTAGATTGGATAACTCATGTCCGGGCGCTGTCGAGAAATATGTTAATACGAGCTGGTCACAAAGATTAATAAATCTCGTAAGAATATGCGGGTTACCGTCAAAATCCGGGACAAGTCTGAGGGACTTGTATATCGTATCAACCATGGCATTGGGCTGAGCTTGAGCTGGTTGAGCCATACTATCTTCTAGGTCTCTAAACTCGTCTATAACACTAAGTCTACTATTAAATCTACTACCTAACCTATTGTTCCGCGATTCTCTCAGATGGAAAATGTTGGAGCCTAAATTAACACGCTTTAAAAAATAAGCACACACAAAAATATATAAAATACACTAAAAAATTTAGGATTAAAGATAGGAATAAGATAAGGACTTGAAAGATTCAAGGACTTACAGCATTTCACGTCGTCTGGAACTTCACTGAATCGATTGTTAGATTCTACCCTACACAGCAGCACTAGTAGGTTCTTTTTTTACTTTGAGATGAAGATTAATCTCGTTAAAATAAATCCGTGAGACTGCGCCAAATACGTAGGCCGCTGCCTAGGGTATCTTTTAAAAAAAGATTTTATTTAAATCTAAAATTTAATTTGATAAAAAGAATTACAATTAATTAGTCTAATAAAATGAATCTAGTTCGAAGTGTGAACCAAGAATGCCGGCTTAAACGAAATGCAGTTTCCATGAAACATGCGATTGACGTCAGGCGGCCACGTTCTCGCTGACGAGGCTCCTCGTGTGACCGCGATGTATTGTACCGGTCGAGCTAACGCAGCGATCCCCATACATTAGCCTTGCGTAACAGGTAAAAAAATATATTTATTAAAAATATTGTCACATTATGTCAAATATTGACACATCGAAAGTAACGTCATACGAAACTCAATCACGTCACCCATCCCTCCTCAAGCCCACCACTATCCAAGGATGGCTTGTAATCTTTCGCCACGGTAGCTGGTATTGGTGACTCATCATTGCAGCAGGGTTTTCTCGTGATCTGTGTAAGACATCATTAGTTTTGTAACTGTGATCAATTGTTTTGTTAACACGTCTGTTTAGTGTTGTAAAAGAAGTGTCTGTATGATTACAAAGATTCTAAATATAATATATAATTTGTACATTTTTTTTAATAAATAAAATTAACAAATAAACAATGCTGAACAATCCACACAGCATATCTAGCCCCAGGTAAGCTACTGTTAAACATAGCTGTGTTATGGTACTAGATGACTGATATATACTTAATACAATACAATACATAGATAGATATTTTTTATTATAAATAGAAAATACCCAGAACACCCGGAACAAATATTTTGTAGATCGTACAAACATTTGACCCAAGGCGGGTATCGAACCCGCAACCTCTGCGTCGCAGGCGGACCTGCGCCCGCTGCGCCACATCGGTCGTCATATACATTCAATGTTAATATCAGAGCCTTTTTACATTTTGAGGTTTAGAGATGCAGTAAGAATGGGAATTTGAACACTCAACCCCGGGAGTTCGATCAATTCTTTTTAACTTTCGTTTAAATTTATTTAGTCTAGATCTACTCTCTGAAAGTTACTAAATTCTATAATCTTCTCCTTGATCCACGTCAATCGATCCACTACTGACATACTGGTGTATCGGTAAGCAATGAAACAACCGTCTTACTCGGTAGCTAGTTTATTACTGGGGTTTACCCACAGTTACATACAAGATATAGTCCATCCCTCCAACATTAATTTGGAAACCTGTAACAATGAACAACAATAGTATACTTACTCCACTAGTTAAGAGTACCTACTACCTACCTATTTTATAATAGAAAGCTTGTTACTGCAATAAAACTACTTAATAATATTTCTTATAGCTAACTGGTTTTCTGGACCTCTTAGAGCGCCCGAACGGACTGGAGTTCGCAGAAGTTGGATTATTATCCACATTACTCTGAACATCAATATGCTCAGTTGGGCGAGCCTCGTTTTCCAAATCCTCGCATGCCTCCGCCCACTCCTCGTTGTCCGCATCCCTTTGTTCTAATACGATTACATCATTAGCCTTCGCTATACCATTCCCTTCATCATCAGCTGAGGCCCGTGCCTCTCTCTCCTCCATGTCGGTGGCCGATGGAGACGCTGGAGGAGATGCCGATGACGCGGGGGGCTGCGTCGCGGGGAGTGGGGGCTGCGGCGAGGACGGCGGCGGCGGCGCGCTCGTCACCGGTAGCGCTGAGCTGTCGATGTCGGGCGTACCTCCGTTACTATCGCTAATATTTACAGTGGTGAACTTTCTCATTTGATCTATGTGCCTGTTACAGTTAGTATCATAATCTTTAAAATAAATTTCATACATTCGAGTGCCTATAATTTTTTTTACGATTCCTATGCTCCATACACTTTTTCTTGCAATAAACCACTTAGCCCACACAGTTTCCCCTACTTTAAAACACCTGTTAGGTTTTGAAACCTCATTTTCATTTTGCATATTGACAGATTTACTTTGTGGTAAAATTAAGTCTAGCCTACACCTTAGGTTACGTCCTAACATAAGCATAGCTGGCGTTGCACCCGTAGCACAATGAATTGTGTTTCTAAAATCAAACAGAAAGCTCTGTAACTTTTCAAGGACTTCTCTTTGGCCAATACCTTCTGAAAACATGCACTTTATCATTTTTTTACAAGTTTTAACGGAGTTTTCTGCTTGTCCATTGCTAGCCGGGTGATAAATTGGCGAAGTTACATGTTCAATACCATTGACTCGACAAAACGTATGAAATTCTCCTGAGCTAATTTTTACATCATTGTCTGATACAATAACGTTAGGCAAACCGAACCTAGAATACAACTCCTTAAGTTTTTGAATAAGCGCATATGTAGAAGTGCCCCGATCCATGTGAATACATTCCAGCCATTTAGAAAAGGAATCTACGACAATCAAGTAGACTGCCTGCCCTATAGACATGTAGTCTATGTGGATGCGGTGCCAGGGCGCGGGGGGGCGCGGCCAGGGCGCAGGGGGCGCGCGAGGTGGCGCGCTGCGCACGGCGACGCACGCGCCGCAAGCGCCCACCCACTGCTCGATGTCACCGTCGATACCCGGCCACCACATCCTGCTGCGAGCTGCACTCTTCGTTTTAACTATACCGAAGTGTGCCGAATGCAGTTCCTTTAACATTCTACCTCTGTATATAGTCGGCATCACGATCCTATGACCGCGAAATAAACAGCCATCTATCACTTCCAGGTCCGTTTTGCATTGGAAATACGGTAATATTGATTTACAGTTAATTTTCCTAGGCCACCCGGTATTCATGTATTTAATCACTGTTCTTATTATATCGTCATTAGCTATCGCCCGCTTGATATCACTGAATAATACCGGTTCTACGCTCGCTTCTAGAAACAAAAAATACCTAGAACTTCCTTCATCGGGTTGATCTTCGGTGACCGATAACGGTGATCGAGAAAAATAATCGGCAATCTCATTGTTTTTGCCGTCTACATACTTAACCGTATAGTTATATGCCGATAAAATTATTGCATATCTTTGAAGCCGTAAGGCAGCGGTCACAGATACACCATTACCTTTGCCAAAAATAGATAATAACGGCCTATGGTCAGTTTTTAAAATAAAAGGTTCCTGACGACCGTATACGTATTGGTGAAAATGTTTGACACCGAAAATAATAGCCGTCGCTTCTTTTTGAATCTGGCTGTAGTTTCTCTCACTCGCCGATAACGATCGTGATGCAAACGCTATTGGACGCTCACGTCCGTCGGCGTCCCGGTGCGCCAGCACGGCGCCGAGCCCGCACGGACCTGCGTCCACCGTCAGCACCAGCGGTGCGTCCGGGTCGAAATGCGCCAGCACTCGCTCGCTAGCCAGCGCGCGCTTCACGCTCCGAAAGGCAGCTTGCTGGCGCACTCCCCACTGCCATTCCGCGCCTACGCGTAGCAGCTCATGTAGTGGGTTTAGTACGGCTGAAGCGTTCGGAATGAAATTCCTATAATAGTTCACCACACCTAGAAATCTTTTAACGCCTAACACGTCGGTAGGCGCAGGTGCACCGAGAATAGCCTTGACTTTTTCCGGGCAAGTCTTTAGCCCGCTCTTATCGATTACGTACCCTAGGTACGTCACGCTCTTCTCAAAAAAAACACACTTGTCTTTTTGCAGGCGTAACCCCGCATCTTGCAGCCTGCGTAAAACTTCTCGTAACCTTGACAAGTGTATTTCTTTTGTCGGCCCTGTTATACAGATATCATCTAGCCACACACTGACTCCCTCCAAACCTGCTAACAAAGTTTCCATAGCTTTTTGAAAGATAGCGGGCGCGCAAGCCAACCCGTAAACTAAGCGAGTATAGGAAAATAAACCCTTGTGCGTATTTATCGTGGTTAACTTTTGAGACGACTCAGATAATTTAAATTGATTATAAGCATTACTCAAATCTAGTTTTGAATAGTGCTCTCCCCCCCCTATCTTGGAAAACACTTCCTCTATTCGCGGCAAAGGGTACCTATCAATTTCTAGATCTTTATTCAATGTAATCGAAAAATCCCCCGCAATCTTTAATTTTCCATTTACTTTTAAAACTGGAACAATTGGCGTAGCGTAATCGGAGTAGTTAACCGGTTTAAGGATACCTAAACTTACTAGCCTATCAAGTTCTTTGCTAACTTTGTCTTTCAGGGCGAAAGGTACAGTACGCGGCTTAAAAAACTTAGGTGTAGCATTCTTTTTAAGTTGTAACTCGACTTCGAACTTACTAAACAATCCTATCTCATCTTTCCAAATGTCTGGGTATTGTTTCAATAGCCGTTGCACTTCTTCAATGCTTTTATTCTTACATATAATTAAGTTGTTACTAACTAAGCCTGTTGAAAAATAAATTCTAAACTTAGCCATAAAGTCACGACCTAGAAGGGGTGGTCCGCCGTTTTCTAGAACATATATTTTAATATTCTCAATTAAATCAGAATACGTGACTTTAGCTAAGAAATACCCCATAGGCGTGATTTTATGACCATTGTAAAGACACATTTTTAAATCACTTTTATGCAAGTTTTGGTTGGCAAATTTCTGTAAATACAGCTTATCTGAGATAACGGTGCTTCCGGACCCTGTGTCTAACTCCATGCACATTTCTACATTGTTCACAGTAACCGTTATTTTAATAGGATTATAGTCAACATACCTCAAGTTAAAAAGTTCACACTCACTGCAATCCTCTTCTTGAGAGACATCCCGCTCGCCCGAACCGATATTATGTAAACTAGACTTCTTAGCCGCACATAACTTTTTAAGATGCCCCTTCTGGCCGCAAACTGAGCACTTGTAGTTCTTAAACCTACACTTAGCCGCGTTGTGGTTTTTTAAACCACACACTTTACACCGCTCAGCGTCACCACCGTCAGACGTGCGTGCCGCGCCTGCGCTTCCTTGCTGCTGCTGAGCAGGAACGCTGCGCGCGGCGGCTGCACCGGTGCCGGCTCGCACGTGGAACACCGGTTCTTCCTTCACGACGACGGCGGCCGCGCTGGCGTCACCAGCGCGCGCCTCCCGTGCACACGACGCCTTCTGTGCAACCTCCAATGCCCGCCCGAGTGTCAGGGTTCTGGAGTCGCACTCGAAGAGCTTATCACGCTCATGTCCCGTTTTGAAGCCTAGCACGAAGCGGTCGCGTAGAAGCGTGTCCAACTCCGTGCCAAATTCGCAGTACACGGCTAGCCCTCGCAGCCGCGCTGCCCACTCCTCGATGCTTTCACCGTCGGATTTTATCGCTCCGTAGAACTTTGCCCTATCGGCGAAGGTGGACCTCTTTGGCGTGAAATGTTTGTTGAGTACACTAACTAGCTCGCTGTATGCAATATCTTCGAGTTTCTTCGGATGCACAAGGTTCCGAAGCAGACGGTAGGATTCATCCGATAGATGCGTTAATAACACTGCACTTTTGTTTGTATCCGAAATATCATTTAACTTTATAAACTGCGTTAATTTACCGAAAAAAACTTCCCAGTCCTGGGCTTTATAGTCAAAAACATTTAAATTTCCAAGAAATTTTGACATTTTCGGTTAAACTGAGGGTAGATCCCGGCCTCGTCGTCAGATGGTGTATCGGTAAGCAATGAAACAACCGTCTTACTCGGTAGCTAGTTTATTACTGGGGTTTACCCACAGTTACATACAAGATATAGTCCACATACTCATCTCTGAGCTAAAATAATATGTTATTATCAAGTTGTAATGCAACTTGGTGAATTCCAGCTGAATCTTCAATTCAGACACTTGCTCTTGGCCCTCAGTGGGAGTCCAAGAATACTTATCACTGCTATCGAGACAATCTATTCAACTGACAGCTCAGTACCTAAGCCTACACATACAACAGTTCTAAAGTTGTTTATCCTCACACGCACGCGAGGACGTTGCCCAGCGCATGCGCGGTGAAAGCAACCATCAGCTGACCGTACACCTACTAGCAGGATTCTAAAATAACTGATGACCACTATTTTGTCACTGTGAAGTGAAAATGGTGGCAACAGTTCTACTAATTGTTATGCAATAGATACATAAAACGTAGTGTGACTCAAGTTTGAATGTTTTCCTAACCATTCATAAATGTTACTGCTTTATTGAATGTTCTATACACACTCTTAAACCGTAAGTTGTAGATATATTTAAGGTACGAGTACTCTCTAATGGAAAGGTACACTATTACATTTTTTTAATCGCAGTGCACCTACATTATATAATATAGGTAGACCTAATAACTCAAACATTTTCCTGTGAGTTTGACAAGATAAAGTAAAGTGCGTGATGATTAGGGGTAACCCGGGGAACAAGTGGGAACAGGCACATTTTTGAAACTTGCCAGCAACCTGCCTGCCAGTTTTACGCCCCGCACGCCTGTAAAAATACACCGAGACGTCTGAATTATTTGGTTTGCTTTGTTTACATAGATGCTGATTACATAAACCCTATATTTTTAAGTACCAACTTCATATAAAATACAGAAATGCACTGTTTAAAATGGAAATAAAAGAGTGAATATTAAATTCACTAATTTAAAATAGTTAAGCGATCGTTAGCATCAGTTTACTGCAATCTATTGATAAATGCATTCAAGTTACCAGCATTTTCCTCGGCACGTACGGCCGCACCTAGCTCACATTGTGTCGTCGGAGAAAGCTCGACTACCAGACCGGTCTGGTCCAGCCACTAGACCCAGACCCAGACCCAATTCTAGCTAGACCGTAATTCTGTGACCTGCTTTTCTTGAAACTTTGATAAGTAAAGGCATTGTTGCTTCACAATAAAATAAGAAAAGCATACTGGGTAAAAACTCTGTCACCGTCTACTTACCACCGTCCTGCCTCGGGCTGTTTTAAACTTTAGATTAATAAATAATTATAATATTAATGATAAAAATAAAAATCTTATAAAGCTACTGTACTAATCTTCCAAAGTCATGCATTACACTACTTTAAACAAGTCGTCGAGTTAAAGTTAAAATGACACTTTTCACTGTAGATTAATCAAAACAAAAGAGTGTTGAGCCAAGAAGGTTTTAATCAAGAAATTATTACTCGTGAAGTTATTTTATTAACATACTACCTGAAGCGATAAAATAATGTACAAGTATGCCTGCTTTGTATATATACATATTTTCATTCAAGCCTAAATTGTTACATAATAAATCATTTCACATAAACTATATCAGTTCATACAATAAAAGTCATCACTCATTGTTCATAACAAAGTTACACCGCATCAAGATCGATAAAAACATCTTTTCAATATTCCCACACATATGTTATTTTTTTTCATCCGTACCTGGCCCGATGAGGCCCGAAATTCAAATATTGACTGATTGAAGGGTCCATAGGACATCTGTCGCGGCCCATTGTCGGCGGAGAAAGCTACACGCGAGAAAACCCTTTACATCCTTTTGGTAACGTGACATGTGTAGTGTAACATTAAAATGTATTGAAAAGCCAAAAATGCACCGCAATTTACCTTTGAGTATTTTGTAAAAGGTTTATAATGGCAGGGAAAGTGAGTATTTTAAGCTTTTTTTTAATTGAACGAACGCCTGTAGCAGTTTTGTGGATGTATCGATTGCTCCTAGCAAAGACTTCAACGCGTGCTTGTAGCGCGTACGCTTGTTCTTGAGACCCATTAATTCTGCAGTCCGATTTCAAAAAGGCCGTTATGTGATACTAAACTCTTATAACTTAGCGGCTTTTTAGAAATCAGACGGAAAAAATAGTCTCTGAACAGCTGTTTAGAAGACATAGCATTTATGGTATGATTGTCAGTCAGTCAGTATCAAAATTATTTTATATGAGTCATCAGCTCAATAGACTTCTTGATATTTTCATTCAATATTCTGGACTATAAAATATCATTGACTTAATGAATTAGGAACCAGAAACTCTTCAAATACTTTAGTAATTGGTTTGAATGATCAACAATAATAACAATGCTTCCTTATTTTTTGCTTCCATCTCAAAACAGATCGTAAACAACAGATAAACCTCTCAAAAAATGAATAGTCAAAAAACTACCCTATAATCAGACCAACCCTTTATTTACATCCCAAAAACCGGATATCGATTGATATAGCCGGATGCAGGATACTGGATCGGATTCGACATTCGACACCACATCCTCAGTAGGTTAATGGAGGAGGTGTAATTGTGATGGGAATCTATTGGTGTTCCAGCAGATAAAGGTAGTTTAGGTGTGAGAATATTAATAAAGTAAAGTAAAGTAAAAAATGTTTATTTTCATAAAATGTTTTCATATTTGCGCTTATCTCGAACTTATTGAAGATATGTCTGTCTGTTTACATAGGTATCCAGTTACTTACTTACTTAATTGTTCTATTTTGTATATACCTATTAGGAGTACAGTACATCTCAAAGTGTTTAGAACTAGCTGTTTTCCGCGATTTTGTTTGCGTGAAGCTCAAAATTTTTTTTTTTGGATAAGAAGTAGCTTGTGTCCTATTTCCGGTTTATATAAATCTATATTTTAAATTTCAGACAAATCGGTTAAGTGGTTTCGAGTTTCGAGTCATAGAAGAACAAACATCCTAACAAACTTTCAAACAGACAAACATCTAAATATTCTTGGCATGAGCCTCACCTAGTTCGATTGGCACCACACTGAAGCTTTATGATGAAGAGGGATCATCAAAAAAAAAGCCAGGAACCCAACCGAGTTTGTTGCCAGATTCTTCTAGGCTGGGGCGCGTGGAACTGACGTAAATTCACCTAGCTTTAAGACGTTTCAAAATGATCCTTGTGGTTTTATTGAAATAAAATCATTTTTGACTTTGACTTTGAATGATAAAATAAAAAACAGACGAAAAATCTCTAGTACTATTCCGCTTAACTTTTTAACTGATGAGGTCACACAGTTACCACAGTTAACCTCAAAAGAAAAATATCGACACGTGTTTCATCCCTCCACGAATGAATTGAATGATAAGTAATTAAGTTCGTACGAGCCAGTGGCTAACTCTGTTAACAGAGTTTTTAAGCCACCCGAAGGCCGCTGTCATGGCATAAACTTTGAAAAAGCCGGGACTGGCTGCTTAACGTGCCCTCTAAAGCACGGATAATTATGTTTCAATATTAGGTCAGGCACCACTTGTTATTGTTTGATTTTTGTAAATCCAATTCTCTATCTTCAAATTGTATGTTCTTGTTAAAAAGTTTTAAGAGTAGTAGAGTTATCTGTGATAGAGCTCGTCCGGGGAAGGACTACCACCATACCTATTTCTGCCGCCAAGCAGTAATGCTCGCATTGCTGTGTTCCAGTGTGAAGGGTATGGTTTCCGGTGAAATTACTGGCACATGAGGCTTTCGATCTTAGCCTCAAGGTGGCAACCCGCGAGTGATACCTTTGGTATTGCAAGCGTCCATAGGCTGCGGTAACCGCTTACGATCTTTTGGTACGCTTGGTTGCCACTTCAGTTGTATAAAAAAAAATAAAAAAAAACAGTTTTATAATTTATTTCGTATCAATTTTTGTATGATTTAAAAATGTGCAACGTATTATATAATCATCATATATATTTTTTTTATTTATTATTTTATTAAAAAAAACAATAAACACGTCAGTAACAAGACATATAAGAAAATAAACAAAGAACAACAAGAGAAAAGCCAAAAACATGACTTAATTTATTCAAAAACTGTCAAACGCTATCAACAAACCTTTTCACGACAATACAAATTGTATCCATCTGAAGATTACAAAATTCTATTATTCATCCTTTATCGAACCTCAGCAGTGATTCAAACTCTTTGTCCCAGAGCCTGAGAAGGATGAAGCTATAGGATAGAAGGAGACAAACTACGGGCAATGTCCTGGTTTGTCAATAAACTTGACCCACATTTCATTGAGAGCGAGTCTGGTAGCCAAGGAGGCTGTGTTTACAATGAAGCTAAATTTAGAAAAAGTGTCACAAGATATAAAATGTTCTGAATGAAAACGTTATAGTACAATCACACTAATATTATAAATGCGATAGTTTGGATGTTCGGATGTATGTTACTCTATAACTCGACAACCACAGAACTGATTTGCCTGAAATTTTAAACATAGATAGATAATGACCGGGAACAGGACATTGGTTACTTTTTATCGCAGAAAAAAGGACGGTTCCCGAGTTCCACGCGAACAAAGTCGCGAGTGACAGCTAGTAGTATGATAAAAATATTAGAGCACTAGTGGTAGTGACCTTCCGATCCTATGGCCGTGCACCAATAGATTTTTCTATTAGGATAATGTATGTGCGCAATGCCAGTGCCAATAACTCTCACACGGTGAAGGAGATTATCAGGAGAAAACCGGCATGTCCAGAGCTAAAAATACGAAAGACATGTGCCATCCACCAATGCGCATTGAATACGCGTGGTGGATTATGACTCAATCATTCGCTTGAGAGTAGGCCAGAGTCCCAGCAGTAGGTATATTAGAAAGCTGTCATGATGATGATCAAAACTTAAGGTCGTAAGGTAAACTACCACTAGAGCCCAGTACTTAATAATGTTTAAACTGGGCAAGTTAAAGCCACTTTACTTACGTTATTCATATAAGTATCGGTCAAAAAGGGCAAAGGTATCGCCTTGAACGCGGCCTCTCAGGTCCTTGTCGTAACGGTGCGGGGTAACGCCCTCTGATATTTGGCTTCCGAGCACAGAACTATACTTTAGTAGAATGAAATAGTTCGTCGATTCGTACGGAAACCGAGCGTGTAACATTTTTGGCATTTGTATTTTACACCCAAATGTATACACCTGATGTAAAATAATGATGGGAAACATAAGCCGCGCGAAAATGAATGATTTAAAAGCAGCAAGCACGCAGCAAACCAATTCTAGGCAATAGCACACCTCCACACCGTCCCCGGTTGGGAGCAGAGTTTCGCGGCGAGTAAAGAGGTTACTCAGCCCTTACTTAGCCCGTCTTTTCGGCACACGAGGTACACACACTCACTCATTCTACTTATATATAGTTCTGTGCTTCCAAGCCTGACGGGAATTACACGTCGTGGAGTTACAGAACGACTTTACTGGAATTGGTGGTAATAGGTAGCAGTAGGATTGTCACATAAATTTTCTTTAAATAACCGCTTGAGACGTTTTCTATTTATTGCTAGAGTAAGAAAGTAAACATTTTCAAAGAGTTCGGCTTTTATAGTGTTTTAAAAAAATTATTGCGTCTGACTTAATTTTATGGTATCAAAAAAAAATATATTTTCCTCAAACGTTGTGAATTTAAATCCTGCTTGAGACAGAATTTTGGATATTTTTAAGTGTAGTAGGAAGGACTACCACCATACCTATTTCTGCCGCCAAGCAGTAATGCTCGCATTGCTGTGTTCCGGTGTGAAGGGTATAGTTTCCGGTGAAATTTCTGGCACATGAGGCTTTCGATCTTAGCCTCAAGGTGGCAACCCGCGAGTGATACCTCTGGTATCGCAAGCGTCCATAGGCTACGGTAACCGCTAATCATCTTGTGGGCTGTACGCTTGGTTGCCACTTTAGTTGTATATAAAAAAACCTAAGGTCATGTCACCCACCTTATACAGTTTTTTTTTTTGGTGATGTATCATATAATTCAATGTTCGCATTAAATTCACTACAGTGATTATTAGAGGAAACCGCTGGGAATATATTGGGTTTATTTGAAACATAACATTTATAAAGAAAGAAAGAAAGAAAGAAAGAAAGAAAGAAAGATAAATACTGTTATTTATGACGAACATGGTAGACTTAAACTTAGGTATACACATACTACAAAAACACACATAATTTAAAACATAAGAAAATAACATTTACCTAGCATTTATTTAATTGGTGAAAATATTAAGATAATTAGACGACTGATGTGGCGTAGCGGACGCAGGTCCGCCTGCGACGCAGAGGTTGCGATTCCCGCCTCGGGACAAATGTTTGTACGATCTACAAATATTTGTTCCGGGTGTTCTGGGTATTTTCTATATATATAAAAAAATATCTATCTATGTATTGTATTGTATTAAATATATATCAGTCATCTAGTACCCATAATACAGCTCTGTTTAACAGCAGCTTACCTTGAGCTAGATTATGCTGTGTGGATTGTCCAGCATTATTAAAGGTTATTTGGGACATAACATTTGTCCAATTGTTTTCCTATTTTCGCCGAACAAACTTGTTTAAATTAAAGTACACTGACCAAATCAGTATTCAGATAAGCCGGGTGCACAATATAAAGGATGTTCTCCACGCGCGGTACAGTTAGGGCGGCGAAGCGCGAAGGCCGCGCCGTCCGCGCCACGTGCGTCAAGTCCAGTTACACCCGCGTTGTGTACATAGCATTATGATTTAGTGGCTTATGAATAAGCAACCGTACTTGCTTAGCGCAAGCGTGAAGTCTATTATAGTACTTCATTCACTGAAACTGTACTAACTGTAGTGGAATGGGAATTGTACTCGTGATGTCGATAAGACTTTGGTATACACCTTACACTGCTTGTCTTGTTAAATGATTTATTAGGGAACATATTATTACTAGCATTATAAAAAACTTAATTTACAAAATTAACTGTGTAGATAGTTTCTTGTTAGTAACTAATGTCTATGCAACCTCCGACGCGTATCGTTTAATTGGCCGGCAAATATTCCGGTCGTGCCGAATCACGTCACTTGGCGCATCTTAGATGGGAAAACTACATGATACAAATAATTACATGATCTGCAACTGTTTGTTGCGGTTTTCAATATTCTGATTTCAATCAATATTCATAGAAAATACCCAGAAAAAATATTTGCTGTTCATAAAAACATTTGTTCCGAGGGAGGAATCGACCCCGCAACCTCATGCGTCACAGGCGGACCTTCGCCCGCCGCGCCACATTGGCCGTCCGTCATGATCATGTCATCAGTCTATATGGTTTGTCTGGGGGGTAACCACGAGCTCTTATAGCTAATATTGAAATAATATTACACTGTTTTTTTGTATGCCGAAATGTCAATCTAACAATATTTCAATATTGCTTTTGAGCTTGGTTACCCACCGGTTTCGTTGTCTCCTTGTTGTTGGAGCGCTCGTGACTAGCTGGCGCAGTTCCGTAGTCTCCATTTGGGTGCGTGACCGCCAGTGTCAATTTCAGTCATCATTTGGATGGGTGACCGCCAGTGGCAATTTCAGTCATCATTTGGATGGGTGACCGCCAGTGGCAATTTCAGTCATCAATTAGATGGGTGCCCGCCAGTGGCAATTTCAGTCATCATTTGGATGGGTGACCGCCAGTGGCAATTTCAGTCATCAATTAGATGGGTGACCGCCAGTGGCAATTTCAGTCATCATTTGGATGGGTGACCGCCAGTGGCAATTTCAGTCATCATTTGGATGGGTGACCGCCAGTGGCAATTTCAGTCATCAATTAGATGGGTGCCCGTCAGTGGCAATTTCAGTCATCATTTGGATGGGTAACCGCCAGTGGCAATTTCAGTCATCATTTGGATGGGTGACCGCCAGTGGCAATTTCAGTCATCATTTGGATGGGTGACCGCCAGTGGCAATTTCAGTCATCATTTGGATGGGTGACCGCCAGTGGCAATTTCAGTCATCATTTAGATGGGTGACCGCCAATGGCAATTTCAACTGAGCGCTCCCGCGCTTAAGCAGTTAAGCAGTCGGTCCCGGCTTTTTCAAAGCTAGGCCATGGCAGAGGCCTTAGAGCGGCCTGAAAACTTTGCCACCAAAGTAGGCCATGGCCACTGACTCATACGAACTTACTTTTACGTTGTCTCCCAGTCCCGTATTAACCCGGCCCGTTCTCCTGATTGTTAGGTGTTTATTTTCTAACATGACTAAATACACTTTTAAAATAAGAGAGTAGAATAATTTATGTTCTACATAATGATACTTTGAACACAGCCATTGCCAACTTTCCTTCGCTTCGCTCCATCGCAGACGCCCATCGAAAATATCAGTTTTCCATCGACCGGGGAAAGTTGAAGCTTTTGTACTATTTACACAATTAATTGTATGAATTTTCCTTCATATGCATTTAGATGTAGAAGCAGTTATTACCCTACTAATGTTTAGCTGAAGTTTGGATAATAATATGTTAGTGTTTTAATCGCACCGCACGGCTAAACTGATTTAGTTGAAACCTTTAATAATAATTAGTTTCTTCGCATTTTTTCAGAAAATTCATAACATTTTTTAATATAAATAGTTGCCATCTTGTAGGTAGGGACATGATCCCATTGCTATAGAAATTTTGGAGATTCTGATCAAAATACCGCGACAAGTGGTTTTGGCAGTCCTCTCGTGATGTTAACCTGACACTGCCTAAAGAATTCTGAAGAGACCGAAACAGGTGGAAATCTGAAGGTGCAAGGTCAGGGCTATACGCCGGATGCATTAACACCTCCCAGCCAAACTCTCTAATTTTTGCTGAGTGGCTGAAGATGTGTGAGGTCTAGCGTTATCATGATGAAAAACCACACCCCTTCCTAATTAATTAATTCCGGCCGCTTTCTCTCAACTTCTTGCTTTAATCTCATCAGTTGTTCGCAGTAGAGTCCAGAATCGATGGTCTTGCCTGGTGGTAACAGCTCATAATGAATAATGCCCTTCCAATTCCACCACACACACAGCATCACCTTGTTGCGAGTTAACCCAGGTTTCGCCACAGTCTATGAAGCCTGACCGGCCTTTAACCACGACCTTTTTCGCACGTTCTTGTCGTACATGATTCACTTTTCATCACCAGTTATCAGCTTCTTCAAAAATGGTTCGATTTCATTAGGTTTCTTTCAGTGAGCTCGTGAGGTACCCAAATATCGAGCTTTTTTGTGTACCCAGTTTTTTTCAAAAGTGTCAAAACTGTTTTGTGGTCAATTCCCAGTTCTTCAGCTTTCGTAACTACTGATATGCCGATCTTGCTCCACTTTTTTAAAAATGGCATCCATTTTTTCCGTAATAGGGCGACCAGAGCGACGTGCATCTTTGACATCAAAATTTATGGATTATCGCTGTAGAGTAGGTATTATTACTGGCCAGCGCTCACAGTAAATACCGTTTCGTTGCGGTGAAGCCTGATCGTAATCCGCACTTTTTGCGAATTCCGTAAATAAATAACGAGCGTATTAACATAATCGACAGCTATTAAGTCTTGTAAACCCGAAATTAGGCATCTTCACGTTTTATTGCTCCACTCACGTGCAATCTACACTGAACTACATCTGGACAATTTTCAGATTATTTAAATTATATTCATGTATACGAATTATGTGATTATAACGGACATGGGCCCGTTTCTATGTAAATAGCGAAATTATACTCGAGTCATAGATATACAAGTTCTAGGATTCGGTGTTGGGCCCGTCCTTTATGAAATCACGTAGAAGTTTATAGATCTTCGCTAGTTTTTACAAGTTTAAAATAAAGTTTTAACTTGGTTTTGCAAGGATTTCAATAGTAGGGCATGACTCGACTGACTGTCAAGTCATTTTGCTTGATGTGAAGTACTTTGCCTGACCATTACAATATCACGACAAACTTACTTCAGGTAATAATTATAATAAGTTTTTATTGACACAGTAATGTTGCGTAGTTTTATGAAAACCAAAGTAAAGTAAAAATATATTTATTCAATCATAACACAAGGATCATTTTGTAACGACTTAAAGCTAGGTGAATAGTAAAAAAAGGTATATCGAACTAGTTAGAGACAGTGTCTCAGTAGCGAGTGGTATCTCCCACGCCGACTACCTATACTAAACTTTTCACGCTTCGAACGTGTATCAAACCGGCAGCCAAACTTCTTTTTAACCTTTTGTGCCGCCTTGCACGTACTTGACTTTGAATGTAGGTTTCGCGGCCACCAGAGAGGGGGGCGGGCGGAGAGGGGACGTCTCAAAAAGTGAAATGTATAACTGTACTTCTGAATCAGACTAATAAAACATACTTAGACGGTACAGGCGAGTTGAAAAGCAGACTATCGTGATTATGAGCGATAAGTGTAGCGTTATTGCAGAACTTTGTATGGCGCCTCTTCAAATACATTCAAGCAGACAAGTTTTTTACATTTTAAATAATTTTCAGTTACATAAACAAATAGAACACATTTTATTTACCAACAGGAACTAACATGGACTTGAATTTATTTTAGTTTTCAGCACAATTACTTGTGGTTTTTTTTATAAGTTTGAGGCAAACAGACTGACGGCATGCCTGATGGTACTCATAAACATATAGAACAGTTTTTTTATTTTTTTATTTCTTTAGTGGGTGCTCAAATGGTAGGTAAAAATTAGGTTTTTTATTATCTCGTATGTTAATGGCGAAATAATGATTGCTCTGCGTCCGTCAATTATATTTCACTTGCAAACTAAATGGTAGTTAACTTTAATTTATTTGATATTTTAATTCAATTAAAAAAAAAAAAACTTTGAAAGCGCAGGAGTATATATAGTAGTATAAGAAGTAAGAGTTCTGTGAGCGATGATAAGCTTGTCATGTGTTTTAATTTGCAAGGCCCCAAGGGTCTAAATTTAATTATTACATTACAATACGTAAAAATTCACCTAGTTTTAAGACGTTTCCAAGTGATTCCTGTGATTTTTTTTGAAAAAATAATTCAAATTTGAATATAATAAGAATGCGAAAGTTTTATTTTTTGTTTTTTCATCACATCTCGAATTGACAAATTACAAATAGGTACGAAACGACCAATTCGCATAATAACCAATAATGCTTCTATCGCTAAAAATAATCAGAGTTGAATGCAAAAAATAAATTCTAGATAGTTAGGTCTTTGGGGTGTCTTGCACAGTAATTATCACGTGACAGGTTGCTTTACTTATCATCGCTCACTAAACCTACGCTTTCAAACTCAGATGCACTAAAATATCAAATTTGCAACGGAAACTAAATTAAATCTCTAATTGCGTATCATTGCCTTCCTCAACTAAACATTTATAAGGGCAACATAAACCCAAGTGAATCCGCTTGCAGAATCCGGTACTCTAAGATGAAACTTTCTTCGGATGACGTCATCCAATCACATCCGCCACGACCAGGATGTCTGATGCCCTAAATTAGGTCACCGCGCTCGCAGAAACCTAAAAAGATAGTAATTTTGGGGATAATGTAATAAAATTACAAACCATTATGGTTTTGGTGGAACAGGGTTTTCGAAACCATGTACGAGTTTGAATTCTGTGATTATTGTGGAAATGATAAAGAATTTACGCAGTTTTTTTTTTTTTCGTAACTAAACTACCACCGAAGTCACCATTTGATCTGTACTTTGTTTGATAATCACACTAATAATCTAAGGTGACAACTAATGTTAGTTTGTAACTAAATCACGGCGTGACATCTGAAAGGATATTGTTGAATCTTATTTATTTATTTATTTAACACTTTCACATACATTTTAATGCTAGGAGGACTTAATAATATGAGCATTGCACTATTAAAAAATCCAACTTTGACTATACCATAGAGAAATCTTTGCAATCCAACTTTTTCAAACTTTTAGCCCAAGACGGCTTACAGGCGGCCTGCTACCTCCCTCAACAGAGTTGGCTACTAACTTTTACAAACTCACTTATGAGAAGTCAATGATACAACAAACAAGCAAACAATCATAAAAACGTAACCTTTCCTGAACCATAAATTCTATAACCCACAGCCTTAAAGCCATGCACCACCAAAAAGCCTATAATGGGTTCCAAAAATCCCGGATTGAGGTCACGCGGCGCCGGCATGTCCCGTTATGTGTTACCGGGATTCGAACCTGCTCGACCACTCGCGAGCTATCATTGGGGTATTTAAATATTCGGACGATGAAATGAAGGATGCTGGGTATTTTTATGCTGTAGTTTTTTTTGTGGGAAAAATTTTTGTGGCTTCAAAGAATTTTGGCTACATTCTGTCGGTGTTTCTACAGTACGGGTTCAATAGTTACTTGATATTATGTAGATGATGACTTGTAGGCATGTGTGATGTAATGTGACCTGTTTGCTTATGCATAACCTGTAAATATTGTGACTGGCGTAGTACCTAGCTATAGACTTATGCCCTTCATAAAATAAAGTAATTTTAGCGCAATAAGTTCACTTGTTCCTCATATCCTCAAAGAGTCAGTAAAACAATTAAACATTTGCCATTCTTGTGTCAAAAACGATGACACATTAGCTAGCAAATGTTTAAAGTTCGTTTATAAATAACCCTAACATCATGCTAAACTAACAAGCCCAGCTGTGCCACCCGTGTGCTCGTGCCACACTTAATCATGTGAACTGCGAACCTAAATGGGCTACCAGTTACCACGCAACGGACTTAACTTATGAGCTGTATGTGCCCCTTTCTATGAATACGCACTATGATTATAATAGTGGTTATAAGTGTCGGCATCTTAAGTTGTAGCTTTTGAAGTGTTCTTTGGTTTCCTATAGAAATTGGTTTATATTCAAACGAATCTAAACTATCAATCTAATATTATAAATTCATTGACGACCGATGTGGCGCAACGGGCGCAGGTCCGCCTGCGACGCGGAGGTTGCGGGTTCGATTCCCGCCTCGGGTCAAATGTTTGTACGATCTACAAATATGTGACTTGTTCTGGGTATTTACTATATATAAAAAAAAATATCTATCTATGTATTGTATTGTATTAAGTATATATCAGTCATCTAGTACCCATAACACAGCTCTGTTTAACAGCAGCTTACCTTGGGGCTAGATGATGCTGTGTGGATTGTCAAGCATTATTTATTTATTTTATTTTATTTATTTATTTATATGTCTGTATGTTTGTGTATGTTTGTTCTCACATAAATTCGTAACGACTGAACGGATTTTGATCAAACTTAAAACTATTAATGATTTTTGTTTTTCATTGATTGAATATCATTGAATTTTTGTCAGCGTATACACATCATTTATACAAAAAACGGGTTATTAAATATGATTTGTGAGTTTTATTGATTCAACGTTTACACAGCGCTCTTGTCCCAAACTAAGCAAATATTGTACTCTGAAAACCAACAATACTATGCAATAGTGTGTTGGCTGATCCAATGTCTGACGTAGCCCAATACATGTATATTTTAGTAGATAATTATTGTAAGAGTTAAGTTTTTATTTCATTTTTTTTCTCTTGTTACCTAGTTTAAGTATCTTTAGTTTAATTAACAACTTTGTAAATATTACCGATTGGGCGGTGTGGTCGCTCAGCGACAAAGCCTTTTTTTTATTCAATAAATAAAAAAAAAAAAAACCAACAACTGATAGTTTTTTTTTTATTATAATATTTCAAAACATCCAAAAAAAGGAACAGTGTGAGATCAGCAACCTCTTGCTTGTCAACCAGGTACTCTCACCGTACCACCGCCTTCATCAAATAACACAAAGAGATACTTATTACCCCGGAAAACTTAATTTCAAGATTTCAAGATATTTATTTGCAAATATAAGTGTTACAAAAGGTCTTAAAAGTATATGGCACATAGAACTTATTTGCCCTTTTCAGGCAAAGCCTTTTCTGGGCCCTAAGCTGCTTACATAAGAGTACCAAACTAAAAGGTCAAAGAATAACTAATAGGTATTATATAGGTAGTTACTTAGTATTGGTAATGGTTCCTGTGAGGTAATCCCGAGGTACAGAACTCACCACTGAAAAAATGCGAGCCAGTTTAAAAATCTACAGTCAATTGCATCACAATTCAAACGCTATCTAAAATGTGATGGTACGCCTGCTGAACACTGAAGCGGGAATCAAACCTTCAACCAAAAAAAAAAAACAAAAACCAAATAAAAATTGTTTTTGTCAGTAAAACCACATTGATCACTTTGAAACGTCTTACAGGAAAATTTACGCCAGTTCCAACGCGCCCATGCCGTAAAAGAACTGGCATCAACACCGGCTGGGTTCCTATCGCTTTTTGACATGACCCTTGCTATTGTTATGGATGCCGAGTTGAGTTGCGAGTCTTGCCTGTCAGTTGCCGGTTTCACCAGGAAGGTCAACAAGTACTTAAACCTTTTTGAAGGTTGTATTAAAGAGCACTATACATCAGACAGATAGAAACAACTAAAACGATGTCCCACGATAATCTTAAGAACCCTGGGTCGCGACCCTGCCTCAAATACACCAATAACTCTATTTCAATACCCATACAAAATGTTATTCATACAAAGCTCATACAAGGCATACGTAATCAATATTCAAATACGTGGCTCGCCGTTAGCTGTACTACTGACGCGCGCCGTTACTGCTTCTCTGGTGCAAAAAGTGCGTGTATTTTTTGCGTATATAAAATATCACATATATATTATCATTATTTCACTTGACATTATATTATTTAACTTGACATTTTGAATGACATGTATTGAATTTTGTTAGACCTAAGATAGTGTAAAATTTAATTATTATTTTTAATGTTTAATGTTTTAATTTTGTTTTTAATTTATTTGATTTTTGTTTTTATGTTATTAGTATAGTAATTAATTTTAATAATTAGTGTAATTGGTTATGCACCGTTCTAGCTAAATAAATAAATAAATTCATGTTAAATAAAATCACTATCATAATATTAGGAGCCGATTTTAAGAGCCCATTTTTGTTATTTTTTTATCTTTTACATAAATAAAACCAAAACTTATATAAAATATTAAAAGTTGAACAAAACCCTGATACTTAATTGCATTAACAAGTTTTTGAACCAGAAAGAGCTGCATGAGGATTCACCGGAAAATTTCGAACAGTGCTTTCTTACCGATAGTTAAACAGTGAGCTAAGTTTTAAATTTTTAATTCAATTTCGTTAATTTAATTCAATTTCAATTGTAGTAGGTCGTATTCTGTACTTATTTCATATGTCACACTGTCATCATTATGCTAATCACTCCATCATCTTCATCTTGAAGACATCCTCTATCATACCTCATTTTTCTACTGTAAACTAATTCACGTCCTTGAATAACGCAAATTAAGCACTTGTTCTCCTGTCTCAGTCACACAACATGGATAGCTTATACCAGAAAAGAGACAGTAGCACCAGATTAAAACAAATGAACTGTAATTTGGCTACAAAAATTCGGTGTCACGAATTCACGAACGAGGTTTACGACGCGCGTGCGAGCGTGTCGGCTCTCGGGTACCTGTGCCTTCCTTACCAGACTAGATATTGGAGTTCTTAGTGTTTTCACAAAATAAATATGAATATTGAATATATTACATGTATATTTTGTGTGAAATTTTATAGTTTATTGGTAATTGATAGATTATGGTTTAATCAATAGTTTATAGTTTAAATTGCAAATTTAAACAAACAATTCGTAAATTTATAGGTTTAAAACCACATTTATATTTATTTATATTTTATAACCCGCGAGTGATACCTCTGGTATTGCAAGCATCTATAGGCTGCGGTAACCGCTTACCATCTTGTGGGCCGTACGCTTGGTTGCCACTTCAGTTGTATAAAAAAAAAACTTTTAAATTGCCTAATTAGATAATGCAAAAAAAGAAAAACAGAATGTTACACCCTTCATATGTGAAAAAGACTGCACGAGTAGAAGTATAATTACGAGATTTCCTTGTCATACATGTCAATGAACAAATATTGTGATTTGTGACAGATTTGAAAGATACTTAGCTAACAGAGGTTTTATGAATAAGAATCTAAATCTGCCGACTTAGGCTGTACGTTGATCAGTCAGTGAGTAACGTAAAGACTATATAATTAGTTAGATATAATATGTACGTCCACCGCAAGTCAATGTACTGTAATATATCGACTGTAACAACATGACGATGTGTGGTCTCGCGGCCGCTCTCCGTGCCCGCTCATTATCTCCTACAAGCATTTCGGCTTGTTAGAGCATTTATTAAACTTTTTTATATAAAAACTGGTAGGTTTTTTTTGCTAAAACAGCCCCTTGCGAACTCCATTGATCTTTTTTTTTAGATTAAATTTTTAAGTGTTTGCGTGGCATTGTTCTGCGCTTATCACCCCGAGACATTGTTGTTAAGTCTCTTTCGCCCAGTAATTTCACTTGCTACATTGCCCTTCAAACCTAAGCACAGTAATGCTTGCATACTACTGCTTGGAGGTAGAATATCTGGCACTGCGGTGGTACCCACCAAGACGGACTCTTGCTGAAGAGTCCTACCACCAAATCTCCATCTCAAACTGTCTATAGTAGAGCTAAGGTTACACTTATTAGACAGTTTGAGATGGATATCAATGGTGATCGGTCGCTAACAGAGTTATGTGAGCAACCCGCTTAACATTTCACCGGTATCCATACCCTTTGAAACACAGAAATGCCAGCATTACTGCTTGGCGGCAGAAATATGTATGGTGGTTACTTTTCCGGAGAAGCTCTATCATAAAGAACTTTACTACATTATTTATTTATTAAAATACCTACACAGAACTAATATCTACATTAGTCACACAAACGTTTGTCTTGGCTGGGAATCGAACCACAACCTGCAGCGCAGGTAGCGTTACTAACGACTCAGCTACAAGCCCAGTCACGTAGTGTATCTACTTTTTTAACTATAAATATAAAACTACAGTTATCGCAAACCTAATTATAAAAATTATCAAACAAAACCAGTTAATTAATTAACTTAAAGTGTAGCGGTTTCACTGCAAATTAAGCTTTTATTCATTTTCCTATGAAACCTAGACTAGACGTTTAATTATTATTTTATTAAATACTGATTATGTACCGGATTTGCTGTTCCGAATCTAATATAATCGTTGTGTTGCTGGCTGACTGACTGTCAAACGAGTTAACATTAAACTTTTTTGACAATCAAGTTGACTACGGGCCTAAGAAAGGTCATATTTCATTTATAAAGGCGTATGAACATCAACTTACAGATGCAAAGATAAAATCAATTAGTAATAACCGCGATTATATCTCATAAATACGGGTTAGAATAACCATTTATTGTTATCTGGTAACATCAGCCATTTATTCCGAAAACGACAGGTCATATTGTGTTTTAAAAAGGTACTAAAAATGTAGTAAAAAAAAGAAGTTCTTAAAAAATGACAAAATGAACCTTTTGATAGCACAAAACTTGTATTTTTAGTTGATAATTAAAAAGTGGAGTTAAACTTTTATTTAATTTTTTTACCTAGATTAAGTACTACTACTTATAGTACTACCAGCAGATACTACTGAGCGCTCCCGTGCTTCGGAGGGCACGTTAATCAGTCAGTCTCGGCTTTTTCAAAGTTGTTAGGCCAAGACAGAGGCCTTCGGGCGGCCTAAAAACTCTGTCAACAAAGTTGGCTACTGACTCGAAATTGCTCCCGTCCCCTTCCCAGTCGAAATCGAATCACATCTCTCAATAAAACAATCACCGCCGCCACACCCGCCGCGCAACAGAAGGAGAGGACATTGCGTCATATAATTTTGTTATTACAGATTTGGCGATGTAATCGCTCAGCGACAAAGCCCTTTTTCTTTTTATCATTAAACTAGCGATCCGTCCCGGCTTCGCACGGGTTCTTAAACCACTTATAAACCTTTTAAATCACTCTATTTATTGCAAACCTAAGATCTAAGCGTACATACATACATATAAATGGTTAGACAGCGGGGTGCAACTTTATTTTAATCATAATCATAATCATAATCATTTATTGTTTGCGAACCTAGGTAACATAAAATGGTGGTAATGCTAACATAATGAGCTCTAGATCCTGCCATTTGGGCATACAAACATTTACAAATATTACATTTAAAAATAGTTTAAATTTACACAAAACAGTAATATTAAAAAGAAAATGTCAAATGTGGTTAAATTATTAAAATGTCAAAATTAAAATGTGTCATGTATCTAGTTAAATTGTTCAAATGTCAAGAAAAGTTTTTTTTTTTTTTTTTACTTTATTTAAACTATGTAAAGATAAAATAAAAACCTTAATTAACTTAATTTTATTGTGCCACCAAACTTTAAATATGTTATGATATATATTATTGTTTACTAGATGTGTACTAGCAGACTTAACGTAGTACTTGACGAATGTGAGTACTCAGACAAACCTTAGGTGGTTTTTGGGTACAATATTAAATTCATCATCATCATCATCATGACAGCCTTCTAATGTTCCCACTGCTGGGACACTGGGCTACTCTCAGGCGAGAGTGATTGGGTCTTAATCCACCACGCGGACCCAACGCGGATTGGTGGATGGCACATGTCTTTCGAATTTTTAGTTCTTGGACATGCCGGTTTCCTCACGATGTTTTCCTTCACCGTATGAGAGCATTGCTTGTTAAATTACATGTAAAATATTATTGTAGATATAAAAAAAAAAAAAAAAAAGATTAACAATCTTGGTAAATTTAAAATAGCGTTTTCTAACGCGTTGAAATGAAATAAAAAGATATTAACTTTATTCGCTACAAGTATAATAGTCTAGGTTGACAAAATCAAGACATTAGCAACATTATCTATATATCTAATCTGTCTCAAAAAGCTTACTATAAAACAACCGATTACCTAGATGATAAAAAAGCTTGGGACGAATGTGCTCCAACTCTACTTGGAATCCATAACAATAGCAAGGGTCATGCCAAAAAAGCGATAGGAACCCAGTCGGTGTTGTTGCCAGTTCTTTTACGGCATGGGCGCGTTGGAACTGGTGTAAATTTTCCTAGCTTGTAAGACGTTTCAAAGTGATCCTTGTGATTCTACTGAATAAATAATTTTTGATTTTTGATTTTGATTTTAGGGTGAGTTGCACCGTCTAACGTGTTCGACGACGATTGAACAATTTGACGTTAGTCACCCTTAGTGTCACATAATAATTCGCCGACGGACGTTTTGTTTGAGCAATTCTTTATAACGTGGACATCAAAGCATAAACACAGTATACATACCTATTTCTGCCGCCAAGCAGTAATGCTCGCATTGCTGTGTTCCGGTGTGAAGGGTATGGTTTCCGGTGAAATTACTGGCACATGAGGCTTTCGATCTTAGCCTCAAGGTGGCAACCCGCGAGTGATACCTCTGGTATTGCAAGCGTCCATAGGCTGCGGTAACCGCTTACCATCTTGTGGGCCGTACGCTTGGTTGCCACTTCAGTTGTATAAAAAAAAAAAAAAAAACAGTGCTACGTGTGCTACGACTAATACCTGTTCTGTGCTACGACACTAGCTTCGGCGCCTACAAATCTATACTAATCTTTATAGAGGAAAGATTAGTATTTTTGTATGCTTGTATATTTATTTGTTACTCACTACTGGACCGATTTCATAAATTCTTTCACCATTAGTATGCTACATTATCCCTGAGTAACATGGGCTATATTTATTATTAGCGACCCTCCACAGCTTTACACGGGCGCTTAAGTTTTCATTGCATCCGTGCAAAGCTGGGGCAGATAGTATTGAATAAAAAAAACTGTCATTTGAGCAGCTTTTTATAATATCTTAGACATAGACAAGCGTTTGACCACCACTTTACCTGATGGTAAGTATACGGGCATATATCTGTTATTGTATTCGTCTTGACGCCTTAACTTCGTGCTAAGTATAAAACTGCCCCACAGACAACTCGATATAGTCAGAAACCACTGCTAAGGGCACTGAATCAACCAAAATCTCATCATAAAGTTTATTGAACCAGTTTTGTTCAAACTTCATCAACTCGTTTTAAATATAAACTATTCTATTCAGAACTAGTTGATGAAAATAAACAGTAATTTAAAATTGAACGGTATTTATTTTTGGTCAAACTATGTATACGTATATTGTAATAAAGTAATCTATTTATAAATAGATTATAGTGGGTTTTTAACGACTTACGGCCTTATACATAATCATACTATAAACCTCTGTTAGTTACTGTCTTTTAAATCTGTCATCGTCTTTTTTGTTTGAATTATGAATGACATGGTAAACAAACCTTTGCGAGCCGCTAAATCGTCTGTTTATTTTATGAATAAGGGGGTAAGTTTTAATTTCCTAAAGAGTTGTACTCACACATGGTTTCAGATATTTCTCTGATTTCTTACAAAGTAATTAATACGACTGTGACTAGTAGACTGACGACTTTTTCTGCTTTGAAAATTTTGTGTTATTTTCCTACAGCCTACTCTCAACTGAGAACATTTGAGTCACACACAACCACGCGGGAAAATATGATGACACAATAACTTGGACTCGGACACCTTTTGTGAAAAAAAAACGATAATTGTAATAATTTTCGTAGTTCACCTGATGTCCGTGAATGCTCGGAACTTAGCTGTCACCGACATAACTTGAACTACGACATTTGCTACGACTATCGTTCATCATCATCGTTGCTAGAGTTTCAGTTAAAAATAAAAATACTGTAAGCAATAATTTGATCAAGTTCGATTTTATTTAAAAATTACGGTGTCTCTACTGTTTAGAATACACTGTGTCATAGATTTTTGGAATGGGTAGAACGGGTAAAAATAATATTGGGTAGAAAAATTGTATGTTGAACGGGTAAGCATTCTTTTCTTCCACAGTTTCCTCACAAAGTTGTTCTTCACCGTATTACGATACTCGGGAAAGATCTACATGTAAATGTGCCTTTAGTAACCTACATAGCACGGAAGCGTTAAGTATATCATTTATCAGCGATCTACAGATCCTTCTATAGATCTATAAATGGCTAGTAACTTCCCGCGGTTTTGTTTCCGCGAATAAAAGCAGCAGATATCAATCAATCATTTATTTTTGCTTGTAACTAGATCAACGAAGTTAAGCACTGTCTCGCATGGTCACAATATTGATGGGTGAGCCAGAGGCGATATCAATGCTTCGGCTTTTTCAAAGTTGTTAGGCCATAGAGGAGGCCTTTGGGCGGCCTATTACCGTCACCAGTGTTCGCCACTGGCTCACACAAACTTACTTTACAAGGTTAAAATATTATTATTACTATTTCTATCATTTAAGGCGTCGGTATTGCAAGATATTTATCTTCTGACGACTCAAATCTGTCCAGCAGGTCTACTCTCGAAAACGACAAACGATAATCGTAACTAAATTCAGTACATTGAATGACGAAAACTGTCAAGATGTATCGCTTCTATCGACAAGAGTAGACTCCTGTATACAGTAGGTAATCAAAAGAGAAAAAACATCGAAACATACAAACATATAACACACTAATATTATTAGTAGGGTGATTACAGCTCGTTGGTCCAGATGAGTAATAAAGATACGCGGGATTGAGAACGATTACAGATCATAAGCGAGAGATTTGAATTGAGTTGTTTAGACAGCAGGCAGTTACAAGTTTTTTTGCTAGTTAAGTCACTTAGGTTAATTTCAACCAAACTAAAAACAAAAAAAAAAGCACTGATCTTATAAATCGTAGCTACTCGAGAGTAAGGTAAAGACAATTTACCATACAGTTATTAAAATAAATTGTTTTTAGTCTATATTTTCCCACTGCAGGGTAAATGCCTCCCTCCCTTTCTTGAAGTTTTTTCTAACACTTGCTGCAGTGGGCCAGTCTTGTTGATGCACGGAATAAGTAGGTGCGGGTAAAAAGGGTATTTTGAATCAAATGTTTTGGGTAGAACGGAGCAAAATACCTATTGGGCAGAAAATTCTTGGGTCGAACGGGTAAGCACTTGTCGTCACGCTATCTTCGTATAATTGTACTCATTTGACATTTTTTATTCCGCAAAATGGTTACTCCAAATGTTGGTCGAATACCTGGCTCTAATTTCTGCATTATTTCATAAATATAAAAATAAATTGCTGTTTCTTAGTCTAACTAAAACTCGAGAACGGCTGGACCGTTTTAGACCGACAGGACCGCGCGAGCTATAACAATAGTCTCGTATCAAATTTTGAGTTATTTGTGAAAATTTCAAGAGAGATTTAAAAAAAAAAAACGAACTAATGTCTGAACTGGATAATAATTCAGAAATTAGAGGGATCATTTGCGCTTGATTTTGTCAAAAATAGTTCCACTTAAGCGAGGTACTATGCGGTTGGTTGTCATTTGGTTGGGAGACCTGCTTGATATAATATTCCAGCACTACCGTCTACCATGCTTCCGAAAGTCTCTGCTAAAACACCTCTTAGGCCGCCTATCTACCAGAGCTGGCCACACACTTTACAACCAACGCCGTTTTCCCCAAACAAACTTTAAAACACGTCTGCGCGTACGCGTCGATACGCAAAAGAAAGTTGCACGTGCACACACGCGCACGCACGCACACATGCGCATCGCTGACGCGCTTTGAACGTCGCGCTCACCTTGATCGTGACCTTTCCGTACCTACTTGTGCGGGTGAAAGCTGAAATATTAAGAATATTTTAATGAAACGACCTAACTGTATGCGTTGTAGATCATTTTCGTGATTTTTGCTAAACATCTTTTTTATATTTTTAATTTATTTAACGAACAGGACTTCAATTAATGAAACTTTTATAGAAAAAGTCCGATTAGGAGCTAGTTCAAAATTATTTCAATAAAAAATTATATATTAGGTACTTCTCAGTCGGGCACTCTTTGCAGAGTGGTCGTGGTTATGGGTGGGTCCTGATGAATGTCCTGATGAGTTGACATTAGGGTCGGTTGTGATGTTGGATCCGTTCTCCCCTTACTCCCCTCACCTCACTCACCCTACTAAGCTCAACATGCACCATGATCACGGATCACAAGAGAACTGACTCTCCCGTGATCCGTGATCATGGTTCATGTAACTGCGCCGAAATATCGGAAATCAATAAAACTCACAAATCATGGTAAAATCCCGTTTTTATTGAAAATTATGTTAATAACCACAATAGTTTTAAAAAACTAATCTATCCACCTATTTACGTAGTTCAAAACATCGCATTCAAAATGTAAGAGAACACAAATTTTACTATGAAGCCTTATAAAGACTTCCAAGTCCAACATTAAGCCGTTGAAGGAGTTTTTGATAGAGTTTTTCCAAGAGGTTTTTATTTAAAACCCAAAGGTTAGTATTATGCCCAACACAGTTTAATTTAGTTACAACATAGCGTCTATCTCAACAATCCCACGCGACACAATCTCAGAAGATGTTAGATCTATACTAGTGGTGATATGCCGCGGCTTTCACTTGCTAAAAACTTGCCTAGTCAAGTCCCCGTACATTAATGCACAGTTCAATTACTAATTCATTACACACACACGTCACACATGCGCACACACACACCATAAGTAAACGACGTGCATGTCTACACAGCGTCATTTTACCCACTTAAAAGTTATAAATAGACATTTTTTAGACGAAAAAAAAGAAGAAAGTAAATATTTATTGCCAATAGGTGTAACTCATCATAACCAAGTGTTAATAAGCTATGATTCTTCAATATGGTAAGCGGTTACCGCAGCCTATGGGCGCTTGTAATACCAGAGGTATCACTCACGGGTTGCCACCCTGAGACGTTAGATGGAAAGTCTCATGTGCCTGTAATTTCACCGGAAACCATACCCTTCGAACCGGAACACAGCAATGCTTACATTACTGCTTGGCGGCAGAAATAGGTATGGTGGTAGTCCTTCCCCGGACGAGCTCTATCACAAAGAACTCTACTACTCTTAAAAATTATATAAATTAGAATTTCGACAGAAAAGAAAAATGATGAATTTCTTTATTAAATTTAAATAACGAAAACTTAACTAGTCATGGTTTATCTTGAACCCGAAAAATGAAGTTTTGATTGATCAGACAACGTCGCGGGTCTCAACTAGTCATCAATAAATAGTATATAACAAAATGATTCTGATTTTGTTATTTCATTATGTACCTAGGTACCTACACCTACTTTATTTTAGACATATTTATTTTTCTTATTCGAGTAATGTTTAGAGTTTTCAGTTGAATTCACAATAACTTTTATTTTTGTGCATAATGTGGTCACCTCTAATTGAGAGAGCACCTGACCTAAGTACCTCTGTAATTTAAAAATGTGTATACTTGTGTATCTTTCGTTGGTGATTCATAACAGTAAATAAATAAATAAATGCAGGTGCATGTAACTGCGCAGAAATATCGGGAATCAATACTCACAATACATGGTAAATATACGTTTTTAGTGAAAATTAGGACAGTTTTGTATTAACAGTTCTAAAAGAACTGCTGGGGCAAAAAAGTTTAAGCAGTTCTATGATGTCGCAGTTCTTTAGAACAAGGGAGTTACCCATCAAACCTACACTACTGTACGTTATACTCGTAAATTTCCCTTACACGCACACTATCGCGTCGGTCGTCACGCGCACACTCACACGTTGCAGCACATGCACCTGTCTACGTGCGTCACGCACACAAACAAGACTCACAGTAGGTCAGTGTACCGCGCGATGTATTTTCTATAAAAATTAGCTGCAACATCATATAAATTGTGTACTTCAGGATAATTTAAAGAGTAGTAGAGTTCTTTGTGATAGAGCTCGTCCGGGGAAGGACTACCACCATACCTATTTCTGCCGCCAAGCAGTAATGCTAGCATTGCTGTGTTCCGGTTCGAAGGGTATGGTTTCCGGTGAAATTACAGGCACATGAGACTTCCCATCTAACGTCTCAGGGTGGTAACACGCAAGTGATATCTATGATGTTGGATGCGTACATAGGCTACGGTAACCGCTGACCATCAAGTGGGCCGTATGCTTGGTTGCCAATTCAGTCGTATAAAAAAAAAAAAAAAAAAATTGTAGGTTAATTGATTTTTGTGTTGAAAATTAAATTTAAATTGAAATTTGGAAACTAGTCATTATACACACAATAGGTTCAATTGGAATAAAATGGAGGAAGCTTATACCTAGCAGAGGGGTTTTTATGACTAAAATGGCAACCAAGCGTACTGCCCACAAGATGGTGAACGGTTACCGCCTATGGACGCTTGATACCAGAAGTATCACGGGTTGCCACCCTGAGATGTAGATCGGAAGTCTCGTGTGCCTGTAATTTCACCGGAAACCATATCCTTCAGACCGGAACACAGCAATGCAAACATTACTGCTTGGCGGCAGAAATAGGTATGGTGGTAGTCCTTCTCCGGACGAGCTCTATCACAAAGAACTCTACTACTCTTACTTAGTTAATTGTGCTAAAACGTGGGTACCGTTTACACTTTATAAATAAATATTTAATAACTTTATAAAGGACACAATTTGCATGATGTTTTTCTTCGTTGTTTTGAGTTTTTTCAAAGCTATAAACAAAAACTAAGTGAAATAAACTTTTAAAAATACTTCTTCTTCTCAGTCGGTCACTCTTTACAGAGTGGTCGTGGTTATAGGCGGGTCCTGATGAATGAGGGCTCTTGCTGCGCGTCTCCATTCGGTTTTATTTGAAGCATTGTGAGAGCAGTCGGTCGGATTTGGTGAGGGATTTAATAAGATCTCCCCATCTGGGGGCTTATTCGCTATGACATAGGAGATTCCTTACCAATAACATGTTCGTTTTTATGTAACTTAGTTTTAAGCACGCCAACCTCTACTCTTTCACCAGATGAGGATGACTGGTAGAAAATGCTGCATAGCATTAAGTCCTCCCTTTGTACAATTTTGTTTATTGTGCAATAAAGAATTAAATAAATAAATAAATAATAAATAACTTAGTAACGTGTTCTATACGTGCCATGGTGTGAAATTGTTAAATTGTTTTCCGTATCTGTGTTGTTTCAATAGAGATAGTTTTGCTATCGTTAAGTTGACTTTGGAAAACAGTCAGACGAGCCCTAAAACGTGGCTCGTCGACAACGATTCCACGCAGATATCGTAACCAGCCCGCGTTTGGTCATAGCGAATAAGCCTCCTGGTCTGAGAGCGGCCACAGGATGCCCCTGCCTTGGACTACAAGACGCTCCATTGAGCCTTCATTTGAAATACAAGTAACATATTTTTTTTTCATTTCATTTCATTTATTTCACGCTCAATGTACAATGTATTCAGCTTAGGTGTAACTTATAATGCTGTAGGTGAGTATAGTTCGCACAGCGGATCTAGGCTTCCGTGAAGTTAGCCGTTTGTGATGCGCAAAAACAATTTAGTTTGAAATAACTCCATTGCGCATTGAAACGGCTAACTTCACGACGGCCGAGATCCGCCGTGAGAACTATACATGGACCCTGTTGCCGTTGCAAGTTAGTTATACCAGTAGTTTACTTAGTTCTAATAATTAGACATCAATGCAATAATTTAAACTTCCCATCTACTTGTTGTATTTACATAAACGTGCTTATTCTGATTTCTGATTACATAACTCAAGATATTAAAAAAAAAAACTTTCATTTCCACAAAAAAGCTAAATATTTGTACAGCCACAATGAAAGGTACCTACCTAAACTTTAGAAAACCGTATTAGCGATGCTGCGTTAAATGTAAAAGTTGTCAAATCTGTATGTAAACAATAGCAAAGCTGGTGCAAAATCAACCTTATTTCACGGAGATAGCTGTCACAGGTGTGCTTATAGTTTTCTATTTGCTAAGTAAAAGTTTTGTTACACTTTTGATGTCCGCAGACGTACATTATTATGAAACAGGCTTTTGTCAAAAACACCCTCAGTTAATGTTAGAGCTAAATAGAACCTTATTCATGAGCGTAACAAGGATCATTTTAGTTCTCTAGCTAGAGATCAACCATTTAAATCGGAACTATCCTTGCGAAAGTTGCGAGTTAAAGGGTTGCGGGCGGCGTTCTTATTACAAACAAATTAAAAAAAATATGATAAATATTAACAAACAAAATTTTATTAACCAACTTAAAAAACGGGAGGTTATCAATTCGGTTGTATGTTTTTTTTTTCTCCGTCAATTATAAATTATTGAAATAACAAAATTACATGTCCCTGTTTCTACCTGTGATAATATAGAGCATCAGCAAATGAATGAATGAATGGAAATTCTTTTGTACAGTGTACATCCTAAAAACTATAAAAAAAATATATTATATTATATTTGTAATTATACTATTAAAATAAAATACAAGACTACGGAGAATAAACACAATGTACAATGTGCGGTCTTATCGCTAAGTGAGCGATCTCTTCCAGACAACCTTTGGATGGAGAGGAGCCTCAATAAACAGAAGATTGGTCGGGTGCACTCTTTAATATGCTTCTTACTTTGTGTATACTTACGTGCCGTTCTGTGAAATAAACTATGAATAAATAAAACTTTGAAGAATATTTATTAAAAAAAAACATTAAAAATAACAATAACCTATATTATAGGTATGTTTGACGACCGATGTGGCGCAGCGGGCGTAGGTCCGCCTGCGATGCGGAGGTTGCGGGTTCGATTCCAGCCTCGGGTCAAATGTTTGTACGATCTACAAATATTTGTTCCGGGTGTTCTGGGTATTTTCTATATATATAATAAAAAATATCTATCTATGTATTGTATTAAGTATATATCAGTCATCTAGTACCCATAACACAGCTCTGTTTAACAGCAGCTTACCTTGGGGCTAGATGATGCTGTGTGGATTGTCCAGCATTATTTATTTATTTATGTACATTTAAACGAATGTAATGTTCTCTAACAACCCCGACAATAGTCGAATGTAAACAATGCATAGCTGTACCTAGGGCCCGATTCCGCTAGTCCTATGACCCGTACACGTCTCAAGCAAGAGTTACATTATTCTGTCGTGGAGTGTCGTGACGCGTCATAAATATATCGTATCCATACATTTACCGAATGCGTCACAACACACTGCGCTTTTGTAAATAATTCTAACCATACAAAATGTATGGATACGATATGCTTATGACGCGTCACGACACGCCACGACAGTATAATGTAAACGCGGCTTTAACACGTGAGTCCACGCGCCGTGCGATGCAGTGTTGGTTTCAAGTTTCTAATGAAGCAAACGAAAAACGATTGGACATACGTGTAAAAGAGTCAGTGGATCGGGCCCCATATACCTTGACTACGCATGGTAAGGACTTGATGATAATAGGCTACGGTAACCGCTTATCAACAGGGGGTAATCTCGGTTGCCATCTAATTGAACATTGCTATCTAATAGTTTGAAAGACATGTGCCATCCACCGATCCATTGGGTCTGCGCGCCGCGTAATAGATTATGTTATGATGATAATATTATGCATGACCAGCACTCTCGCTTTAGAGTAGGCCAGTGTCCAAAGAGTCGGAACATTAGCCGCCATAGATGATCAAAGAATTCAGGGATACTTGTGTCAAAATACTCTTTAGACTGAGCTTGACCCTCCAAAGACCCCCAAAATCCTCTATAAATACATTTTTAAAGAGGATTTTGACACGAACCCAGTTCTTAGTAGCAGGATCACAGAAGTACAACTGCTCGGACTCTACTGGAGTAATGAATAGGTATTAAGTAACTTTCTGTTCGTATACAGGCTGCTCAAAGTTTACAGAAAAATAAAATAATAAGTACAATTCTGTGGCATTTCCACCTTTTGCATTTACTTCGTTTTGTTTCAATGTCGGCTAGATGGCGCTAGACGGTGCGATATATATTTTTTTATAGTTAATTTTGAAACTAAGTTTTTTGAGCATATGGTTGTAGGTTTTAGCATGCTGAGAAACTGGTTTATAAAACCATATAATACTTGCATTACATACAGTAGATATTCCTGTGTCAGTGATCGTCACTTGAAGCTTCTGCAAGATTTTTCAAATGCAATTAGAATTGTTTCAGTGAATTATTCCCATCTGTCATCCAGGTATGTCCAAATAGCGTAACAGATCGGACCAAAAAAAGTTCGATCTGTCACCCTTTTTGCAATAGGGTGACAGATCGATCTGTTAGAGGCGACAATACAGATAAATCGTTTTCAATAATACTATAATTACCAATGGAAAAAAAAAAAAAATATGATATATTCGTATCTCAGTAAAACAACCTGTACATAAGCACCGGTTGGCGCGGGAGTGTCGGCTACGTCACATAGCGCACGTCACTCACGCACACAGCTCCACTCTATGTCTGTGTGCGTGGCGGTCAGGTTGGAGGCTGCACAGATAGCCTACACAATACCTCACGCACACGAGCGACGCATCTGTGCGCCTGTGTGCGTGGCGGTCAAGTAGAGCCTGCACAGATACACAACACCAAGAGGACGATGTAAAGTAAATGACCTCTCGAGGGTAAATGAACTCGCGTTTTGAAGGTTTATAATTGTCCTGTAATTGCTGTTTCAAATAAATAATGGCCCGCGCTTGTAAAGCAGATAAAAGGGATTTTATAAAGCTCTGTTACCTTATGGTCAATTTTGACGGGTGTCGTAAACTCATCATGATTTTATAGAGAATACATTAATACCCGACACAAAATCATTTCTAGAAATATTATTTTTAACCTGTTTCGTCTCACTGCTGGGCAAAAGTATCCCCTAAATTCATCTCGCTCCTTCGCAATGTCAATTTAAATGTATAAATATTCAAATAGGAAATAGGACGTAAACTTGTAAGTTTGTAAAAAACCCAAATCTCGAAAAGGGCTCTAACGATTTTGAAGTAAGTAGGTACCATAACCGTTAGAAGATTGATTTTACCCATTGCAATTACACATGACACTTTACAATACCCACTACATTATTATCATTCACAAACAAATAAATATTAAAGGACAATCCACTCAGCATCATCTAGCCCTAAGCTAAGCAAACAGAGCTTGTGTTATGGGTACTAGATAACTAAGACAATACATTTTTTAATATAAATAAAAGTACCCAGAACACCCTGAAAAAATATTTGCAGATCGTACAAACATTTGTCCCAAGGCGGGTATCGAACCAGCAACCTCCTGCGTCACGGGCGGACCTTTGCCCGTCGCGCCACATCGGTCGTCAGCCTTTCCTTCCCTGCACTTATGTATTCGTGGCGTGCCTCCCAAGGCCACTGGCCACGTGGCCCGGTAGTAACTGCTTCTCAGCTGCGGCGCCTGCGGCCGACGACCCCTAACTGTAAAGGGCTATCCCGCAGGATAACGACCTGGCAGGTTGGACGATGACCTTTTATTTCGAGGGTGGACCTTTTTTTGGGGATTTTTCGATGCGCTTTTTATAAGAGTTGGCTTGCTGTTTCTAAGGTGCTTTTAAACGTGTTATTTTTAGTAGGAATCGGTTATTTGTGTGAGCGAGTTAAATATTGTTTATGTAAGTTTTATATCAAAATCAAACCAGCATGTAGTTTGTCACAGCAAAAAGCTGGTACAAAAAAATTAAGTAAACGATTGAGTATGAAATTGTAAAAAATCTACTGTGAGCTTATATCTTTAACATTTTACGCTTTGACCATTAAGATTATGAACACTGAAAGGGAGATATCATATCAAGAATCTTAGCTGTAAAAAGATCAAGGACTATATAATAATATGTTACCGAACAAGCGAAGCTTCTTAGTTTCGAGATTGTCCAATAAATGCTTTTGTCCGTCAGTCTGTCTGTTCTCTCCTACAGGTCGCATTTTTTGCCGATCTGCTTGAAACTTGGTACACTTAAAAAAACAGTACCAATAGAACCTTTACGATTCAGGCTGAGCCTAGTGAGAAATCCAACAGATATTACCACTTTAGTTAATAAGTTATCTGTAAAATACTGTGTAATTCTACATAAAAGCAGCTCGCTTACTTTATTTTTCTGTGTACTGTACCTTTATAGTTTTTTTTTGTCGTTGGGGGATTTTCACTTGTTATGAATAACTCCGCTTTAGGAAATCCGATTTCGATGGCTATTAATCTATTTGAAAGGTAATAATTTTATCATAAAAATTTGTTGAAGATCTGATGAGGATCTTCAGCGTGATAAGCAGAATAGCTCTTTAAAATGCAATAAATTGCTTACTTTAAAGATTGTGCTTGCGAAGTATCGGTTCGGTGAACTAGTGTTATGTGTTTTGTAATAAAAACCCGCCTGCCCCCCGTGAATGAGCGTGATTATTATTTCAATTCAAATATGTCTAAATACAGTACAATCTATTTTAAAGTGTTCAGTCCACGTTATCGATCAGAGCCATGCAACTCTAGCACGGATCGTGGCGCAACGTTGCCAAACGCACAATTAGCCTAAAAGCAATAAACTGTCACAATGTCGTACAATGCAATGATATACAAAAATACGTTACCACTTGAATTGGTCTCCTTTCGCTTGAACGTGGACCTTTATTTTATTCCATTTTCTTTATAAATGTTTTCCAATGCGGTACAAAAATTTAAACACATTAATTTAACGGAATTGGCAAATTTATCTAGCTTTAAGAAGCTTAAACGTGATCCTTGTGATCTATTTTGAATAAAACATTTTGAATTATAATTAAGTATGTAATTGTGTTCGTTAGACGAAATATATACCAGATGTTAAGAACAAAGAAAAATTGACAAAATGCTGAATAAAAAAAAAACAAAAAATATGCCATAAATATACAAAAACGCGTTGTAAAATACAATGTTTTTCAAATTAGGGTCTTTCCTGCATTGCATAATATTATGCAAGTATGTTAATGAAGTAAGCCTTTTTGAATTGTGTTCTTTCATTTGCGTGAGAAGAACTTTATAAGCAAAGATTTTTGTGTTCGCTGTCTCAGAATAAAACATGTGCAGTTTACTAAGAACTTTATTATTCGTTTGTGACCCGTTTTTTATCGGGCACTTTTATTGGGTGCTTTCACGTAAGTCGACCTATTTCGTGAAAATCTGAAAACGGATTCGATAAGGTTTTAATTCAGTTTACCAATATAAGTCATAAGTCATAAGTATTTATCGATAAAATATTTACAGGTCTCACTTTAAAATATTATTTAATAACTTAATATGTAGGTACAAAGTAATAGATAATAAGGCTGCAGTAACTAGGCTAACGCTAACGCTAAATGCTGTTTAAAACTAGCGCTGTTTCTACCTTTGTTGATCATAAATAGATTTATTTTTCCTCTTGTCTGACAGGGTGACAGTGCTATCTGTCACCTTATTGCAAAAAGGGTGATAGAACGCCCTTTTTGTGCGAACTGACACCTTAAGGGGACAAAAGTAGGTGACAGATGGGAATAATCCGTTTTTTAAACATGGTGGTACATTAAGGCTACAATGCACAGCGCCAAAAATAATATCACATACTGAGAGAAGCCTAAGTATACTTAGTAGGAGGTACGTCACGATGTGGATGATGATAATGATACAATTTTGATGCTGAACAAAATTTAGATTATAAAGGCCTAGTCTCTTAAAAGTTTATCTCGAATAGACTGCCTAATCCAATTAAATGGTTGCAGATATTAAAGGCGACACCCTTTAATATCTGCAATCTAGTTCATTTTATGTTGTGTATTTTGAAAACAACTTTAATTGACGACCAATGTGGCGCGGTGGGCGAAGGTCCGCCTTATTGTAAAAATAAGGCGGCGGCCTTAAATAAATAATGCTGGATTGTCCAGCATTATTTATTTATTTTTTATTTATTTATAACTTTTATTTTTATTTTTATTTCATTCTTAGTGACATTTAATTTTATACCATTGATTTTTATTTATTGTGTATTGCAGTGCATTATGAATTTTATCTGAAATAAATGAGTTATAAATGAGTTAATACTTTTTTCGATTTGCGATTCGCGTTTCGCCAGCGAAGCCCCGGGCGACAGCTCTAAGTATGATATTATTTTCCTCTTTGTAAGCAACTTATCAAAAGGCTTCGATTCTAAAAGCCAAGCTCATTGCTAGTACACACTCGAGTGCATACCACCACTCCCAAAACCCGTTGGCCCCTAACGGGACAGACGGACAAACACTTTTATATTAGGCAATTAGGATGAGGACCTTCAAAGTGCCGACGTATTGTTGTTTAAACTAAAAGTAATACAGCTTTATTTAAGTAAGTAGGTACCGCTTTAAGTAGGTAGCTCTGTAAAAGTACAGTTTTTGTCTAATTGCCTGAGAATTTGGGGTAAATAAACGATTACAATCAACTAAATAAATATTGTATAGAAAATTTTTAGGTCATATTTAGGTTTTTTCATTTCGATTTTTTTTTTCGAAGTTATAATTTATTTATACTTATTTAGAGCTTTTTTATTATTAATGTCAATTTTATAAAATATAAAAACAAATTATTTTAGGTAGCAACTTTACAGACGACAACAGATAAGAATGCAATAGAAAAATATTATAAGTATGATGTATCAACTGTGTAGGAAAATTATTATTTAGTCTCATTCTGAGTATTTGCCCATTTGCTTTCAGCTTTTATCGTTAGGGGTGCCACACTGTGATCACTAATCACCAACATACCCCTATCTTTCAATTCCCAAAAAGGATTCATGAAAAAAATCGTATCACGAAAATTTTTAGGCCAACCTACACTCTGCGCCCGCATCGAAATTTGTCGCGCGGCGAAAGAGACGGGAAACACAACACAAACGAGAGTGAAAAGGACGGCAGCAAGCTAAACAGGCACGGCTAACGGTACACATACGGAAGTGTGTCAGTGGCGTAAAGCGTACCGCGGAATCGTAAAGGTGCAAGCGACTGCGGCCGCTTAGTGAAATAGCAACCTTGACCTACGGTGTTACGGTCGGGAGTGGAATGGCGAACGGTCTGGTTTTCGATTTTCACGGTGCTGATTCACGACAATAGAAGTATGTCCGCTCTGTTTGATGATTACTTACTGCAGTCCAGTTTGAAACCTACCTCAAGGATAGATTCATGTTTCGGAGACATTTTATGCTCTTTTTATCGTTTATTCCCAGTAGAATACTCATATGATATTCTACTGGGAACTTTAAAGTACCTACCTACAGTTATTTACCATTTTAGAGAGGTTTTTCGTTTCTAGCCAAGTGTGATAATCGATTACCAAAAAGTAAATATTACTTATTATTAGATTAACCCTGGTTCTCTGAAAATATTTGAGCTATTAGATTTATTTAATTTAATTCATCTACTGTTACTTACACACGACAACAACTTACTTACAAGTTATTTAAAATAATAAGTTGTTTCTGATTCTGATAGGAAGAAATCTTAGTTATTTTTTATTTAACCAAATGTAATTCCTGCCATTCTATTGTTTTCAGTAATCATCTTCTTTAAAAGTATATAAAAATGAATTGATCTGCGCGCTAAAACTCGACAACGGCTGGACCGATTTAACTAATTTTAGTCTTGAAATGTTCGTTCAGGGAAGGTTTAAACGGTGGGAAATTATGGAAAAATTGCTAAAAATAACGCGAGTGAAACCGCGCCGGGTCAACTAGTTTCTTATTTCTTTTATTTTTTTTTATACAACTGAAGTGGCAACCAAGCGTACGGCCCACAAGATGGTAAGCGGTTACCGCAGCCTATGGACGCTTGCAATACCAGAGGTATTTACTCGCGGGCGCCACCTTGAGGCTAAGATCTTATTGAATGTTTAATAAATTTATAAGAATATTTATTGAATGCACAAAAAAAAAACTTATCTTCGTTAGTTTTGTATCACTGGTATTGGGAAAAAACCGTTTCAGTCGTCTTCCAGAGAGTCGTTTAAGTCATTTTGTTTGCATAGAAACATAACATCGAATATTCTGAGACAAAATAATTCAGAGCATCTCCAATTCAAATCGGTGTCCCACTTCAGACACCTACTTATAGGCCCGATCATTAAAATTTCGGAGCGGATTATGACAAACTTTCACTTGACAAGTCATCGGAGCGTGTAATAGACGTGACATTTCAAAGAAATTCGGAAGAAATGGTAATTTCGCGATACTTTGCGGAACTGCTGACCGAGACTAATTACCACAAGTTTAAGTAGGCGAGTCACGTTCGAGAACTAGATGACTGCAAAAAGTGCAAGTGATTCTAAGGTGATAACCAATAACTGTTTTACTAACTTTCAAAGATTCAAGGCAAATTCAAATTAAATTTATAATTATTGTTATTGTCTGCCTCTAATTATTGTAATTGGGATTAAACCCGTTTTAATTAAAGTAAATAAATAATAAAAAATAAAAAAACAAATGGTAAAAAAGGATTTCCGAACCGAGCTAAATTTTACAATATAGTTTACCAATTGGCATATTTTATTTTCCTCGTAATTTTTTTGTCGGTTACAGTTTTTTATAAATATTTGTTTTTGCAACAATATAGTTTTTTTTTACGAATATTATCAAAATAATGCAATAAATTTGCAAAAATAATATTAGAATAGAATAGAATAGAAAACTCTTTATCGTACACCGTAACACATAAGAAAAAAAAAAAAGTATAGGAACACAATTTAAATATAGCGAAGTAACAATGGGCGGTCTTATCGCTGTGAGCAATTTCTTACAGACAACCTTTGGATGGACTGGATTTTAAAATGAATGGGATGGGACGGTGTCAACAATTCTATAACACAAAACAATAGTAGAAGCAAACAATTACATTACATAAAAATAATATAGTATATTAATACGTCTTAAAAAAACATTCGTCTTCCATTGACATATTATAAAAAGTGTTATGACAATCGATCATGAGCTTTTAGACCAGAGTTGGCCACCAACTCATACGAACGAATGAACCATCCACCGACTTCCTGCAACCGTTTTTATGTCATCGGTCCATCGAGGAAGGCCGTCTTTCGCTTTCCAGCTCGCGGTCACCATTTGGGAACCTTTATTCCCCAACCGTTATCTGTTCTGTCTGCGTGCGAGTTATATGGCCTTACTGTCACTTTAACTTACTTATTAGACTTTGAGCATGTGAATGAAACCAATCGTTAGCGACCACGTCTCAGTGCCATTAGTCATCATTGACAACACGCACTGATTGCCGTTTAATAAATTTAATTCAATAACGCAGCTGAAACGAATCTTGGGAACTTTCATGTGATCAGATGCAACCAAACTGGGGTACCTATTTATAAATTTCCGGTTTTCGAAATCAGAGGTTATTTCCAACCTATGATATGATATGATAAGATTGGTCATGACTTCGAATAGAATATTAACATTTCCTAATTCTCACCTAACTGATTTTTTTTTCGAACAGCCGCAACTTTCTGGCTAATTTTTTGCGTGTTGCGCCACGCTACGCGACACGGGCCATCGACCCGTGCAATACTATTTGCAAGCCCGCCTGCCTACCCCCAAGGCCGCGAACTTGCTACCGAGACAAATCAGCTAATACCAATTTTTTGATATTTTTTTACTTAAATTGCCAATTATTGCTCAACTGTGCGTGGTCGGCTCATTGTGTTTGTAAAGTGTCGCAAGTTCTGGACGTTGAACTGTGATAACGATATATTTTATTGCAGGTTTTTTATTTATGATAAAAGTTTTGGTTAGCAGTTAGGAATAAAAAATTGTTTATAAATGACTTTCTTACATTTCCGTCTGGTTCATGTCAAAACCTTCGAAACGAGCCGATGTTCTAAAGTATAGAAAAAAATCTATAAAATAGTTTATAAGTAAAACAGTGCCCTTCGTATGTAAATCACTAATCGACCTGCATGTTAATTTTATTGCATATTGCGGTATTGTTCAAAACACGGTCAGTTAAGTCGAGTAACTCAACTAATTGTACGTATTCTACATTCAAGGCATACACACTAATTCAAACCTTAACACTTAAATCAAAGGTGCGTTTTTGGTTGGTATTTTGAGTATGAAGATCGTCTATATTGCTACTTGCATCACTGTTTGCAAATAAAGATGATAACATAGGTATAGTTTATTGATATCCTGTGCTTTTTTATACCCTACTAATGAAATGCCCAACGACTGTCTGATTTGAGTTTTTCTTTCGCACTTAAAAAGTCAAAGTCAAAAGAGTTTAATTCAATAAAATCACAAGGATAACTTTGAAAAGTTTTACGCCACAGACGCCATAAATTAAAAGAAGAAGAAGAATAGATAGGTGAATTTACGCCAATACCAACGCGCGACAAACTGGCACACCGAACTTCCTCAAGTTTACTAAGAAAGGTTGTATAGTTCTCACAAAGGATCTCGGCGTGCGCGCCGTCGTGAAATTAGCCGTTTCGATGCGCAATGGAGCTTTTTCAAACTAAATTGTCTTTGCGCATCACAAACGGCTAACTTCACGGAAGCCTAGATCCGCCGAGAGAACTATACTCGTATGTAAGCCAGAAGGTCTAAATTACGCACAAAAGCGATATATATTATTGCGCATAAAAGCAATTTAAATTTATTATTATTATAATATATCGTGACAGTTTTCGTGGTTCAGCTTATGTCTGTTAAAGCTTTGAATTTCATTGTCACCGACATAAGTTGAACTACGACATTAGCCACGATTATCGTTTGTCGCTTTCAAAAGTATACCCTGTGTCAGCAGAGGAAACATTAGAAGGCATTTATATTATTTTGTTTTTGTCACAAATATACAAAATATTAGCAAGTAAGTTCGTTTGAGTCAGTGGCCAACTCTGGTGACAGATTTTTAGGCCGCTCGAGAAGGCCTCTGTCATGACCTATGAAAAAGCCGGGACTGACTTCGACTGAACTCCGAAGCACGGGAGGGCTCAGTTGAAATTGCCACTGCCGGTCACCCATCCAAATGGTGACTACGCGGAACAGTACTTAACTTCGTTGATCTGGAGGAACGATTTAGCCAGCTACGTCACGAACGCTCCTAATAATCTAAAGATACTGCTATAGTTCATTTATTAAGTTTGATTACTATATTATTTTTTCATAATGATGGTATTTGACATTGGCAATTTGTACCTCGTCTATTCCACCGTCTATTTTGTCCAAAACATGTTTGAAATGCGCTGTTCAGCCCTCATTGTCCTGCGAATAGAAACATAGCACGGATGCCTGGTGAAGCGAGGCGGCCGCAACTAGTTAGCGCCCCCAGCGGCGCTTGCGCACTCATTTGTTTACTTCATAGTGCGCGACACTCACTCTTGCAGATTTTCCAATAAAATGTAAATTAAAATAATGCTTTATACAAAATATTCCGTTATTCGTAATCACATAAACGTTTCTGTTAACTAATGTGTTGTTCATATTTAGAAGCCGCCTTAAATGTAATCCTTTTAAGAAATTAAACTTCCGATGGTTTTATTGACTTTTTCTGTTTAAAACTAAAAAAACTCTCAGGCTGTTTGATCAAATAAATCTTTACTGTCATTACTTTCATGATTATTAGGTCTAACTTTGCGTGTTACATCACAAAGCAAATGATTCATGACCAACTCAGTGTGAATTCAGTTTTTGACTTTTATTTAACTAATAAATAAATTAAGAAAACACACCTTATTCACTTGTATTAGTTACATCAATTCTTCTACAAAATGTGCTTGTTTAAGTGTCGAATACTGTATTGTTTTTCTGAACTAGAGCGATCGAGATTGGTCAATTTATTTGATTTGACAACTGCTAGGTACGTGCTTATTTTTTGTCACGTGCTTTTGCATGACCGATTATCAATAGTTATATTTGCACGACATACTAGGCTTGTCTTTGTGCGTTTGCACATAAAATGACATTACTTTATGTCATACAATAACTTTTAGCTTTTAGCTATCATGTTCGTTATTTCGATCCAATTTCATTCAATAGTAGGTAATTCTACATACAAGTTTAACTTAGTTAGAGCGAGGAATCAAAGTATTGACGCTAAACTACAAGGTTTATAATTATTTTAAATCAAAACATGAATAGCAATAAGTAAAACTGCAATGTTACTATGAACAAAGTCATATTATTATTATCTGTACCTATATTGTATAAGTTTTACAAAATTTGTGTAACCTTTTCTTGGAAATAAATACATTTTTTTATTAAAAAAAAAAAAAATGTAATTTGTAAGGTTACCTTACAACATCGTAGCCAAATTTGTCAATGAAACGATCAAAACTAAAGTTAAACAATAATTATTTTTCATATATCATAGTCATCAAACATTCATCAATCCAGGTGAATAATAAAGTATGTTATTATTAGTAGCTGGCTAAGTTATTCCTAACAGATCAACGAAGTTAAGCACTGATCCGCGGGGTCATCATTTGGATGGGTGACCGCCAGTGGCAATTTCAACTGAGCGCTCCCGTGCTTCGGAGGGCACGTTAAGCAGTCGGTCCCGGCTTTTTCAAAGTTGTTAGGCCATGACAGAAGCCTTCGGGCGGCCTAGAAACTCTGTCACCAGAGTTGGCCACTGACTCATACGAACGAACGAACGAAGCGCACAATATTCATAGAATAGGTTCCAAACACAAAAAAATATACCTACAATGTCATGTATCTTTTTTTTATACATTTTGTGTTAAAAATTGATAAAGCTTATCCGGTCAATTATAAATTATCTTTTATATTCTAATTTAGAAACATAAGACATTATGCATGCGCGGCGCATGTCAATGATCGGGTAGCCGCCCGGCAAGGCACGCCTCCCTAATTATTTAAAATGTGCTTTTCACTCTTGGTAGAATAAACAAACTAACAGCTTCGTTTCCTTGTTGCAGATAGCTCGCAGGGTGGCGACGTCCAAGTATGGCGGTGGCGGGGTCTCCATGGGCGGCGGCGCCGGCGCGCTCGCGGTGAGGCGCGGCATGAAGTGCGCGGGCGTGCCGGGTGGCGACGAGCTGTTGCTGGGCGCCTGCTGGCTCGACCCCAAGCTCGACGCCGCCTCGCCGCCCCCTACCTGCCAGGAGCTACTCGACTCTCTTCTCGCACCCCCTCCTCTCGCCGAACTCAAACCTCTGCCTCCTTTCACTGGCTACACCGGCCACCTCTCGATCAACGGCATCTCTGGCCATCACTACCACGCTATCGCGCAACGACTTCCGGAGGAGAACAACAACTACCCGACGCAATCCGGCTACGGCGACCATGACGTGGTCTCGTCGTCGACTTGCGCGGCGGACAACGAACCGTCCGATCTAGAAGATGTAAAGCCCTTTCTCGATTCAGACTCGAAGCCGTTCGAAAGCAGTGGGAACGCGGATTCCTGCGCGGCATCCTGCTCCCCTCCTGCGAAACTCTTCGAGGACACAAACAACAAAGAGATGTACGACGTCAGTTCCATAGAAGACCTCGCGGCGATCATCGGCTCCGCTATCGACGTGTCTGTACCTTCGCAACCCGAGGACCCCGAGAGGAATGACTCTAGAGACAGTTGGATGGACATCGACTCTTGGTTTCCCAGTCAAAACGGAGAAAAAATCGTCCCCCAAGACCTGGCGGAGTTTGGTTTACCAAACTCTCCACCACAGAACCATCATTCGAATCTTGACTTCAGTTGCAAGGAGCAACATTTTTCTAAAAGCCAGGAGTTTTTAAAAAACAATCTTGGTCAGGCGGGCTCAACGCTGCAGACGCTGCTGACGCATGGCTACATGCCCCTGCTGCAGAACAGATTACAAAACGGCCCTCCGGTGAAGCAAGAGGCCCCCAGTTCGACGAGTTACGGAATGGATGTGATCTCGACTTCATCGCCTCCCGGCAACGCGGTATCCACCACGGACGGTGTCGGCGGGCTGCTAAACGGCCGATATACGCATTATTCTTTAGGACTGAAACAGGACGGCCTATGCAGTCCGGATAGGTTACTGGGCTACCCGCACGCGCACACTACCACCGTCACGCCGATCAGCAAGAGCAAACGAAGTAGAGCGAAAGCGAAACAGAACAGCGGAATGCACGGTGGAGGCTTGTCGTTCCAGTCGGCGACAGCGGCAGAGCTGAGCGGGTTGTTAGGGAAGGAGAAGCCAGTGCATAGATGCGGCATTTGTAATCGAGGGTTTCTGAACAAGTCTAATATAAAGGTGCACCTCCGCACGCACACGGGAGAGAAGCCGTTCCGGTGCGACGTGTGCGCCAAGGCTTTCCGCCAGAAAGCGCACCTTATAAAACACCAGCAGATACACAAGAGGATCGGAAGGGACTGACAGAATCCGCTAGCTCAAAAAGCATTTTTTCGGTAGTAAGTTGTGTGTGTGACTGTGTGAGTGAACTTCTGTACATTGTGTACTCTTTAGTTAACTTCTAACCTTTTAGCATAACATTCCTAAGGACAAGTGCAATGTTAACTAGTTTTAAGCCGTCTTCAGATTTATTGTAGATATTCCTAGTGGTTTAACTGATTTATCGGACTTTGTAAAAACTCTTTTCTTTACTTACTTTGGTTCGCATCATTTGAGATAACTATTTATTGTAATTGTGCGTTAGTGCGATTTACTCCGATTACCTATGTATTAGTCAAATTATAATTTAGCTAGTAATTGTATAGATATAATCACTTAATTATTGTAAGAAACAAATGACAAAGCTAACGAGGCTAAAGCTAACAGATTTTTAATGTAATTACTAATCTATTATTCAATTACCTACTTAAGTCATATTTTTCAATTCATCTCTCATTTTTTTTCATCAAAATAATTTCCATCATACTAACCTTATCATCAATACAACCACTATACAATTATTTATAATATTATTATGTAAAAAATATCATATTCCTCATTTAGACTATTTCATAATGATTATGTTTTACTTTCTTCCGCCTTTTACATCACAATATAATGTCATGCATTAAACTGTGTAACTGTGTGTGTGTAACACATATGTACTGAGTTTGTCAGATTTTTTTTATGCTTCTTCCCACTTTTTCCATATCTCAGTTTTTGTTCACAAGCATGATTCAACGTTCTTTTCATGACCATAACATTAACATTAATTCATTTATTTAAAAACAAGGTAAATTAATATCTCAAAAATTGGTACAGTTTTAGAAAAAATGCTCGTTATAAAAATTAATTCGTCAGTAAAGATGTTGTTAAAAATCCATAATATCAAGTTATTGGTGCATTCGAATTTAGAATAGTAATATTTAATTTTTAGTTTAAGATCATACATTTTTCTAAAAAACGTTTTCTATTGCATCATCTTATCACACTGTCTTTTTGTCACAAAAATTGCCTGGCGCACACTTTTCTCAACATTCGTTTATTATCAAGTGTTCTATGCACACTGCATTTTTTTAGGAACAACTTACTATAAAAATATATGTAACATCTCAACAAAAAACTAGTTCTCACTAAAAGTACGTTCTGAGATGCATTTTGTTGGACCTGAATTTTGTCTATTAGCATTTTTTTCACATTGGCATAAACCTTTGCCATTGATATGTCATTGTCATTGATTACAACCATTTTTGTCATAAATAGTTTTATAATCTCGCAGCCATCAGCTTTTTTCTAATGATAAAAATAACGTTTGCTGAAACTATCTAGATAAAAGATAAAATCCTTCAGTGATTTACAAAAAGCAGCTCAAATCGGTTCAAGGAGCAGCACGCACGCACCCCGCCGGAAAACCGCGCCGGGAAGCCGGCGGCGGAAGAGATCGAACAGCTAATAATATCGATCCGCTTGCGCAAGCGCTCCTCCTAATTGCTACGTATCTGACCTAGATATGTAAGTTATACGCACATTTTTACATGTAATAGAACATTTTTGTATGTTAGAGAGCCTTAAATGAGAACAAAGTTGTCTGAATTTAATTGAAGCTTCCTTATCAATTTTAGGAAGTTAAGAACTGTTTATATTTAGTATTTTTGAATCTCAATTTCTACCCTTTTTGGGTAACTTAGCGTAAGGATAAACAACCGTTTAATTTTTCATGTAATAACATCACTGAACTGCCTTTATTAAATTTAATTTTACTAACAAAGATTATGATTAAGCTTCATATACACTGTATTCCAAAAACGCTATACATTCCACGCACATGTCTTTGTATCTTATTTTATGATAATTCGTATAATTCACTTGAACAAGTGAATTATAAGCTCGTCTACACTGGCCGGTGCCAGGTTGACGGCAGCGCACACGCCGTGAGATCAACGCGCGTCTGCGAAACGCACGCTACAATACAATGTTAGATTGAGTTACAGTTTTACCTCGTTTGCAAAAAATAAACTAGGTTAATAACCATGAATAGTGTGAAATAATCACAATTGGTTGCATTTAAAAAGAAAGTAAACTAGATTCTATTTTTAAAGCTTTCTCTCGTAAAAGAAAGGTTACGAGGCCAGTGCGTTCAGCGACTAAAAACGCAGACGGCATCGCATTCATATTTAAATTAAATGCTAAGGAAAGGTCATTGGTTGGCCGCATCACGTGTTTCGCACGCTGCGTATCTCACCGCGTGTGTATATAGATCTTAATAAACGTACCTTTTGATAGAAATAATTTTAGCACGTAAGTATTTATTGGTGAATATATTTTTGTAACATTATTTGTATCATAAAGCCTTCCACAATTAGCTAGAGTAAGTAGTTGTCTCTCATTATAAATTTAGTTTAAGAGAATGTTATTTTTCAAGAGGTTTTTTTCCATTATAAGTAAATTGTAAATTAATGTAAAATAAATTGAGATTTTTGTTAATGATATTTAATATGTTTGTTTTCTTAAAAGTTTTATGACCTGGATAATCGTAGGGTGTGACAGATGATTTCTAATATAGAAATACTAAGAAAGAAATGTAGGTCGTGTAGTCATGGATCTTTGCAAACAAAGGTGCGAATTCCGAGTGAGATCCGCCGCGTGCCAGGTTCAGTTCTCACAGCTCACGTAATGTTCCCGTGCTTTTCTGAAGAAAGTCGGATGTGAAAATTGTCATAATGCACACACAAACGACCAATTGCCTTTTTGCGGCGGCGTGGCAGTGCGCAAGCGCAGGGCGCGAAGAGAAAATACGCACACAGACGCAGCCACTCACACGGACGCTCGTGGCTGTCAACCGCGACACTCACACAGGCGTAATGTAGAGTTGGCAGAAAAACTTTAGCAATCAAATCTTTTGCGAAATTGATTTGGCGGTTGATGAAAGAGTTTTGGCATTGAAAATAAGTAAATCAATTATTGTAATTTTTATAACAGTTTGCAACAGATAACTAATGTTATTGTACTTTTTATTTATTTATCATATTAGTTATACTTATGTATCTTAAAGTAACTTTAAAATCATTGTACGAGAAGTGTACCGAATTAAGTGGCAGGTGAATTTCCACTTGTTAATATCAAGTGCATTTACTAAATAAGTAGAATCAAGTCGTTATGAATAGGTGAGGTATTCATAACGACTTGTTACAGAGGTAGAGTTTCACAACTTTTATTCACCATTCCACAAAAGCAATCATGTCAATTTCACGTTTTATTTGTTCCAACGTTCACTTTTTCAAGAGGCCAACAATTGTAAGATTATTTATTCCCCGCACGGAATATAATCTGAAATAATTTGACAAATCGCAAACTAATAGCTGATTACAATAATTTGTTTGCCGACTGTACTCAAAGAGATTCTTTCACCAACCTACTTCCAGAGCGATTTCACTGCGCGCCATGAACTCGGCTCGCCACGTGATTTATCTGCACTAACGAGCTATACTGGATATAGGTGACTATGCTAATTTTGATAAGGTTTTGATGAGACTCACCGCGTTAGGTGATTTATGGAGGATATGGTAATCACGGTAGAGAATGTGCGTTTATTAGTAGGTTGATTGATTGACATCATAAAAGTTGTGATTTAAATGTTCTGTTCAAAGCTTTTAGTTCGTCGTAGAATAGCAGTGTGATATGGAAAATTCCATGACCACCACTTTCAATAATCAAGACGGTTTTATGTTTATATCTACGAGCCAATGAACCAAGAATCAGGGCTCATGGTTGATTCCGCTAATGCTAGAGCTTATACTAATAAGCTCTAGCCATGTCATTAGTCATCTGCACATGCAATTCATTTATCTATAACTCGACGCGCACACCTTTGAAACCTTTCCTGGACACACACAAATATTTAGAACAAAATTATTTAAATCGCTCCAGCCGTTCTCGAGTTTTAGCGAGACTCTAATCAACTGAACCGATCGCATGGAGATAGTAAAGAACCTGAGGAAGGACATAGGCTATCTTTTACAGCAACTAGTTCTCTACAAAAGGTACGTCAGCAAGGACCTTAAAACAACGGTTTGCCTCGATTCGAACACAACATTACAAGCTCATCCCACAAAGAAGCACCAGCGAAAGGTGAGCGTAACCTTTAGGAATATCAAGTGAAACCGCGCACTATGTACAATTTGTTTACTATGTACAATATGTACATACATGAGGTTATGTACCGCCGCGCCTTGCTCTTCATACTTGAACTTGGCCGGCGACCCGCGGCACAAGTCATCACCTCCGAGCGTGTTTACAATTCACACTAATATTATAAATGCAAAAGTTTGAGTATTCGTTACTCAAGGCCAGATAGCTCGCAGAATCGACAACTGCTGCTCCTCGGATGGCGACTACGAGCTGAAAAACGAAGCGTAGGACCCACTCGATGGACCGATGATATTAAAGCGGTCGTAGGAAGTTGGTGCACGTCAATAACTTAACTACATAGAAGAAATTCGGTAGAAAAAGTATTCTATGTTTTAATCCAGGTCATGTTTTAAACCTGCCTTAAATCCAAGTTTGCTTATGCGAGGCTGGTATCATGTGACCTAGATTTAAAAACGCTATCAACAGTAAGTACGTTACTGCAGCTTGCAATAGTATATATCACTAAATTGGGCTTTGGAATATCGAGAACGATAATAAATAATAAATAGTAAATAAATAATGCTGGACAATCTATACAGCATCATCTAGCCCTAAGGTAAGCTGCTGTTAAACAGAGCTGTGTTTTAAGTACTAGATATATACTTAATACAATACAATACATATATAGATATTTTTTATTATATATAGAAAATACCAATATTTACTTGCTACTGCGCGATCTATCGCTTAAGACAGGACGGGAAGGGTGATTATGTAATTCAGCTGCAAATCAGCCTGGTTCTGCCAGCCACTTTGTATGAAAATTATTGGCAGTTCGCTGGTTGAAATCGGATTGCAACCAAGTTGCATAACCACCATCCGATCACATCTGACCTTTGCTAGTCAGGAGAGTCGACAATACAGTATTGCGATCATTTTTAATATTTGCATCGCAAGAATAATGAAAATTTCAGGCTTTGCATACAAAAGACATAAACGCGCTCGCACATCTTGGTAACGTTATTTTTTTTAATCTCGTTTATTTTTTTATTGATTAAAGAACTTTTTAATTATTATTTTTATTAATAATTTGTTAGCCCGCCCATCTCTCGCATCTTTCACTGCGACCTTTATGACGATTCATTTCTGGGTCAAAGCGATTTATTACGCAGATTCGTGTACCGTGCGCATGCGCATGCGCCCAATAGAGTTGCGATTTTTTATCAGGTAATACGTAAACTTACACCTGTTTTTTAGGTACAACAGAAAAATATTTGTGCCGATTGTACTAACCCATACAAAAATCATCAAGGAAGGCTAGGCAGTCTCGAAATTTTGAAGGAAGGTCTGTGTCCAGCTGTGGGAAAATGTAGGCCAGCATCAACATCAACAATTATCCCATGCACGACTTTGGTTCAAGAATGACAGGCAGATTTTAGTATTGGCTGGCGAATAATCGAGGGCAATGGGCCAACGAGTCGTAAGTCACGCCGCAATATTTCATATTTCTACAGTGTTGCTGAAAACTGCTGTAATAACAATGTACAGAGTTTGTGAAATTAGAGTGCGATGGATGGCAAATGTCAAAAAGTTTTAAATAAAATAACCTTTTTCTTCTTTTACTTATGGCATAATGTGTCTGAGTTTGCCACAATTTTGACAAAAAGATCAACCACAAACTTATGTTAACAAATTGCAGAAGCAATATCACCCAACATTTTGAGTTACAAAGTTCTGCGCAACACAGCACTGCGCTTGAAAACCCGAGACTTAGTTGTAAAGTTCTATAACTCAGTAATTTCACTTGCTCCAGTACCCTTCAAACCTAAGCACAGTGTAGCTTGCACACTGCTGCTTGGAGGTAGAATATCTGGCACTGCCCACCAATACTAACTTCTTGCTGAAGAGTCCTACCACCAGGTAACTAGACTATTTTATGCAGAACGAGCTGACCCGCGCGGTTTCACTCGCGTTTTTCAGTTTTATGCGATTATTTTCCCACACGAACAGTAAAATCCGGGAAAAAATAAAAGTGCTATCTGTAACCCAATAGCAAAAAGCAAAAAAGGGGACAAAACTAAGTGACAGATGGGAATAATCCAGTTCGTCTTGATACCACCGGAGTGATATCATTTTTTGTAATTAGGTGAAAGATCGCACTTATTTTGGTGTAGTACATTTTTTTTTTATTGTTTTTTTTTTGTATTCATCTTTTAATAGTGTTTAAGGTTATTTATACAGAGAGAATAATATTAGATTACATAGAGTTTTTATTTCGATAACATTAAAAATGTTCTTTTTGCCATATTCATAGGTTACATATTGGGGAATCAACTGTCTTTCTGAAACACAGTGAAAACTAACTCAGAAACCAGTGAATCACTACTGTGTCAACATTTGTATTTGTGGTTAATAAATAATTGTATTTGTATTTTTTTTTTTAAAAATTGCAATCTGTTACCCTAGCAGTAACAAGAAGAAAAATAAAACTTATGTCAGATATATTTAGTCCTCCAATTCTTACTAAAGAGTCCTACCACCAGGTATATTTGAGTAATCATCAAATTCAAAAACCCAACCTTGACCGATAAATTCTGCGCTACGGTCGTGTGAGCGAGAGCCGCGAGGAGGGAGCGAAAGAGAGGGGTGGAGAAAGTGTGCTAGTGACACACTTGCAGCGTGCCGCATCCGTAAACACGGCGCAGGTAGGCAATGTCAAGAGCAGAGGTAAAGGCCATAAGAGGAACCAACGTGACTTCAGTCTTCAGACAATGTTAGTTAAATAAGTATTTAATAATAATAATGCTGGACAACGCACAAAGCATCATCTAGCCTCAAGCAGAGCTCGTGATATACTCGTAGGTATACTAGATGACTGATATACAACACAATACATAGATTTTTTATTATACATAGAAATGCTCAGAAAACCTGAAACAAATATTTGAGAATCGTACAAATATTTGTTACAAGACAGGAATTAAACCCGCAATCTCCTGTGTCGCAGGCGGATCTTTGCCCGCCGCGCCACATCGGTCGTCAAAATATGCATTCAAAGATGTACTGTCTTACCAAAAGATAAACATCAATTGATCAAAATGATACCAATAATAAGTACGTTCATATGAATCAGTGGCCAGCTCTGGGGCCTTACTCTTGAACGCGATCGGTATTGGACAAGTATTGGAATTGACATTTCGTACTTTTGACAGCAAACCTAGCGCCAAATTCAACCTTGTTTTCAAGAGTACAAAAATTTGACAGCAGTAAATAGAAATTGGGATTGGATCGGAATTGTCATTGGATTCAAGAGTAAGGCACGTGGTGACAGAGTTTCAAAGCCGCCTAAAGTCATCTGTCATGGCCTGAAAACTTGAAAAAGCCCTGCTGCTTAGCGTGTCCCGGGTTCGCTTAATTGAAATTGCCACAATGTCACTCGAATTTCTAGTTCTTGGAGATGCCGGTTTTCTCACGATATTTTCCTTCACCGTATCAGAGCACTGGCGTACATATTTTTTTAAAATTAAATGCATTGGTGCACGACTGAGTTTGATTCGAACCCACGACCTCAGGATTGGAAAGCGGGTTCATTTTCACTAGGCATCCAGTGCTAGTTTGAAGAATTATTGAGATGTTAATAAAACAATTATAATATTGTGCATCTCTCGTCATGGTAAAAGAAAAAGTAAGGAAACCATGTTCATAATCTTTAAATTCGGAAGATATATCCTGGGGTCTGTTTTTCCAGACCAATACAATTTAGGAGTCTTTAAGGCCAGAGTGAACATGTTCTTTCTAGGCAAGCGTGCTCCATCTTCGACCACACCATCACTTACCATCAGGTGGTCAAACGCTTGCCTATAATCAATAAAAAAAAAACACCAATCCGCATTAGGTCATACAAAGGCATACATAATGTTTTATACAATAAATACTGAACTGCTAGTTGAGGCGAGTTTGTTAGCCAGAGTCGACATCTTTGCGTCAACCTTTACCCGTCTGAGGATGGATTCGCTCATTTGAAATTGAAATACCATTTGAAATTACCCCGCGGAATAAGAAATGTCAAATACAAGTAAACTGTCAGTTTACTCGCGAATAACTACGGTTTAATGCGCGAATAATGCTTATACGAGTTTGGTCGAATCCAACCTAAGTCCGTGTGTCAGCGTCGCTGCCATGTACAAGAAGTGGGTCGAATGATGAATGAGGCTGATCCCAGGAACGACGTGAAATATGAACCTTCACGATGGATATTTAAATCAGCCAACTGCACTCTTGCCTGCGATGGTGGAAACTGAATAATAATATATGTTATGGCGGATATTTGACACAACGCCATCTAGCCGCAAACTATGAAAGGCTTGTGCTGTGGAAACCACAAGACTTGTGGTTAAGCACTTAGTGCTAGAATACATTTGAGAACTATACAAATAAGAACATTCTGATAAGTCAAACGACTTTTATTCAATAAAATCACACAGATCACTTTGAAACTTATTATTATTATTATTTTTTTTTTTTTTTTATTAATAAACATTCAATTAGTACAAAGTATTAAATATTGTACCTTAGAAACCTATATAGGTTTGTCCAGGTACTCACATTCGTCGTAATTTTAATTATTTAATCACTTTAAATACTAAACATACATAATTACACAAGAAATAAATACCTACATTAGATCTAACATGCAATACAAAGTGCGATAACATAAAACAGCTAATCTGTGCTCAAGCAGGCTACGGCCGATTTTAAATGAATTTAGTGAAGCTTTTGAATAGTAGAACTCTTTGTACTTGACCTCTGGGAAACCACCACCAATTTCAGAAGTATGTTTTTAATTGCTCAAATCCATAATAAATCTAAATCTTGTAATATAAAGTTCATTTTACATTGGAGTTCATTCAATAATAATGACACTGACAGATCTCAAAATAAATAAAATACTCGTAACCTACTTGCTACGGCGTAGCGGCTCTACGTATGTAAAGTATACATTTTGGTTGGACGAATACCCAGTTGAGAAGTGAGGGTTCGATTCCCGCTGCGGGACGCACGATCTGCAAATATTTATTCCTGGTCCAAATCTTGTAGTACTAATATCTGTTCTGTAGTGCTGTAGTACCTTACCTACCTACTACTTAATTTTTGTTTTATTATATTATTAAATAATATTATATTTAGATTCTGATAAAAACCCATAAAAGTAAGTAAGTTCGTATGAGTCAGTGGCCAACTCTGGTGACAGAGTTTTCAGGCCGCCCGAAGGCCTCTGTCATGGCCTAAAAACTTTGAAAAAGCCGGGACCGACTGCTTAACGTGCCCTCCCAAACACGGGAGCGCTCATTTGAAACTGCCACTGGCGGTCACCCATCCAAATGGTGACTACGCGGAAGAGTGCTTAACTTCGTTGATCTATTAGAAACAACTTGGCCAGATACGTCACGAGCGCTCCATAAAAACCCATAAAAAGCCGGAACGGGTCGCTAGTTTATATACAATCTTTGCAGGCAGCGCCTTCTGCGTTTGCCAAAAGTTCGTGTAACGCTGTCACGGACCGTCAGACGGTCTAACAGCATATAGTTAATATGTTTTATTCGTGTACTATGATGACCATTTTGAAAAAAACATTTATCTTATCTTATCTTATCTAGCATATAGTCCATTAGAAAAAAAAAAAAGTTTATATACAAAATCATTAAGGGTGGAATCAGAATCAGAATTAGAATCATTTATTAGTAGCTATACTAATATACACGTAGAGAATATCATAATACGTTGATTCAATCAAACTCGAATAGATACTACTACTATAGATACTATCGCAGTATTCGTGAGTAAGCTGTCAGATTACTTGTAATTGATATTTCTTATTCCCGGAATAGTTATTCCTATTGTAGGTTGAATCGAGCCTAAAAGACATAACAAGTTTGGGTACAAGCGCACCCTGCACATACATATTTAAAAGTCTAGATGGAAACCAATTGACATTGTAATTTCGATCAACAGTCAAGCTCTCCGTTCTTGTTAACCTGGACCTTTTATTTTCCACCATTTCACAGTAAATTTCCCGGCTGGAAATGCTGTTTCCAATGCGCGTGCGCCGCGGGGGTGGGAGGAGGGTGGCGGGCGGGGGGAGTGGTAAAAGTAAAAGTTACGGCAGGGCCCGCATTCACTCTCGCCTCGCCTGACACAGTTCCAACGGCGTCGGTAACTGTTGCTGTGATAAGAACTGCTAAAAGACTTTTTTTTTCTTTTTTATACTACTAAAGTGGTAACCAAGCGTACGGCCCACGTGATGGTCAGCGGTTACCGTAGCCTTGTACGCATGCAACATTATAGATATCACTTGCGTGTTACCACCCTGAGACGTTAGATGGAAAATGTCATGTGCCTGTAATTTCACTGGAAACCATACCCTTCCAACCGGAACACAGCAATGCGAGCATTACTGCTTGGCGGCAGAAATAGGTGTGGTGGTAGTTCTTCCCCGGACGAGCTCTATCACAAAGAACTCTACTACTAGACTGTCAAAGTGGCTTATAAAAGTACAGCAACTTATTAATAAATAATGCTGGACAATCCACACAGCATCAACTAGTCCCAAGCTAAGCAGAGCTTGTGTCATGGGTACTAGATGACTGTTATACTTAATTTGTAAGAAATGCCTTTTTTTATTATACCTACATAGAAAATACCCAGAACAGCCGGAACAAATATTCGCAGATCGTACAAACATTTGTCCCAAGGCGGGAATCGAACCCGTAACCTCCTGCAGGTGGACCTTTGCCCGCAGCGCCACCTCAGACGTTTATATAGTCTGTGTCTGAGCACTGGTGGTCTACTGGCAGTGGTACCGCCTTAAGTAGTGCCTAGACAAATAACAATTCCGATCCAATCCCAATTTCAATTTACTGCTGTTTTTTTGTACTCTTGAAAACAGGTTAAATCTGGCGCTAGGTTTGCACTCAAAAGTACGAAATGTCATATTTACGAAATGTCAGTCACTTGTCCAATACCGATCGCGTGCTTCGGAGGACCAGAGAGGATTGTCTTTGGCTATCTTGTCAAAACGACATGGGTCTTCCCATTTTAATTATTTTTCTCATGTTATTTTAAAGTTTTATTGCGTAAATTTGGTGGCAGTTTATCCAATTTAACTTGTTTACTTAGCACAAGTGTAAGTAATTGAAATGGAGAGGTAATGTTGGTTGGTAATTTAGTCAAAGACTTTCCAGGAGAATTTGGAAAGAAAAGTCATCGTTTCTTTCCAAATTTCGTTTGTTTACGTTGCTAAGCGACAATCAAAATAATACACTTGACACTGGCAAAATCGTGGCAAACTACCCACAGAGGCCATAAAACAAAAGAAGAAGAAGAGAACCAGAGATCGCGTGCTTCGGAGAGCCTTCGGTCGGCCTAAAACACTGACTCATTTTTTTTTTTTTATTTATTTACCAAATAAAGAATAATAAGTACAGATAGGTAACAAATAGCACATAAAAAACCACAGAGGTTTATACACATATGCTACTGACATAAGTCAATGTCGATTTTAGTTGGTAACGCAACGGAGTATCGTAGGTAACTACTCTCACTACGTTTCATAATAGATAGGTAGGTATAAAATAACAAAGTTAGGTATCTATTAAGGTTAGGTTAGAGTGGAGCTAGGTAAGTAGGTACATTAAAATATTGATAATATTATAAATGTGAATGTCTGTGCATACGAGCTTACTTACTTTTACCAGACCCAGGTTTTAGATGAAGTAGACTTACCCAACACTACATCATTGTATCAGCTTGGCCAGTCTATCAGAGCTAAATAAGCTGCGAGTTTCATAACGATGTTTTCCTTCACCAATTATAATTAAAAATTCATTGGTGCACTACCGAAATTCGAACCCGCGACATTCATCGGAAGTTGAAGAGACACTGAGACAACACGGCTTCTCAATACTCAATACTCAATTCATTTATTGCTCTCATATGGTTGGATCATTTACAGTTGTTATATAAATAGGTGAAACTATTCACATATGAACCCTGTAAAAGGGTATGACAACATGGAGATAGGCCGAAGTTTAAATAAGTAGGAAGTGAGTTGATAAATTAAATAGATAAATAAAAAAGGTTGTTAGCATTAATTCTCAGTAGGTCATATACAAATATACAAGTTAGATATTATTAGTATTATTATTATTTTTAAATTGAATTTATTTTTATTTTTATTATTTAAATACAATATATATTTTAAAAGTTTTCTGAATCAAGACTACAAAAATAAAACAAATGAAAAACAGATTGACCTAAATACTGTGCGGTGGTCACCAGCTGGTCCAATCATAAGCTTTTCAGTATTAATACCATTGCCAAAACCAAATAACGGATTCCGATCGGCATGAGCTAACCAAAATGATCACCTACATAATATGATGCGATCCAAACGGTCACCACAATCTGAACGGTACAACGAACGGTCGCAACCTTCGCATTCGCTAATTTGGACTTACGACCCGAATTAAATAAGTATTTTACTATTTGACTGATGAGAACTAAATCATTGAGTGATATAAAGTAATTCTTCTTCTTCTTCCTTTATGGACTCTGTGGCTTATTTGCCACAATTTTGCCATTGTCAAGTGTATAGTTTGATTGTCGCTTAGCAACGTAAACAAACGAAATTTGAAAAGAAATGGTGACTTTTCTTTCAAAATTCCCTTGGGAAGTCTTTGACTAAATTACCAACCAACATTTTGTGTTTGCTAAGTAAACAAGTTAAATTGGATAAACTGCCACCAAATTTACGCAATAAAACTTAAAATAACACGAGAAAAATAATTAAAATGTGAAGACCCATGTCGTTTTGACAAGATAGCCAAAGACAATCCGTAATTTTTACTAATAAAACTATACGAAAACACCCGTTCTAAAGAAAAACTTGTCATGTCATTCTTATGTCAATACAAAGACACTGGCAAAGACATTGACAAAGACAGGCAAAAATAATTACAAATTGGCTGCAGAGGTTTTCAGTATGATTATGAATTAGGGATTGTCTTTGGCTATTTTGTCAAAACGACATGGGTCCTCCCATTTTAATTAAAATTAAATTAAGAGTAGTAGAGTTCTGTGATAGAGCTCGTCCGGGGAAGGACTACCACCATACCTATTTCTGCCGCCAAGCAGTAATGCTCGCATTGCTGTGTTTCGGTGTGAAGGGTATGGTTTCCGGTGAAATTACTGGCACATGAGGCTTTCGATCTTAGCCTCAAGGGTGGCAACCCGCGAGTGATACTTCTGGTATTGCAAGCGTCCATAGGCTGCGGTAACCGCTTACCATCTTGTGGGCCGTACGCTTGGTTGCCACTTCAGTTGTATAAAAAAAAAAAAAAACTCACATAATTTTACGGCAACCACAGAAAACCAGCGCTATGGCATGAGTTGTTCTGTCATAGCACATGCCCATTTTTGTTACTCTATATTTTTAGTAATAGCTGATGTAATGTTTTTAGTTGGTAACAAAATAAACGATTTGTATTATTATTATTAATAATATGAAATAATTTTAAAATGTACTCTAAAAAACAAAAAAATAAAAAATATCGCAATAAAGAGGCGCTATAGATTGTCTTTTTTTTTCCTTTTTTAAATGGCAGTCTGTCTGTTTAGACAATATTGCCAATGTCAAGTAGTGTCGACGTATACATCAAAGACGAACAAGTTCGAATTTTGAATTTGACGAACAACATTTTGAAAGAAATAGAATTATTTATTTAACGCCACACAATTAACATAAAAATAAAAATAACAATAAAAATTAAAACGAATTAAATGATGGCGGCGTCCTTTCAAAATTTTCTAGGAGAATCTTCGACCAAATACACAATAAAACTCAAAATAACTCGAGAAAAACAATTAATATGGGAGGAACATGTCGTACCGGCAAAATGAACGAAGAAAAACTCCTTTATATTGTCAAAAGCATTATTCTGAATATGACATCTGGTGCCAAGAATGTTCCCCGCAGAATTCCGCGTCATCTGCGTTTCACGCCCGTGCCCGCGCCTTAGTAAATTGGCGACGACAGGTCTACCTTTGCGGACGAAAGCGATATTATCCGACAATTTTCGTTGTTCAACTCATGTCCGTGAATGCTCTGAACTAAAGAGACGATCTACGCCTAATGGTGGGCATCATCACAGGTCACTGCGATCCCAACCACCACCTCGTAAAGACTGGAGCCACAGACAGTGGAATCTGTGGCGGTAGCTTCCAGGATGAAGAAACAGTGGAGCATGTGATTCTTCACTGTGCAGCCACAAATGAAGCCGGAGCGAAGTCGGGACTGCAGGAGCTAATGGGCACTTGCTCGCCACCGTCCACAACACCATCGAAGACGATAGAACATTACTGCCATCATCCTAAAGTCCACCGTTATTTCAAGGAGTTGGTCTGGCTAGGTTCAGGTTAGCAGAGGGACAGTGCCCAATACACCCCAATGCGGGTCGTCAGTGCAGATCTTATACACCCATTTAGAATTAGAATTAGAATTAGATGCTCTGAACTTAGTAGTCACCGACATAAGTTGAACGATATTTGCAACGAGATATTTGCAACAATTCTCGTTTGTCGCTTTCACGAATAGACCCTTTACGTTATTTAGCCTATAATACACGGTGAACCGGAAACTTTGGCTTGGCGACATGGCAGACTTGGCAACATTGTAGAGGCATGATCACAACAATTTACTTTAGCAATGAATCAAGGAGAGAATATTTAATTACACTGAAAGTGGGCCACATTACACGGCCTGTGGCCCACATCAGGGTGGTTATTAAGCTGTAACTACCCGCGTTTAGCCGAGCCAACTTTCCTCACGCACACAGGTGTAACTCGTCTATTGCTCACATTAGGGATGGCAGTATAAATAATAATAATAAAATATACGTATAAATATTATTGATGTGAAAAAAATACAAATATAATCATTGAATTAGAACTCAATTTCAATTTTTCAATTTCAATTTCAATTTATTAAGCATAAGTACAACATTACAGAAGGGATCCAATGCCTTATACAAGAACTTTTAAAAATATTTACATCTCTTAACTAATGAGTACCTACCTTTATTACAATGAATAAGTATAAAATTTAACAATAAAACAAAACACTTAACTTAACTTAATATTGCCTAAAATTTATTTTAATAAGTATTTACTTAATTTAAGTAGACAGTTGTTTGAGTATAACACTGTATCATTAGTGCAAGTACAGGTGCTATAAGCTTTTGAATATAATCAATTCAATTGAAGTACATAAATAGTCAGCATATTTTATTTTGATTTAATTAAAAATGCGACGAATTTTTGAGTTTTTGCTCACGTCATAAGTGATCCAGAAGATGCTCTAAAAGTTAACAAAATAAACTTTATCTCAACGCTCTTCTAAAATGTTTTACTGGTTATTCTGCAAATCAACAATTTTATTAAAAACTGCAATGTTATTCTGGTAGGGAAAAACCCTTAATAATGTTAATGTTTATGCCTTTTAACTTTCTCATGCACGAAACTGTCATATTTTAGCAGCTTGCTAATCATTATCCTTGTTTAGTTTAGTTTGATAATAGATAAGTATGGTCTTGTATCTTACGAGCCTGAACGTGTATTCATCATGACAGCCTTCTAATATTCCCACTGCTGGGACACTGGCATACTCTCAAGCGAGAGTCATTGGGTCTTAATCCACCTCGCGGACCCAATGCTGGTTGGTGGATGGCACATGTCCTTCGAATTTTTAATTCTTGGACATGCCGGTTTTCTCACGATGTTTTCCTTCACCATATGAGAGCACTGGCATTGCGCAAATAAATTTTTCGTAGTGAAAAATTAATTGGTGCACGACCGTATTCGTACCCATAACCTTAGGATTGGAAGGTGGGGTCACTACCACTAGACCACCAGTGCTGCAGAACGGCTATTAGACATCAGTTTCAGTTTCAGTTTCAGTTATTTATTTATAAGAATCTTACATCCCTAATACATCCGTAAGTCAAGTTCACAACTCACACCAGCATACAAGCACGTGCGCCAAACAAGTCTAGATGCTAGATGTGCCACTGTTGCATACTCTGTGGCGCGAGTCGAGGCATGACTGGACTCTAATGAACAACGTGAGACAGTTCCCAATGAAACAGCTGATACTATCAAAGGCCGCGAACCGGAAGAACGAACGTAAAAAAAGAATTCGAATGGACAGATTGATAATTTGCGTACTAAGTTTTTATGTTATGTTTTTAAATAACTAAAATACGAATGCAGAACAGTCATCTCTGTCTATGCAAAATTGTTACATTTACATAATTTACGAGTTATGTAATGAAAGGTAAAAAGGTTTAGTTTTAATATTAAAAAATCTAATAAAAAGCTACTGAACATTGATCTGATTCCTACAAAGAATATCACTGAATACCTCTTTTAATACTTTGAGTAGTACGAAGCAAAGTTACAATTTAGTACAAGATCTCAGAGTATTCTAAAGTTATATAATTATCATAATTTATTTTCCTAAATTAAATTATTATTATTATTATTATATAATAATAATATTAATAATAACTGGTCGGTTGCAATTGCAAGTTCCCTATACAAAAGACTTCAACGCGCTCAAACTGTTCCATCTATCTCCCCTTTTCTTTACACTGACGCAATCTAGAATTATTAATGTAGCAAAAATTTTAAAATTAAGTATATTTTTATGTGCATAAAAACATTTCTATAAGTTTCGATTGATTTGCCCGCAATCACTATTAAAGTATGTTTTAGCTTCAGCAGCTCAACTCTAACTTATTAGAGTTGAGCTGCTGAAGCTAAAACAAAAAAATAAAAGCGGTTCTTAAACCGTCGTAAATAATTACCGCTAAAATGAGATATTTTTATGAATAAGGGCATTTAAGTGTAGGTCTTAGCTCCAACAGCTGAACACTAGCTAGGTTCTAAGCTGCCTGAGCGGTGCTCGGCGGCGACGTCGGCAGTGGGTCAACAAACAAGGTCATACCATTTCTCTCAAGGGGGGGCGCGGTGGAAGGGGGGAACCTAGACGCAGCTGGACTGAATGGCCAGGCCCTGTAATTAAAGGGACGCACTTATCCAACCTACGCAACGCTAGAGATTGTGAATGAAAAGTGGGACGCGGCGGACCTATATTTGCGCATTTTTTTTTATACATTGATAAGGCAAAGTTTTTTATTGGTAAAGTAAAATAAACATTTATTTTGACAAAATAAGACACATATTATTTACAGGTTGCAAAGTAAAATCAGTTAGTAGGCAGTATTAGTAGTAGATAGGTAAAAAAATTATGTGTACTATTCGTCAAAAAAATTCGTTGCAGGTTCGATTCCCGCCTCGGGTCAAATGTTTGTACGATCTACAAATATTTGTTCCGGGTTTTCTGGGTATTTTCTATATATAATAAAAAAATATCTATCTATGTATTGTATTAAGTATACATATATCAGTCAACTTGTACCCATAATACAGCTCTGTTTAACAGCAGCTTACCTCGGGGCTAGATGATGCTGTGTGGATTGTCCAGCATTATTGTTATTATTATTCTGTTCTAGCATTTTCCAAACTTAGCTAACTAACTAAAATTATCCGGTCCTCTTTATTATATTCATTAGAAAAGGACGACAACAATTTAGTTAGTTTAGTTTGGATTATGAAGATGATGGCAAATTAAGGTGCGGTAAGGTTACCGTAGAATTAGAGACGCTTGTAAATCTAAAACTGATAGACCGCAGAAATAATTGTGTTGATACTAAATCCGCGGAAAATACAATACAATACAAATGATTCATAGCTATTCCAAAAGATTGCTGCTACTACTACTCGTAGGCTACACTGAAAACCAGCGCTGCAGACACATTATGTCTGCAGCACATGCTGAGTGGCTGCCTTTTTTTCGTCACAATAGTTAAGTTTTAATTTTTATTGTTATTTTTATTTTTATGTTAATTGTGTGGCGTTAAATAAATATTTTTCTATTCTATTCTATTCTAAGATAAAAAATGTTAACAATGATAGAAGATTATTTAGAGTTAGTTAGAGATAACCTGGTGGTCACTCTTCAGCAAGAGTCCATCTTGGTGAGTACCACCGCAGTGCAAGATATTCTACCTCTAAGCAGCAGTGTGCAAGTATTACTGTGTTTATGTTAAAAGGGTACTGTAGCAAGTGAAATTACTGAGCGAAAGAGACGTTTCGGGGTGATGAGCGCAGCGCAGTGCCACGTGGCACTGAATCTGTTGTACACAGTCGTGGTGCTGAACACCAGGCTCTTGTCAAAAAATACTTGTCATGGAGATAAAAGCTCCATAATGCCTGCCGTTTTTTTGTGTAGAATCCAACTTCATGCATATGGTGTACGTTACATCCGTGGTATCAATCCGACGCTGGCCCTAATTGATGGCTCCTGAAGTCATACCGTCTAGGGTTAACGATTCTAGAAGCTGTTGGAGAATGCAATCAACGTATAATAAGCACCTGCAAAGTTTCTGGACATTTTCCCTTGAAATGGTGTTGGAATTAATTTCCCGTTCAAGGCTGAGTTTATTGTGGTTTACTACTCAGTTAAAATTGAATACGAGCTTAGGCGTGATTGTTATTGCTTTACAATATTTAGAGTCCTGAAGATAATCTAAAGAGTACTGTTGGTTTAGTTGTAGCGAACCCGCCTTCCGATCCTAAGGTCGTGAGTTTGAAACCAGTCGTGCACCAATAATGTAAGTAAAAGTAAAGTAAAAAATATATTTATTCAATAATATCACAAGAATCATTTTGAAACGACTTAAAGCTAGGTGAATACTTAATAGATTTTTCTATTCGATTAATGATGTGCGTAATTGCCAGTGGTATCTTATGGTGGGGGGAAAACGTCGGGAAAAACGCATGTCCAAGAACTACAAGTTCGAAGTTCGAAGAAACAAGTTCGTGGTGATTAAGCCTAATCAGTCTCGCTCCAGAGTACGCCAGTGTCCCAGTAGTGGGAGCATTAGAAGGCTGCCATGATGATGATTTAGTAAGCGATTTACTGTGCTCCAAACTAATGCTAATATTGGTGTCAAAAGTTTAATTGGCCACGCCCACTGCTGAGCAGTAACACATTAACATGTTACATTGAATTACATTGTGCCTTCATTACTCATTACAATGCTGGTAGGTGATTATTCTTTTGCAACCATCCTGTAAAGTGTAGTAGGTGTTCATTGTTCAATAGGATTTAGAATAATATAAATAATGCTGCACAATCCACACAGCATCATCTAGTCGCAAGCTAAGCAGAGCTTGTGTTATGGGTACTAGATGACTGATATACACAATATAGATATATAGTTCTTATTATACATAGATAATACCCAGAACGCCCGGAACAAATATTTGCGGATCGTACAAACGTTTGTCCGAGGCGGGACGAACCCGCAACCACCGTGTCGCGGGCGGACCTTCACCCGCCGCGCCATTCGGATTCAGATTATTAATAACCTATAGAGCTAGTACACTTAAGATCATTAACCTAATGCTGGGAGATCAAAGAAAAACCAGTAGGTACCTAATTAGAATACCATTAAAAATTGTTTTTTTAATAGAAAAATCCACGAGAAAAAAGCGCGACCGAATTCGAACGACTTTAGGATCGGAAATCGGGGTCACTACCATCAGACAGACCCCCAATGCCTACTTAGGTAGGTTAGGTAGGTACTTAACAGTTACCTGGGCCCTTTATAAGACTTACGCGCCATTAAAAAAAAAAAAAAAGTAAATAGTTAGTTAGTGAGAGACTCGTGTCGCAGCTAACTGCTGCTACTACTACTCGTAGGCTACACTGAAAACCAGCGCTACACACACATTATGTCTGCAGCACATGCTGAATGGCTGTCTTTTTTCGTCACAATAGTTTAGTTTCATGTATTGTTATTTTTATGTTTATTTTGTGGCGCTAAATAAATATTTTTCTATTCTATTCTATTCATTTAGCCCCAAACTCTAAACTAAACAAAGCTTGTAGTTACAGTTGTGTAAAAAGGTCCTACAAACAACTGTGGATTCAAACAAGTTTAAATCTTATTTAATATCTCTAAATCTAAATCTCTAAGTCTAAATCTTATTTATCCCTTCTTCCCCACCTTATCTCAAACAATGTTTTGAATTTATGCATCTCTCTCATTCCCTTAATCTGCGCTCCTCTGCTACTCTCCAGTTAAAGACTCCTGTCCATAATTCAATGTTTTTCACCAAATCCTTCACTGTACACGCGATCCGTTTATGGAATGACTTACCTGTTCCCATCAGGCATTCTAAATCTCTTCCAATTTTTAAAAATGAGGTTTTTAAGCTCTTTATTGCATCTAGTACATCCCAGTAGATTACTATCATCCTTAATATTAATTTGTCGCACTTCATTCTTGTTTACTTCTCCTGTGTCCTATGTGTTATCACTTAGCTTTGTATTGTTTAGACATATTTATTTATTTATTTATATTATAAGTAGTTTGTTATTTATTAAGTATATTTATTTATAATTTTTATAAGAACATATAAAATTATTCTGCAGGTTTATTTAGTTTGCTATTTTTCATTATTATTTTATTGTAACACCTCCTCCCCTCATTTGCTTATAATCCAGTCCATCCTAAGGTTGCCTGGTAGAGATTGCTATTAGCAATAAGGCCGCCCATTGTACCACCACAAATTTATTTAATTTTATTTTTAGTTTTAACTGTTTCTTTTCTTTGGTGTAACAATAAAGAGTTTTCTATCTATCTTCTATCTATCTAAATCCTGAAGAATTCCACTAAATCAACAAATTATAAGCTTAAGCAATCGCAGCACTTTTGAGCAAAATTAAGCTCGCCAAACATCTAATTCCCACAAATTCAATTACCAAAACGAATGTGCTCTTTCGTTAGTGTTTGTTTTGCTCTCAATGACCACTTAACAAGCTCAGTCCATCACTAGATGTGCATAATCATAAGCCCCCCCCCCCCTCGCCCCCCCCCCTGAAACACTTCCGCGGCACACATTCCTAAATCAACCGGATTCAAACCTACATTTTTCGGCAAACAGCTACACGCTACTTTCAACCCAACACCAACGCGGTAAGAACTAAACTCCGTTGTGGTGAGTGCGGCAAGGAAAATAGCATCCTATGAAGAAAGTTTGAAGGTCGATATTAGGTGGAGAGACGGAACATGAATGAATTTAAAACGGTATGCAGCCGTGAGTTTAAATTCGGACAGTTTTTTAAAGGCTTCTCCGCGTTTCTTGCCAGGCCTTTTACAACTTTCGGGCTTGGTAATAAGGTTGGCTCTACTTTGGTCGGTTTAGTAGGTTTGCGAGTATGTCACGCCAAAGTTTGCATACGAAGCGTGGAGGATCGTGGATTCGTGGGGCTTGGGATTGTGTGAATATGTGATGTGCATTATCTTGACTTTTACTATCTATTGTTGTTTTTTTGCAAAAAACTAGTAGGTATGGTTCTCACAACGGATCTCGGCCGTCGTGAAATTAGCCGTTTCGATGCGCAATAGAGCTTTTTCAAACTATTGTCTTTTCGCATCACAAACGGCTAACTTCACGGAAGCCTAGATCGCTGTGCGAACTATACCTAGGTCCTACGTTTGTATTTATTTCTGCTTCTCATGGCGTAGTCGACTTCATGATATAAATTAAAAATTACTATTAAATTAAAATTATTTACTATTAAATACATTCTTAAACGAATAGTATAAAATATAGTTAGCCCTGTTGAAACATAATATAAAAAAAAAAAAAAAAATTATTTCTAAAATTAAATCTTTATAATAAAATCCAGATATAAAAAGTTGTTCCTATGGATCATTGAAGCAGCGTGGCAACGTTCTGCGGGTCAGTACTTAGATGGGTGACCGTCAGTGGTAGTTTCATAGCACTTCACAAGCGGGGCGCGTGGAACTGGCGTAAATTTACCAAGTTTAGGACGTTTCCTTGTGATATGATTAAAATCTAAGTAAAGATAATGTTTTACTTTAGGTACTTTACTTCTGTGCTTCGGAGGGCACGTTAGATGGCCTAACCTTCGGGCGACCTATGAACCTCGAAAAGCCTATGAAAAACCTAGTAAGTACACTAAGTACCTCCTACTAGATAGGTGGTAGGTTCGTTTACTCCCACCTGTTCTGTTGAGTAGTTCTGTTGACAGAACGTTAGGTAGCAAAATAACCTACCACAAAAAAGTAGGTAGGTAACCTACCAAAATTAGATAAATTAAAAAAACTAATTTTTGATTCGTTTCCTTTAATACACACGTAAGTATTTTTAAAAAATACCCGAAAGACCCGACACCCAACAAAAAATAATTGTTACAAAATGAAAACAATCGCAACTAATCAATATAAATCTCTGAAAAAATCAACAATACACATTTCTAGTCAAAAATAGATCTTATAATAGTTAAAATAGGACTTTAATTATTTGATCACTATAAAATAAGGTTTGTGGCCATGCGGATATTCGCAGTTTATTATTGAGTGGATATGAAATGATTAAATACGCTAAATAATTTATTCATTAATTATCAACTTATTTAATCTGATTTTATGGAAGTTTGATTTAATTAGGTACCTACTTATTGTAAAAAAACTGATTTACTTACTTAAAATACTGTTAAGTACCTACTTCAATTCAAAAATTACTTGTAAGGTAGGATAGATGGTGTTTGGAAATGATTAATTTCATGAGGTCATTTACATTTGTCAATGGCTCAACATTGAAAAGCAAATACTAACTGAAAGTGAACAAATTGTAGGTGAATACTTAGATACGTACCTACCTACATAATAAAATACTTAAAAAGACTGAACATTCATGATTTAAATTAGTTTGGTACTTATAGGTATCCGCAATTACCACTTTGAAAACTATTTTATCAACTGATGGTCTTATATTATCAATACAAAACTGTAATAGCACATTTCAAAGGCAACTTATCTCTAAGTCAGTCGATGTAAAAAGTTAAAACTCACCAAATTACATTATTTGGCAATCGCAAGAAATACACAAATCTATTAAATACCATGATATAACGACAATACTCAGTCAATACAACATATGTACGAATGTCAGTCAAATCTAAGAAATACTTATGTGATTACAAAATATCTTTCTACACTCGATTGTAGAGAATATTCATTACAACAAAATTCTTAACTAAATTCCCGTTGCGCAACAGCGCCATCTTCTAGCATCTTATCGAACTACGTACAACAAACTACGCAACCCTATGCCGCTCGGACAAAATAACCTTTAATAATCATAAAAGTTCTAACAAAAATTATCTTTGCTTCATAAACGCCGAATAGTATTCTATAGCATTAATTTCTGCTCCAAAGCGGCCCAGAGTGGGTCCAACGGAGCCTCGCCGTAAGTGGAGTTATAGTTGTAGTTGTTGTCTTGCACAACAGATGGCGGTGTCTCGCCGAAGATGACGTAGTCCGCGGCCGGAGCCGGGGGCGCGAGCGAGTGCGCGCGCCGCCGCCCGGAGGCCATGCGCACGCTGCGCATCATTGCTGCTGATTTTATGCGCTCTGCAAGTAGACAATACCATTAACTTACTAAGATCCTTGCTATGAGTCAGTGGCCAACTCTGGTGACAGAGTTTCTAGGCCGCCCGAAGGCCTCTGTCATGGCCTAACAACTTTAAAAAGGCCGGGACCGACTGCTTTACGTGCCCTCCGAAGCACGGGAGCGCTCAGTTGAAATTGCCACTGGCGGTCACCCATCCAAATGATGACTACGAGGAACATTGCTTAATTTCGTTGATCTGTTAGGAGCAAGTTAGCCAGCTACGTCACGGTTGGTATGTAATGTACCTACGGTTAAAATACTTAGGGTGGATTCGTCCAAAAGTCAGGATAAGATAAGCTATACTAGAGTAACTATATAAGTATAAATTTACTCCTTGTTTTTACTCTCAGATACAAATAAGGTGAAGTGGATTGGGCATAAAAAACCCTATGTAAGAAATAATAATCTTTATAAAGTTCTCTCGGCGGATCTAGGCTTCCGTGAAGATAGCCGTTTGTGATGCGCAAAGACAATTTAGTTAGAAAAAGCTCTATTTAACTTTAACTAAGTGGGCGGAAACGTCGCGACGTTTCCGCCCACTTTATGAGTTTCTCAATACACAATCATTTTTTTTTAATAAATGCTGGACAATCTACACAGCATCATCTAGCCCCAAGGTAAAGGATCTTTGATTAAAGACTAAGAGTAAGAGACTTTGATTTAAGAACTATTCCTACATTCCGACGAATAATTGATAATGATTACCATTTTTTTATTTATTTCATTACATTAAATTCTGCCAACCTTGAATTATATAAATTTACACTTAGGTCCTAACCTTTTTAATAATTACAATGTACATAAGAGACCACAGTTACCCAACCAAGAAGAAACCAACCCAAAGAAGAGCCCCAACCTCTGTAATAAATTGAAACTGTAACTTAAAAAAAGCATATTATGTTTTATTGATTTAGTTAATAGATGGATAGGTGTTCTATCAGTATCTGGCGTGTGACGTGTGTGTGGCGTAGGTACCTTCGTTGGTGGAGAGCGGGCAGTACTTGATGGTGTGCGCGGCGTCCCCCGTGGCGCCGCAGCGCGCGCAGCGGAAGGCGCGCAGCACGGGGCACGCCACGCGCCCGCGCGCGTCCTTCAGCACGTGCGACCGGTAGTACGACTCGCGCTCCCCGTTGTTCTTGCAGAACCGACACTCCTGCGCAGCAAGACACCGAGCGATTCAGAGGGTTATACCACACCCCGGCTAGGCTACTCTTAATCTCAATAATATGTATGAAGCAAACACGTCGCAATCACCACACGCATAGTTGGTGTACGTAAACGGTGCTGTTGTATGTGTGAGTGTCACGGTTGTCCCCACTCAATTATAGCAAGAGCGAGATAGCATACTTTGCTCGCTCTGGCATGCGCGCGCTTGGACCTACACATAATCAAAAAAAAGCGTGCCAGCCTTTAGCTAGTGCCGGCGAAAGATGCCGTATGGTACCGCCAAACTCGCGACCGGGTTGAGGTAAGTAATACCGGTGGGAGTGGCATGTGACCAACAAACGAAGGGAGCGTTGCCTTGTATTAATAAAAAATAGGTTTAAAAAAAGAGGCGTTCCATTCGCGACCGGATCAACAATGAGATGAGAACTAAGAACAATGAGTGCCTGCATCGACTTAATATAAATCTATGGGTAAGAACAAACCTGGAAGAGCTTGGTGCGGTTCTCATGGTGCAGCTGGCGCAGCAGCGTCTGCAGCACGGCGGGCGGCAGCGAGCCCAGCACGCGCGCCTGCTCCGCCGTCAGGCCGGCCGGGACACCAGCCACCGGGGCCACGCTCACGCCCCGAGGACTGAACGGAGCCGGCGGTGCTTCTGGACAAGGGAATGGTAAACATTTTTGTTGATAAATGTCAGTCTAACATTGTTTCAATTTTGCTTTTGGGCTTGTGGTTACCCATCTGTAGTAATTTTCACTTAAAACGGGATATTTACCATGATTTGTGAGTTTTATTGATTCCCGATATTTCGGCGCAGTTACATGCACCATGATCACGGGAGAACTAATAAAACTCACAAATCATGGTAAAAATCCCGTTTTAAGAGGCCTTTCCAAGATTTAGCGATATAACTCATGAAGTTCGCGTGAATGTATCTTTATATAGTATAAGTAATAGCGCGCGCGACGAGGAGCGATACGTCTTCCCTCCATAAGCGCTCAGCGCGGTTTGAGAGTCGCTGCTTCGATCGATATGATTATAAGTGCGCTAAGGTTTGATTTTAAAAAATTCGTATTAAAAAAAGTCAATGCGATTAGACTATTTTCTTTGTTGTATTTATTCAATAAAAACTTAAACTTTAATTAAGCAGGTGTATTTTTATTGTAAACTTCTTACTTTAGCAGAAATAACAAGCGTAAAATTGGGAAAAGTACTCGTTTTTTAGACCGTCTTTTTTCAAAAATATTGAACTACCATGCTGTATTTTTCTCTATTTACTTAAATTTTAAAACTGTGATTATTATAATTGCATTTTTGGAAATATTATTTACTTATTTATTAACTCTGTTATTTCATAGAAAAAATGATCGAAAGTTGACTGGAATTGCTCATTTTAGGAAACATGCATTACTAATTATTTTTTTAATCAGTTATGTCTTGAGTTAATTGATATTTGCTCTGTTGGCTTAAATTTTAAGGGATAAAGCTTTTATTTGTTTATATTTTCGTTAAAATATCTTCAACACACGAGCCACAATAGTGTTCGAAACTTCACGGGCTACAAGAAAATTCAAGGATTGTCAAGGATAGGGCTCTTAAGTGAAAATTATGTTAATAACCATGATAGTTTTAAAAACTACATCTGCAGTAACTTCCGTAGTTGGGTGTTTCTTCCTATGCCCTAAGTGTAACATATTTTGTTAGGCCGTTTGCCCCTCTCAGAAGTGCCAAGTGGCGAGACTTAACAACCAATGCCAAATAACAATGCCTTCACTTTATATTTATTTAAACATAATGCACACTAGAAAACATATATTAAAATATACAAAAAATTGTGACATTCATGGTTATGCGACAAGGAAAAAACATAAACTTGTTTTACCTACAACAAGGTTGACCAAAGTTAATAAATCTTTCATTATGAATTGCGTTAGATTCTACAACAAATTACCAGAACATGTTATTAGCCTCAATGAAAACCAATTTAAAAATCTAGTCAAAAATACACTGCAAGAAAAAGCATACTATACAATTGACGAATTTCTCTTAGATAAGGATACTTGGAATAATATTGTAAGCAGTGAGTGACCAATGATACTTAATGTAAATAGATATCTACATAGTTATTATGATTATTGTGTTTAGTTTAATTTCTTATATTAATAATTTTTTTATGTTTATTAGGGGCATAGGTAATTAGAGAATATTCATGTAGCTGTTAAGTTTTAAATTTAAATGTATCGTTTACAATATTACTAATTTGACTTTTCTAAGTGCATTGTAATTGTGCCTAATGAGAAATAAACGAATTGAATTGAATTGAACCGGATATACGGTTACAGCTCATGAATCCCAGTCTCTACTTCTCTATCTATGATATATCTATGATTATGTACGCTTAGATCTTTCCTAACGGATTTTAATGCAGTTCTTATAAAAAAATAGAGTGATTGAAGTGTAAGCTTTCAAGAACAGTTTAATCTCCCGTGCTAACCAGGGTCGCTAGTACAAATTAGGTATAATCGAACTTACCATCAAATATAGGAGTGGACGTGGTGAACTCCATGGGCTCTTGTCTAAACTGCGCAGGCGCAGGCACCGGCAGCCGCGGTGCCGGGCTGCGCTCGGGCGCCGGCCATGACTTCTGCCGGACATAAGCACTGCTGGGTCCCATGCCTGACAATTCTGAGAAAATACATAGGTTTTGATCACGCCATAGTGATCCTCTGCCAGCCGGATCCATCGCTCTCCCACTGCTCATACAATGTCGTCCGACCATTACATTTCGATACATAGCTATAGTTCGCACAGCGGATCTAGGCTTCCGTGAAGTTAGCCGTTTGTGATGCGCAAAGACAATTTAGTTAGAAAAAGCTCCCTTGCTCATCGAAACGGCTAATTTCACGACGGCCGAGATCCACCGTGAGAACTATACCTATCTTTTTATATTAAAATAGTACTCAGCAGTAATGTCTTCTCATATAAAAAAATAGATTGCTGTGCATTGGGCTCGCTAAAACTCGAGAACGGCTGGACCGATTTGGCTAATTTTGATCTTGAAATGTTTGTAGAAGTATAAGGAAGGTTTAAACGGTGGAAATTATGAAAAAATTGCGACAAAAGTAACGTGAGTGAAACCGCGCCGGGTCAACTAGTTACAAATAAATTATTCGTGAGATAATAGTAGTTTTAATGAAGATGGAATAAAATTTACTTGAGCGTAAAAAATAACAACTAACCGGAATGTTTACCCCAGATCCTATCTTCATCCGGGTTGTAGGGCGAGTCGGAGCCATTCATTTGGAACTCCCGCATCACGTCTTCCAGGGTGCACCTCCCCATTACCACTGGGAAAACCACAACAATATAGCTTTTAGAGAGTAGTAGAGTTCTTTGTGATAGAGCTCGTCCGGGGAAGAACTACCACCATACCTTACCTACCTATTTCTGCCAAAAATCCTGTATTCCGGTTCGAAGGGTATGGTTTCCGGTGAAATTACAGGCACATAAGACTTTCTCTCTAACGTCTCAAGGTGGTAACACGCAAGTGATATATAAATGATGTTGCAAGCGTACATAGGCTACAGGAACCGCTTACCATCAAGTGGGCCGTACTCTTGGTTGCCACTTTAGTTTAGTGTTAAGTACTTATATTAAAAAAAAGATTAAATTTATAAAGATCAGTGAAACGTAAATACCAATTAAATAAATAGGTAACGTGTAATTGCCTTGGTAAGCTTGTGTTTTTTACAGAGCTACAACCTTCACAACGCTTCACTCAAAACACAAACGCATAACGTCACACTGACTTTTTGTGGGCCAATAATAAACAGTGTGACGTTTTGCCCCTACCTTCCCCTAAAACTTTTTATAGATTGGCATAGGTAGATAAGGTACCTAACCTTACAGTAGCACTTACGATCTGAATAACTGGAAGACTTCTGACTTGGGCGGTCCATGGTCTGCTTTGGCGGGAACGAGGACCATCGAATATCCTGCTGACTCGCCCACGATGACTGCGAAAAGAAACCATTGATAACATTGATTGAAAGGGCTTTGCCGCTTTGCCCTTCTAAGTACCTAGTACCTGTTATAACCTAAACCTACTAGGTAGGTACCTACTCCGTTCCAACCTTTTTATGAATAAATTTAGGTAAATAAAAGGTACCTAGGTTTTTTTTTTTTTTTTTATACAACTAAAGTGGCAACCAAGCGTACGGCCCACAAGATGGTAAGCGGTTACCGCAGCCTATGGACGCTTGCAATACCAGAGGTATCACTCGCGGGTTGCCACCTTGAGGCTAAGATCGAAAGCCTCATGTGCCAGTAATTTCACCGGAAACCATACCCTTCACACCGGAACACAGCAATGCGAGCATTACTGCTTGGCGGCAGAAATAGGTATGGTGGTAGTCCTTCCCCGGACGAGCTCTATCACAGAGAACTCTACTACTCTTAAAAATACTCTAGGTATAATATAATAGTTAAGTAGGCTTAGAATAACAAACAAGCATAGTAGTTTATTCTAATCTTTGGTAGGTAGGTACCTAACCTACCCTACCACATACCTAACTACCTACCTAAGTACGTCATACATACAGTTAGTAGTGATACTACATACCTACCTACTAAGTAGGTAGGTACACTTACCTACTTATACTTACTTAAATAAAGAGTACCTACCTACCTATAGCTCTCAGCTCAAGGACAAGGACAAAACACTGAACCTACCCTGGTATTTGGGTAGGTAAGTAAATAGCCTTTGCCTAATAAGTGCGATTTACATTAGGTCAGTGACTGACTCTCAATGAAGTCAGTGCTGACTTTGAGAACTGTTTTTATCTTTTTACAACGGGTCAGTCACTAACTACTGACCCGACAGTGTTTTTACATTACGTCAGAGTAGCGGGTCAGCACTGATTTTGCTCGAATTTGGAGTCAGCCAGCACTGACTTGGCTAGGTACTGACTCAATGTAAATCATACTTTAGGTAGGTAATTAACTTACTAAAAAAATTGCTAGCTTAACTACTTAGGTACATGCAGTCCTACCAGTCCTACCCTATTTTTAAATATCGAACAACAATGAACAGCTAACCCACATAACACCAATAGCATTTCAAGGTTTCAAATTAATCAATCAACTTCAAAATAAAAAAGGTTTCTACGGGCAAGTCAAGTGATTTACCTACACAAAATAGAAGAATCAACAAAAAAATATGAACTTGTCAGCACTTGACACAGCATAGCCGACCCGCAGCTAAATCTACGAAATGTAATAAATTGGATTAATTTACTATTTACTTTGCTAAAATACTTAGGTATCTAACTTTTTTAAGAAAACAAAAATATAACTCACGGAACTTGATGAACTACCGCTTCCGTAATCGCTGTAGTTATTATTTAAACCCATTTTATATTTCCAATCACTGAATTAAATTTGCTGTGACGTAAACCGTGCTCTCTTCACCCCGCCAACAACGGGAATGAAAAGAGAAAGAAAGAAACAAAGGTTCCTGCTGTCCTGCCTGCCTGACTGCTCCTGCACTCATTTTCTTGCGCCTGATTGGACGATTTTTTGCTTGGATCAGCTAAATGATTGTGTTGTTGTGTGGTGTGTGTGCTATGTTTTGGTTAATAGCCACAGAATAAAATATAGGTGCCAGTGGCTCAGGGTTGGATTTAGTAGTCTAATATATTTTTTTTTTAGGTCAGTATAGTTCGCACAGCGGCTCTAGGCTTCCGTGAAGTTAGCCGTTTGTGATGCGCAAAGACAATTTAGTTTGACAAAGCTCCATTGCGCATCGAAACGGCTAATTTCACGACGGCCGAGATCCGTTGTGAGAACTTTATGTGACAAGATAATCAAGGCGCCCACCACCCGATGTTATTAAGCATCACTAAGCACGACTATTACTGATGCAGTGCCACCCAAAGCTTAACGTTTTTAAGTGTTTGCGTGGCACTGCACTGCTCTTATCACCCCGAGACATTGTTGTTAAGTCTATTTAATTACTTAGGCGAGATTTATAATATTTTGAATAAAATAAAACTACAAAATACAGCAATTCACCATAAAAGGCCCTCTAGGCTCTATGCCTCAAGGTGGCACGCTTGCAATACCAGAGCCCGCGAGTGGTACCTCTGGGCTATGGTATTGCAAGCGTCCATCATAGGCTGCGGTAACCACTTGCCATCTTGTAGGCCGTACGCTTGGTTGCCACTTCAGTTGTATAAAAAAAAACACCAATCAGAGCATCTTGGTTCTCTGATTGGTAGCAAACAAAATTGCAGAATTTTGTACCTTCTTACTAAATAGATACTTATTGTCAACACCGCTGTCACTCCGCGACTCAGCGCGTTTTACGTGAATTTTAAAATTAAAATTCAAATCGCATTTTTTACTACTTTAAGTAGGTACCTTGCCTACCAGTAATTTCTGGAATATTAAGTTATTTTTTGCTAAAGTCGATACTCCTGAACATATTAGAACGGTTTATCAAAATCAGTCATCATGCTTCTAAGGGTAATGACAAGCACTGGGGATTCTCCCAACCAAATAAACAATAATTTGGGTCTGAATCTAACCTGCCTGCGGTGGCTTTTGAGTTTTGAGTGTTTGTGCGGGTCGTTTGAAATATAAGAAGACCATAGTACCTATTAACATTTAACACCACGTCACCTTATAGGTATGTAGTGCTTACTTATGTAGGTTAGGTACCTACTTATAGATTTGATGTTTTTATGACCCATCCTACCAATTTATAATCGTCTCTTTATTGGCCGCTTCTTCGATCAAAAGGGCCGCTTGCCGCCAAAGGGCTAATCAAAGCCCAGTCTGTCTTGTCTAGATAAACATAGACATATGTTGCCTATGTAGAATAACATTTATTTCAAGCAATCGCTTCTTATTGTCATGGCCTTAGACTAACAACACGGAAAAACGGTGTAGGTATTGTGTGGTCAAAGGCTGCTGTAAAACACCACGTATATAATCACATAAATCGGAATACGGCAATATTCCGATTCCTGTGTATATAATCATTATTCACGTTGTACCGAACCCTACCTCAAGCGAGGAAAACTACCTCACCGTAAAAGCTAATAATGTATCAAAGTAATACATTAAAATAGTAGTAGAAATATTGAAGAAATATCGTTGAAATGGCCACGTGATCGTCTAGTAGTAAAAGGTAGGACCTAACTTGTGTTCCGTATTAGTAACCTAAATTCTTTTTAAAAGTGATCAAGTCTTGTCTACTGCGATACTTATTTTATAATTGTCTACTTCGTTACCTATTTTATAATTGTCTACTGCGTTACCTACCTCGTCTAATATTGTACCTAAATACAGGAATGTCTACTGTGTTACCTATATTTATTTATTGTCTACTGTGTTACTTGCTTCGTATAAATATCAAACTAAAGTCTAATACCGAACGTACGTCGAGATAGCATACTTCAGGCTATTGTACCTCAGGCTATCGTACATCGGGCTAACATACCTTTTATATTATCAAGATGAATGAAGATGATGATTATAAATAGAAACGGCTATAAGGATCATAACATAAACCTTATAGGATCAGAGCACCGCCCCGCTCAGATCAATGGGCTCGTCTCCAAACTGGACACCCTCTTCCGTATCATGAAATATTATCATGGAAATTATCATGGACATCCTAGTGACTTGGATGCCCATCGATAATTCTGGGAAACAGAAACTATATCTGTAAAACTCTACGTATTTCAACTTCAAGTCTGTCATGTATGTCTACAAGGGACAAGAGGGCTTTATCTTTTAGCAAGTCCAAGTCGAAGGTCCGTCAGTCTTTATTGCCTCTCCAGTAATCCTGCATCTAGAAATGCAACTTGGCACTTGGAGAGGTCCGTTCTAACTACCCTACCTACTTACCTGCCTGCCTGCCTACCTACCTACCTACCTACCTACCTACCTACCTACCTACCTACCTACCTACCTACCCATCTATCTATACAGGCTTTTTAGAAAGTTTTGGAAGAATAATTTAGTTTAGAACTTTCCAGAATAGCTTAGTTTTCTGACAGTGAAAATATCATAAAATCGGCGTTACTTAACCTTTGCAGAATGAACCAAATTCAGATATATAATTTGTATTGTTAATGTCGTGGTAACTCCGGTCAGGACTTCGAAGAGGTAGCTCACCATCCGTGAACAGGTCTGGGTATTGCTGGTGGGACTTATACTGCCCAAAAGTCCGACGTAAGATATACCAAGCGAACTTAACGTAGCTTACCAGTTGTACATAGACTGGATTATGGTTACACCGGTCGAGACTTTAGTAAGGTAGCTCACCATCCGTGAACAGGTCTGGATATTGCTGGGTGGGACTTATTCTGCCCAAGTCTGACGTAGGATAAACCAAGTGAACTTACCTCGTTCACCAGCTGTACAGTCTGGGTATCGCCACTAGGACTAAATACGTCCAAAAGCCAAAGAAGAATTTAATATTGGTAGAATTCAGTTCACTGTCTGCATTGATCTAAAACAACACAATTTAATATAATAAATTCAACATCAAGATCAAACCCAACCATTCCTTCAATTTAGGTAAATATTTAAAACCTTATAAAAATAGCCCTTAGTAATTACTGGTTATTTCAAATGTACAAATAAATAGTAATAAGCCAATATCGAGAATTTCACTGAAACTACGGCAATTCCGTATCCGGACTTTCTAGCTTACAAACTCTTCAAAGGGCACTGAATCGATTCACGCTTTTTGTATTTAAATTACAATTAGTCTACAGCTGATAATAATGTGTTTGAATCAAATATTTTGAGATTTTTTAGCCGATAATTTTCAATTTGTTATTTTTCACGACCTGACAGCCTGCCTACCAGAATTCCTATCCCATATTTCTTTTTGACATCTACCAACTAAGTACTAGTTCTCTACAGCTGTCTAGTAATGAGTTTTGAATATAATGACAAATAAGATTTTAATGTTTGTTTGAAAGCACTACAGATTGTTTTAGAAATCTTAAACGCCCCAATAATAAAAGTTCAAAGGCCTCCTAATCTATGTTTGTGAATAGAACGAAACTAGGCATAGGCTGTTTCGTTACAACGTATAATACATAGGCTGCTCACGCAAATATCAATTGTTTTGTGAACACTTTTTTGGAAATAATTTTAAATGAAACTATCATTCTACGTGTTGTTATTCTAAGGTCATGGCCATCATCACATCATGTATGGGGAATTGGGAATACGTCACGCACGTCTATTGGCTGTTATGATGATGATGGATGATTATTAATAGGTAGGAAATTAGAATTTGTTCTTTACGATTGTTGTAATATAGGTACCTATCTACGTCGCGTCGTAGTACCTATTACTACGCTTCGAACACTACGTAGGTAAGTTCCGTATCAAAGATAATGGTAGGTAGTCAAAGTTACGTAGGTAGGTACCTTCTTATCTTTTAGCCAAAGACCTAGGTACCTATCTGTAGTGTATTGATTACAAACACGATACACTTTTTTTTTTATACAACTGATCTATCCCCGTGAGTCTGAACTTTTGCGTTGGGTTGAGTCGGTCAAGAGTAGGGCATCGGAACCGGTTTTTCCCGGTTCCAAAAGAACCGGGAATTCCCGGTTAAGACCAATAGTTAGCGACCACGTATCAGTGCCTTATAGACTTCTATCTTGAAGCTCTGTGGTATCTGTGATGAGAAAATATGCCGTAACTACCCGAACGCGTGAATGTGAGTTAAATTCGACCGACACGGCTGACTTCTTCATCGAAGTTGGACCTACTCGTACCTAGTGGAATCACCTGACCCACATAAACATAGTGGTCAACAACAGTGGTACGACAGCGACATGAGCATTTGACATGATAATTGTCATGCCTATGTTTATTTTGAGACCCACCTGTTAAGATACGGCATTAAGGTCTCTGAGCATAGTGCCAAGGTCTTCCAGCGAGTCCGCCATGATGACGGACGACCTATATCATCGGCTAATCAAAGATGAGTGATGTTGATGTCATACCCGTTCCAGTGCAGAAGCTTACAAACATCTTCCAATGCAGAGGTGAACACTTTCGGAGAAATAACGTCGCTCTGTCTCACCCCCTTTTGAAATTGGATAAAGTTCGTGCTCTGATCCTGAAGACGGATAAACTAGTGGCCTTACTATACAGATACTTCAACACTTTGATAAACTTATGGACAATTTGGCATTGCTGTAAAGACCTCAACACTACCCAGGTATCGAATGCTATTCTGTAGTTCACATACGCTAGACATAGCGGCTGAATATACTCCTCGGTTTACTGTATAATCTACTGGCGTATGGGTATGGTCTTGTGTTCTAGAAAACAGCTTATAGACGTGGCTGAGAATCGAAATGGGTCTATAATTCTTCAAGAAGATACTGACTGTCCCCTTTCTAAAAGAACAGTACCACTACACCTCTGTTCCATGCCTCTGGCGTTGTACCACTGTCCTCTCAAGGGTAACGGAATTAAGGACCTTCAGTACCGGTGTTCCATCCGATTTATTTATGTATTTATTTATTTAAGTGGACTCCCTTTTCCGCATTTGGACGCGCATTTGGTCCGTTGTGCGTGGGGAGCTGGCTATGCGTGAAGCCAGCCTAACTCCTCCCAGAAGCACAGAAGTTTCCTGGGGTCTTCGCAGGCTTCGAGGAGTGACCTTGGTGTTCCAAGGATTTGTGTGCGTTGAGTGGCTACTCCCACGCATTCCAAGACTACGTGGGCAGCTGATTCTTCTTCGGCTAGACAACCAACCAGTTCCAACGCGCCCATGCCGTAAAAGAACTGGCAACAACACTGGCTGGGTTCCTATCGCTTTTTTGGCATGACCCTTGCTATTGTTATGGATTCCAAGTAGAGTTGGAGCACATTCGTCCTAAGCTTTTTTATCATCTAGGTAATCGGTTGTTTTATAGTAAGCTTTTTAAGACAGATTTTGTTTAATTAAGTTTTTAAATTTGACAATTGATAAGTTTTGTATGTCGCTTGGGACTTTGTTAAAGAAGCGTACACATTGCCCTTTAAAAGATTTACTGACCTTAGTGCGCCTAACTGTGGGAACAGCGAGTTTATTTTTATTTCTAGTATTAACATTATGATTATCACAATTTTTTTTAAACAGATTAATATTTTTGCGAACATACATAAGATTTTCATAAATATATTGACAGGGTACTGTCATAATATTGATTTCTTTGAACTTATCTCTAAGTGATTCTCTGGGACCCATGTTATAAATTGCGCGAACAGCCCTCTTCTGCAACACGAATATGGTGTTAATATCTGCAGCACTCCCCCACAACAAAATACCGTAAGACATAATGCTGTGAAAGTAGCTGAAATAAACTAGTCTGGCTGTATCGACGTCGGTGAAATGACGGATCTTTTTGACTGCGTATGCTGCAGAACTAAGTCTCTTCGACAATTTATCTATGTGTGGGCCCCATTGCAGTTTATTATCTAAGGTTATGCCTAAGGTATACTTTAAGGTGATTATATTTATTTTCCACTGGGGGGTTCTCTAAAATGTCACTAACCTGCGCTAGTTCGTCCCTACCCAGCTTAGCTATAACTAATTGAAATCTGTGCAAGTCACCTGGCTTTTGTGGTGCGACTATGGTTTAAAATTGGTGGAACAACAGTCGCGACTCACTTGTCCAAAAGGCTGATATCCTCGAGCTGATGGTGATTGCTGTGACGAGGCTAGATGACTGCGTAAACGCCGCATCCTCTGGTTCACGCTCCATGGTGAGCGTGGTGTCATCAGGGTTGATAGTCATGTTAAAACCACTTGAGTTTATAAAAGTTTTAGAGTTAATTAGTTAATTGTTCACTAATCACGTCGGGGTCACCAATTTAGCTTTTCCCTATACCTACCTAGGATTGGTTAGTATTTATAAAGGCAAGTATAGGGTGCTAAAATAAAATAAATGTTATTTGATTAATGTGCGTGTAATGTCAATATGTCAAAGTGATTACAGGCAGTTTAGTTAACGAGATGTATTAGAGGTATTCACATCTGGCGCAGTAGGAACAGACTGTAATCAAATCAGTGGTGCAAGCCTATATAAGGGCTAACTTACAAAAATATAAACAATAAGTGGTATGAATGTAGCTATAGATGCAAGTTCACGCTACATAGTCAACAAAATGCTCTAACTGCCTTGGTTGGTTGGTACCTACCCTACCACAGAACACATACATGAGTATTTAGGTGTGGTGTGTGTGTGTGTGTAAGTGTACCTACCTCACTAATTCATCATAAATGTATCTACCTACCTACCTACATAAGTATAGTTCTCTCGACGGATCTCGGCCATCGTGAAGTTAGCCGTTAGTTTCAGTTCACTAGAGCTCTATTGCGCATCGAAACGGCTCACTTCACGAAGGCCGAGATGCATAATGCAATGGCACACAAGACAGGATTTATTATTGCTAGCTAAGTAGGTAGGTACCTATTTACTAAAGTTAGCGCTGTGTTAGCTAAATTTGTAACACTTATTGTTTTAAATTGCATGTTTTTCTTAAAAAATATTTTCCTTTCCGCACACAATAATGAACTTTGAAATGAAATGAAACAGTGACATCTTCAGTCTTCAAAAGGAACCAAGTTATGGCTTGAAAACAAAGCCGGTCGCTCGCAGACATTTTAGGGTGTTATAGCCTTCCGATCCTAAGGTCGTGGGTTCGAATCCGGTCGTGCACCAATGGATTTTTACGAAAAATTGATGTGCGCAATGCCAGTGCTCATACGGTGAAGGAAAACATCGTGAGGAAACCGGCATGTCCAAGAACTAAAAATTCGAAAGACATGTGCCATCCATCAATCCGCATTGGGTCCGCGTGGTGGATTAAGACCCAATCACTCTCGCTTGAGTGTAGGCCAGTGTCCCAGCAGTGGGAACATTAGAAGGCTGCCATGATGAGGTAAGTAGGTACCACCTATCCTACCTAGCCAGTCCCTGATTCAAATTTTGTGTGGTCTTGGTCTACTACCACAAGCCTAGGTGTCGTGTCAAAGATCTAATGGAATAAACCTTAAACCTGGGTACTTGGTAATAAATTATCGCTTCGTGTGTTGGCCTGTCTCACACTCGAGTCAACTGACTGACCGACCCTCTCCGGTAGGCGGAAAATAAGAATAAGAAAATATTTATTGTTTAGCTGATAAGGACGGGCGGTCGCGGCCGCCGGCCGCGCCGGCTCGAATAAATGCTAGCTTAAATAAATTATCGATTTGCTTTGAAATTAAAGGGTTGAAAATACTCGGCACAATAAAAATGATTTGAGTTTTTGTTCAGTCAACACACAGTAGGTGGCGGTAACTTACCTAAGGGCGTATTACACTATCATTTGGCTTGGATCATTTAAATGATCATATATTTGATCCAAGATAATAATTGACTATTTGAGTCATAACTGTGTATTACCTATTCTATTTTAGGTCGTATGTGGTTGCAATGGAGAACTTGACTTGACTTCTTTGTATGTGGCTTCTTGTCGACTCGACAGATTGATGGATGACAGTGACAGGTGTCAGGTATTGACGTCAGGGTTACCAGATCTCAAAGAATTCGATTTGCCAAAAGACATCGTAATTTTTAGTATGGTTTGTTTTTTGTTCTTTCAGCAAGATTATGCAAGTCTATAATTAGAAAAAAACTACATTACATTATTTGAAACATATTAACGAACAAGAAATTGAAAACTCTTTTTTTATATTTGCTTTTAAATACCTAGTAGAAAAAAAAAAAAAAAAAACTGGCAACGCTGTTTCTATGACCATCTCTCAGCAAATGTCAAAAATCTATGATCAAGGAGAAAATGAATGAAAAGGGCATATTACCTACATTATCCAATATCATTGACTCATAGATCTATGATAGTGTAATATGTCCCATAGAGTTATCTTATTTTAAAGTGGAAAAAGAGCTTATGAGTAGGTACAAGGATAGCTAGAAGAGGATACCAACCAGTGCTTACCAACATCTGCTATATTTATTCTGCGGAATAAGAAAATGTTTGTAAACTGTCAGTTTACTCGCGAATAATTACGATTTATTCGGTGAATAGTAGGTAATCTACGTAGGTAGGTTTGTACCCACCTGCTGAATTTAGTGTTATAGCACACAATTTAAAAAATCACCTGGATTTAAAAAATTCAAGGTAAAATAAAACAAATAATAAAACACAGCATTTATTACAGCCTCGATAGAAGGTTAAATAGGATCTCAGAAATACTGACGTGTGTTAACTAACATTAATGGTTGAAAAACTACATAATTTATTGTCTTGCATAAATGAAAGCGATGTGAGATTCAACCTTATTACAAGGCGACAAACTTAAATTTTCCCTACATGAGATTATAGATTATAGATATACACTAGAATTAAATAAAATCGACTACCGTTCAACGGAGTCTCGAAAGTGATAAGCGAAGATTCAAGATACAGTGGTTGTATTGGAATTCAGTGTGGAAATACAAAGTTGTTAGATATACAAGGGTCACATATTACAAACGTGATGGAAATGCAACGATAAAATTGAATGTAAAATAATATTGTATGGAATGTCGATGTAATTAACAATAAGAAGTGACATAATATTGCTAGGATTCATTACGAATACTCCAATAATAAATTTATTTTTAAAGTTTATTTTACATTAAGCCAATCCCTAACGGAATGTTCAATACAACCACATTCTAGACTCGCTTTAGTAAAATAACAGATAGTTTTTGTAATTAAATATATAAATAATTACAATATTCAGTTTTACCGTAGTAAGTCTGAGCGTATTTTCTATAGTTGATACTAATCTAGTTTAATGAAACAAGAATTTGCTTCGACTCGTCTTCATGATTCTTGCACAGATATTTTTTATGTTACAAAATAATATAATTACGCGATAGTTATGCCCGAGTTATACACAGCGGCGCGACCGTGCGGTCTTGTGATGAATCGTTACAAGTTGTACGGGAAGATACAAACTGTACGCGAAGATTTAAACCGTACAGGAAGTATGAAACTGTACGCGAATTTTTAAACCGTACGGGAAGTATGAAGCTGCACGCGAAGATTTAAACCGTACGGGAAGTATGAAACTGCACGCGAAGATTTAAACCGTACGAGAAGTATGAAACTGTACGCGAAGATTTAAACCGCACGGGAAGTATGAAACTGCACGCGAAGATTTAAACCGTACGGGAAGTATGAAACTGTACGCGAAAAAGCAAACTATACCCAAATAATCGTATACAGAAGACTGTTCTGACTGTGCTCATAGAAAGCCAGCATCAGAGTATAGGATCCGTGTGACTCGCCGCCGCACATAAGTCGAGCGCGAAAAACTCTTGACTAACGTAAAGGTCTAGTTGGCGTCGAAGGGTACGTAGGTTCAGTGCGACCCGCCGCGCGGGAGGGAGGGAGGTAGGGAGGGAGGGAGGGAGGGAGGGAGGGAAGGAGGGAGGGAGGGAGAGGGGTGAGGTCTAGTTGGCGTCGGTGAAGTACTCCTGCGCGGCCTTGGCGTCCGGCTTGATGGTCTTGGCGCCGGGCTTCCAGTTGGCCGGGCACACCTCGCCGTGCTTGTCGGTGAACTGGAACGCTTGCACCAGCCGCAGAGTTTCTTCTACGGACCTGGGAATACCATATCACATTATTATATCATTTCGTTCTTAAAGAAGCCCTGGTATGAAGGACAGTGCCATCCACCAATCCGCATTGTGGAGTAGTAGAGTCATTTGTGATAGAACTCGTCCGGGGAAGTACTACCACCATATTTATTTCTGCCGCAAAGCAGTAATACTCGCATTGCTGTGTTCCGGTGTGAAAGTTATGGTTTCCGGTGAAATTACTGGCACATAAGGCTTTCGATTTACGCCTCAAAGTGGCAAGGTACCTCTGGTATTGCAAGCGTTCATTGGCTGCGGTAACCGCATACTATCTTGTGGGCCGTACGCTTGATTGCGACTTCAGTTGAAAAAAAAATATATATATTGAGTATGCTTGGTGGATTCAGGCCCAATCACTCTCTTATGAGAGTAGGCCAGTGCCCCAGGAGTGGGAGCGTTAACTGTGATGTAAATGATGATTGATTCCCGATATGCACTCGGTTCTCCCGTGATGCATACGATTTTTCATGGTGCATGTAAATTGCGCCACAAGATGGTGGTAAAAGTGGTTACTGTGGCTTATGAACGCTTGGAGCTTTATTGAGATTGAGAATATTAAAATTTGTTTGTAATTGCCAGAAAATAAAATTTGTCTTTTAAACGCAACAAACACAGACACGCCCCATTTCATGACTAACTGAATTTGTAGTTTCGAAGTAAATGAATATTATACAATTTAAAAACTATCGAATATCCCGTGTTAGTCACGTCACTTGCTGCTTCTTAGATGGGCAAACCACCTTATATCACCGTCCAGAGTAGTATTTAATCAAACCGATATGACGTCATGTCTGATTGACTCAAATTTCCACCAGTCATCTTACTATCGATTCCTTATCAATGGCGGAATTCCACGTATTTACCTTGATAATATCTTTACAGTTTTACTTAGCAGAGTGCTAATTCGGAATTCCTCTGATTCTAAAAGGTGCTAAATTTATTCAAGTTATTAGAATGTTTATTTTAAACCAGTTGTACATGTGGGCTTTATAATAAATTGTTAATAGTCATTCATGAATATTGGTTAGTGTCAAAATCTCCTTTGAAGATCCCATTTGAAAGGGATTTTGGGAATTTTAGTGTCAAAATCTCCTTAGAAGCGTCAAGCCCAGACTAAACGGGATTTTGAAACAAAAAAAAACCCTAAATCCCCTTTGAAGGGTAATTCTTGTTTACTATTCTGTGAAATCTTTCAATAAAATACCTAAATTATTGAATAGAATAATTATTGTCATTTTAATCTGGTATAAACTGTAGGTCGAAAACTGAATGAATAAATGATAAAGGATGTATTAAAAATGAAATGATCCTTGTGATTTTAATAAACGAAATATTTTGAATCTAAATTATGTTTGAAAGGCACTGTGGAAAGGGCAATTACTGGGCGAAAGACATCTACTAAAAATAACTGTCTCAAAGTGACGAGTGCAGTGTAGTGCCACGCTGCATTGTTTATATTTTGTTTAATAAGAGCACTGGTGGTCTAGTGGTAGTAACCCCGCATTCCGATCCTAAGGACGTGGGGTCGAATCCGGTCGTGCACCAACTTGGGCTACTTACCGTCCCACGGGCAGGTCGTTGACGGTGATCTACCGAGGACCTAGGCGTCTGGTCAACTTACCGTCCCACGGGCAGGTCGTTGACGGTGATCTACCGAGGACCTAGGCGTCTGGTCAACTTACCGTCCCACGGGCAGGTCGTTGACGGTGATCCACCGAGGACCTAGGCGTCTGGTCAACTTACCGTCTCACGGGCAGGTCATTGACGGTGATCTACCGAGGACCTAGGCGTCTGGTCAACTTACCGTCCCACGGGCAGGTCGTTGACGGTGATCTACCGAGGACCTAGGCGTCTGGTCAACTTACCGTCCCACGGGCAGGTCGTTGACGGTGATCTACCGAGGACCTAGGCGTCTGGTCAACTTACCGTCCCACGGGCAGGTCGTTGACGGTGATCTACCGAGGACCTAGGCGTCTGGTCAACTTACCGTCCCACGGGCAGGTCGTTGACGGTGATCTACCGAGGACCTAGGCGTCTGGTCAACTTACCGTCCCACGGGCAGGTCGTTGACAGTGATCTGCCTGAGCGCCTGCTTGTCGTCGATGATGAAGAGGCCGCGGAAGGGGATGCCGGTCTCCTCGTTGAGCACTCCGTAGTCTCGCGCGATGCGGTGCGACTTGTCACTTATTATTGGGATGTTCATCGGGCCAAGACCTCCTGCAAATTAATATAATGAATTACCAGATCTGCCTCAGATTGCACGAGTGTAGTGAAAACCTTAAGCACCCGTGCGAAGCCGGGGCGGGTCGCTAGTCAAAATATAGCCTATGATACTCGGGGATAATGTAGCGTTCTAATGAATAGGTGAAATAACTTAATAAATCGGACCAATAGTTTTTGAGTTTATTCGTAACAAACAAATATACAAATCTTCTCTCTCTATAATATTAGTATAGATTAGTATTGTATATCCACCAATCTGCATTGGGTCCGCATGGTGGATTAAGACTCAATCACTCTCCCTCGAGAGTAGGCCAATATCCCAGCAGTGGGACATTAGAAGGCTGCCATGATGAATAAAGATTATACAGATTGTACTTATTGATAAAGCTCGTCCGGGGAAGGACTACCACCACACTTATTTCTGCCGCCAAGCAGTAATGCTTGCATTGCTGTGTTCCGGTTCGAAGGGTCAGGCACATGAGGCTTTCCATCTAACGTCTCAGGGTGATATCTATGATTTTGCAAGCGTACATAGGCTACTGTAACCGCTTACCATCAAATGGGTCGTACGCTTGGATGCCACTTTAGTGGTATAAAAAAAAAAAAAAAAGTGTAGTATAGGTGTGGTGTAGTAGTGCATTGTAGTGTAATGTAGTGTAGTGTAGTCCAGTGTAGTTAGGTGTAGTGTACTGACCCTGCTTGCGCGGCGTGTTGATCCAGGCGAGGTGCGTGAAGTGCGAGTCGGTGGAGGCGGCGATCACCTCGCAGCCGATCTTGCGGAAGTCGTCCGCAGCCTCCGAGAACGCGATTATCTCCGTCGGGCACACGAACGTGCTGGAATATAACACCACCACCAAAGTTATCAGGTGTTATTTTTATGTCAAAGCAAGTGACAAGAAGGTCAAAGTGATTAGCAGGTTGATTACATAATGATCATCATTTCAAATTGTCTATTATGACAGTTTGACTGTAGCTCAGGATTCGTTTGAAACTACCTACTATTACTATTGGCTCTTAGTTATAAACGCGGCTTAAATTTAGTCAGTGAATTAGCAATTGCTGAACTTATGATTAGTAAAATTCTTACAGTTGAAACCCAATTCAGCGTTGTTTTGGTAGTTAACGCTGTCAAAGTCCATCCAGGGTTGGATTTAGATCCATTGAAAACGATAGCACAATAAATTTAAAGTTTTTTTTAAGTAACAAAGCTATATTATTCTTTATTATTTTCATTCTAACGCAGGTACTAAATCATCAAAATCAACACTAGTTTCCATAATTGAACCAAACTAGAAGTATATATTTTTTTTTTTATGAATACATTTTAAAATAATGTATTCAATAATATTACAACCTAGCCTTACGTTTAGGCTAATGAGTAATTTTAAGTTGACATTTTTTTTATTTATACCACTAAAGTGGCAACCAAGCGTACGGCCCACTTGATGGTCAGCGGTTACCGTAGCCTATGTACGCATGCAACATCATAGATATCACTTGCGTGTTACCACCCTGAGACGTTAGATGGAAAGTCTCATGTGCCTGTAATTTCACCGGAAACCATACCCTTCAAACCGGAACACAGCAATGCGACCTACTCTTATAAAATAAATTAGTTGCTAAGAATGTGTCCATTGGCACTTTTCTTACTGTCTCTATTTATTAAGGGGAAACACTTTGTTCATGAGTTTATTGTCATTTTTTCACTCTATGTTAGGGTCACTATTGATTATATACTACAAGTTTAAAAACAAAATCTAACCCTGAGTTAATCTCTTGTTATGTATAAGACCTATTAGCAACATAAAGTGCAATAAAAGATTTGTATTTGAGATTGATCGTTAACAAAGTTATGTGATCAACCCGCGGGTTACACAAGCTCAGCAATATTGAAATAATGTTAGACTGACACTTCAGCATACCAAAAAGAACAGTGTAATATTATTTAATTATTGCTATACATTTATATATAGAAATTTTGTAGTCAGAGAGTTCAAGGTCAATTTTTTACATCATTATTCAGTATAAATATTTTCAACTGCGCATTAATGCCTGTGTGACATGTGATAAATTATCAATTAAAAAAATATAATAACGTCGGAACCATAACTGTGCGATCGAACACATGTACTTCGTGCTAAATGTCTTTAATTAAAAAAGTGTGTACCTAGTAGATCTACTATTTCTTTTATGTTTGTTACTACTAATTTATAGTAATGCAATTGCTTGTGAATCCGGTAACAAACAATAAATAGTTTTATTCAATAAAATCACAAGGATCATTTTGAATCGTTTTTTATTTTTTTAATGTCAACAAAAAAAGCACCTACTACCACCATACCTATTTCTGCCGCAAAGCAGTAAGGCTCGCATTGCTGTGTTCCGGTGTGAAGGGTATGGTTTCCGGTGAAATTACTGGCACATGAGGCTTTCAATCTTAGTCTCAAGATGGCAACCCGCCAGTGATACCTCTGGTATTGCAAGCGTCCATAGGCTGCGGTAACCACTTACCATCTTGTGGGCCGTACGCTTGGTTGCCACTTCAGTTGTATAAAAAAAACTTATTACAAGTTTTGAATACTTACAAGTCGAGAGGTTAGAAGAATAGGACAAAACTTATTACAAGTTTTGAATACTTACAAGTCGAGAGGGTAGAAGAATAGGACAAAACTTATTACAAGTTTTGAATACTTACAAGTCGAGAGGGTAGAAGAATAGGACAACGTATTTGCCCTTGTAGTCTGAAAGAGCGACGTCCTTGAACTCGCCATTAACGACCGCTGTGGTCTTGAACGCGGGCGCCGGCTTGGTCAGCTGGAGAGGCATTCTGTTGAAGCTGAGAACAAAAATTATATATAGCATGGTTAGCACGTTATTCAAATTCTATTCAGATTGTACAATCCAGTATTTATCCATATTGCTAAACATTTCAGCTGAACTCAGCTGAAATGTTTAGCACATTATTCAAATACTATTCAGATTGTACAATCCAGTATTTATCCATATTAATGACCTCCAGCTGAAATGTTTAGCACGTTATTCAAATTCTATTCAGATTGTACAATCCAGTATTTATCCATATTGATGACCTCCAGCTGAAATGTTTAGCACGTTATTCAAATTTTATTCAGATTGTACAATCCAGTATTTATCCATATTAATGACCTCCAGCTGAAATGTTTAGCACGTTATTCAAATTCTATTCAGATTGTACAATCCAGTATTTATCCATATTGATGACCTCCAGCTGAAATGTTTAGCACGTTATTCAAATTCTATTCAGATTGTACAATCCAGTATTTATCCATATTGATGACCTCCAGCTGAAATTTTATACCTAATTCATTTTAAAAACGGGTGTTTTCACGTACCGGTATATCGGTGAAGAAGTACCGACACTGTTTCGATTTAATTCTTCGCTTCCTCCGGAAGTGCGCCGTGTCACTCAACCCTGATGAAGACTCGGAAAGTCGAAACAGTGTCGGACCCCTCACCGATATACCGGTACGTGAAAACACCGCTTTTCAAATTGAACGATATAATCACGATAAATTTATTTGTATAATTTTATAATTATTAATACATCCAACAGTCACCATAACATAGTTTGACCCCACAGGATAGGATAGGTCTTGGGTATCAGGAATTAGGAATAAGTACTATGGGTATCAGGAATTAGGAATAAGTACTACTACATATTGCAAAGTTTTATGTCTTTTGTTTGACTAATATTCTTCTTATGACGAAACAAAGTCAAAGAGAACAAGATAGGAACACTGTTATCTAAATACTACATAGACTTAGAGTTATCGCTACGTAATCTAGGTACTCTAATAGATCTGTAGAGCGCTGTTACAGATAGTACTAAACGTCTAGTTAGATAATAGGATACTTACTTTAATTTAAACCCAAAAATTTATAATGTGAGATAAAAACTAGAAATAATGTATGGCAGTTTTCTATCCGTATTTATAGTTCGCACAGCGGATCTAGGCTTCCGTGAAATTAGCCGTTTGTGATGCGC